>BQNB010000154.1:126757-203156 GCA_026074375.1 Tanacetum coccineum | reverse complement strand
GGCTTGTAATTTATTTTTAGTAAACCTAAACTGATAAAGCTTCAATCTTTATACCCGTTTCACTTCAAAGACACAAACTTTAATCACTAAATCACAAAAACAACATACAAACCACATAACACTTCCTTTTCATCGAAACGATCCTTTATATCATTTCATACAAAAACAACTCATCAATTCATCAATGGCTACAATGGCTGAGAATGTTATTGCTGCGGGTGCTGAAAACCGACCACTAATGCTCGAGAAAGGCATGTATGATAGTTGGAAGAGTCGTATACTATTTTACATTGAGGGGAAGGAGAATGGTGAAATGTTAATTGATTTAATCAACAATGGTCCTTTTCAATTCAAAGAGATTACTGTTCCAGCAACTGAAACTACAACAGAGCACAAACGTTTGCAAGAATTAAAAGATCTTACTCCTGAAGAAAAGTTAAGGAAAAGTTGTGATATCAAAGCTACTAACATCATTCTTCTCGGGTTACCAGTTGACATATACACTCTTGTCAATCATCACAAGACATCCAAAGAGATATGGGATCGGGTCAAGGAATTGATGGAAGGCACTGAGCTCACAATTCAAGAACGAGAGTCAAAGTTATATGATGATTTTGATAGATTTACATCTGAGAAAGGAGAATCGATTCACTCGTATTATTTGAGATATGCTAAGTTGATAAATGATATGAATATCATCAATATGACCATGACACCAATTCAAATAAATACAAAGTTTGTGAATCATCTTCAGCCAGAATGGAGTAGGTTTGTTACAGCAGCTAAGCAAGCAAAGAATCTTCACATGGTTAACTTTGACCAGTTGTACGCATATCTCAAACAGAACGAGAATGATGCAAATGAAGTTCGAGCAATGCGACAAAGATATCCAGATCCACTTGCCTTACTTGCTAACACCTACAATCCACCTCCATCATACAGTAGTTAAAAATCACAGTACAATCCACAACTATCAAAACTCCCTCAATATCAACCAATCATTTCACCACCTCAACAACAAAGCTATGAACCACCAGTTGTTCAACAACAATCACCTGCACCGTCAACACAACTTGATTTTGGATTTGTAGTACCATCATTTCTACCAACTGATGATCCAATAGCAGTATTAACAAAGCTATTATATTTCACATTACTGCTGTGAGCTTAAGATTTCCACCAACAAACAACCAACTCAGAACTTTGTCTAATCCAAGAACTCAAGCAACTATTTAAGATGGCAGAGTTACAGTTCAGAATGTTCAAGGATGACAGTCTTAGGGTTATGAGGTTAATACAGGAAAGAGTAAAGCTACAGGAACATGAGTTAATAACCCTGTTGGAGATTTGAAGGTTAATCAATCAAGGGTAATTAGGTGTTACAATTGCAAGGGTGAAGGTCATATTGCTAAGCAGTGTACTGCAAAGAAGAGGGTGAAGGATGCAGAATGGTTTAAAGAGAAGATGCTACTAGCACAAGCTCAAGAAGTAGGAGTTATTTTGTAAGAAGAGCAACAAGACTTCTTGGCTAATGGGTTGGAAGAATTTGATTCAGACTGTGATGATCTTCAGCTACACACAACATTAATCTTCAAGGCAGAACATGTAGATGCATTTGATTCCGATTATGATGAAGCACCTGTTGGAACTTGACACACAAAAGACCCTAATATTACATTAATATTTACGAGCTACGCAACAGAATTAATTTACATATAGCATCTTATAATTAACGTAAAAACCATAAAAGAAAACATACCTTTAGCAATCAAGCTAGTGATGTAAACCAAACGTCTTCGAGTACATGCACGTGTGTAATAACCTTGCGAACCAAACACTCTTTCAAGTTACTAAGATAAATAACCTCTACGTGTATCCATACTACACGTCAAACGATATCACCCGAATGCTAGTTCTTGACCAACGAACAACTGAACACAAGAAAAATTGAAATTGAAAAACCCTAAAGGGTTGTTTGTTTCGTTCGACCAAGAGAGGAGAAAGAGAGAAGAGGGATAAGTTTTTTGAGCTTAGGGGATCCTCTATTTATACTAGATGAATTAGGGTTTACCTAAAATATCTAGCTTGGAGAAAAAGCTAACTCAAAAACCCAATCCACCCACCCCTTGGGCTAGGCCGGTCGAAGTCAACCCAAACACCCTTTGGTGTTGACTTTTTGAATTTTCCACTATTTATGGTTAATTACGTTTAATTACCCATTAATTAAAAAGCCTTTACAATTAATTATTCATAACGAACAAATTAATGACCGTTAGTGTTCTTTCGTTGAATCATATATTAATATAAATAATAAATATACATATATATTATTATAAACATTAATAGAATGATATCTAAGTATAAACGTGTGTGACCCCGTAGGCTCATGTATTTCTAGCTGTATAAATATCCGTATGACATGAGCACAAACCAACAGCTCCCACTTGTGAATGTCTTTGTCATATAATATAACATACTAACATTGACAAATAGTCTAGCAACATCATCAATGCTCCCAAAAATACCTGAGTATGCAGTTTTGGTAAAACAACTCAGCCTTTAATGGTTTAAGTTAGTCATATCTTTTTGTTTCATATACAATGTTAAATATGGATATGGATCAATAATCATTCCACACTTTAATGATTCTGTTTCTCGCATCTGTATTGATCTAGATCACCAAATGTAAAAAGAATCATCTTAACTACACTTTGGGCATGACCATGCAAATATCTGATCAAACCAACGAGGGGCCTAGTAGTATCTTACTCCCAAACACGTGGAGGAACAAATTCTATTTTGACTACAAGTGTCCGTCGTGTATTTCAACACATCTCTGAAATTAGTCTTTATGGCTACCTTTTGACAACATAGTGGTAGACTAAAGTCAAGAAATGCTATCCATACATGCAAAACCTACTTGCATCTAAAGTTTAAGGATAAACATAACCTTTACCTTGTGCGTAATGCACCCAATGACGCCGATCCATAAAGTGATTAACTAGGGTAGGGTATCTAATATTCAACCTCATTGAATAACATGTGAAGTTGGCAGAATCATTTTTACATATTCTCTGAAATACAACCAAACACTCAGATTTATCTTATCTTAAGAATATTACCATATCGTTAACTGGTAATGGATATAGCTTTAGAATGCAACAAGTCATTCATGGATTATAAACATATAAATATAGGACACAATTATTTTAAATGAAAACAAGATACCACGTATATTAATTCATTGAAAATAAATAACAATCATTTAACATCCCATTATCCAAATACTAACTAACATGTCATAGATTTACATGAGACTACTAGCAGGACAAATTCCAATCACCATGGCATGCTTATAATGCTTATTGTATGGCATTGGTTTTGTAAATGGATCAGCTACGTTGTCATATGTGTGAACTTTCTTAAGGATAATTTCATGTTCTTGAACTACTTCACAAATGTAGTGATATTTCCTTTGAAAATTTCTGTCTCCCTTCAAGATTCTGGGATCATTGGCCATTGCTATTGCAGGTTTATTGTCACATGGCATTTCCATAGGTCTTTTATTCGATGGCACGACACCTTCAAGTCCATCAATAAATTTCCTCATCCAGACAGCTTCCATCGATGCTTCAGCAGCAGCAATGTACTCGGCTTTTGTAGAAGACATAGCAGTAGTGCTTTGCTTGGCACTCTTCCAGTCCACAGCTCCACCATAAAGTACAAACACATACCCTGTTTGGGATTTGGTATTGTCCTATCAGTTTGAAAACTAGCATCAGCATAACAAGATACTTTCAACTCAGCTTCGGATTTAGCCCCATAAACAAGAACCATATCTTTCGTATTCCTCAAATACTAAAGAATAGTCTTAACAATAGTCCAGTGAATCTCACCAGGATTTTGCTGAAATCGACTACATAAATTATGCGCAAAGGCAACATCAGGTCTAGTGCATCTCACCGCATACATAATCGAACCTATGGCCGAACTCACCTCAACCAAAAGCTTTTCTCCGCCTACAAGGCATATAATGGAGGTAACATCATTTTTGGAAGTAATCTACGTGGTAACATCTGTTAGGATCATGAAAAAGACTCGGTCACCTCGTGTTATGTCTAGCATAGGTTAGCTCGTAGTCTTAATATTTATCATTTAGTTACCGTATGACTTATGGCGTTGGGCCGGGTTTTTACCCACATGTTAGCCCACTCCATAGCCCACTTAGGGAACTAAAAACTCATGTATTTAAACCCCCCTCTCAGCCATAGAGAGGGGTTGGTTGTTCATTTTCATAATACACACACTTAAAGGTGTTTTCTCTCACTAGACTAGTCACTTTCTCTCTCTAGAAATTCGGCCAACCCATCATTCTTAGGCTTGTGTTATGATATCCAATATACTACAATTGGTATCAGAGCACATGGGATGATTACTTAGATTGTATGTGCGTTTCTCTTGGAAGAATTAATCAAAGATTTGGTTTTTGAAGGTTTATGGTTTTCACAATGATTATCTTTGATTCTCACGTTTGTGGAGTAAATTTAGTGCTTTATAGTGTATTTAGCCATCTAGTACCAAGTTCTGCAAGAACATCCATAGCTTAAACGTTCAAAAAGAGGTATTTTGGTGATTTGAAAAGCTTTTTTCTGAAATTGCGTTTTGTCTCCCTAGAAGACCCCGTTTTTTTGTTTTCTAGTGCGTTATTGTCTCCGCGTTTTTGTCATAGAATTGAGTACACTGTGGTTTATCTCTAGTTTAGTACAAGCAGTTTGCTTTTTGTCATAGCATTTTGTTAATTCGTTTGGTTAACACTACAGGTTGCGTTTTGTGTATTGCGTTTTTTGTCTCCAAAAAGTTGAAGACCCTCATTGCGTTTTGACTAGGAGAAACTCTGCCCAATTAATTTCTTGATTGCGTTTTGTCTCAAGAGTTGATTGCGTTTTGCCCAAGACACGTCACTGCGTTTTGTCTCCTTCTCATTGCGTTTTGTGTCCTGCGTTTTATCCCAAGTTGAAGACCCTTATTGCGTTTTTGTGATTAGAATCCCCCTGCAAAAAAATTCTTCCGTGCGTTTGTCTTTGCTTTCTTGACTGCGTTTTGTCTAGGACACCTCACTGAGTTTTGTCTAATCCTTAACATTGAGACTATAGACTGAAATTCTTAAGACTATAAAAAAAAAAAAAAAGAAATGACTTGTCTAGATTTCCAAACTGAGAACTTGTGTATTGCATTCGTAAACTACTTAACCCCAAACTAAATCACAGAACAAACACATATCACCTATATCTACAAACAATCATACACTTTTAACATACAATCACTAATCATTGTACCGATCCAAAGTTTATCATAACACAAACAATCAATCATGTCTAGTAATTCTGATGATATTCAAGCGGCCGGTTCCGATACCCGCCCTCTTATGCTTGATAGGACTGATTACGAATCATGGTCATAAAGAATCAGGTTGTATTGTAAAGGAAAGGAAAACGGAGTATACATTCTTCAGTCGATTGATCAAGGTCCATTTCAGCTTGGAGTCACCAGGGACACACTAGGTACCACACCTGAAGGGGTGGTTCCTTCTTGGACCAAAAGGGCCCAGAACTTATGATGGATCTTAATTGACAATGAAAAGAAACGATCGATCCGATGTCCTTCAGCAACCAACATTAACTTCAAGGATTACCCAAAGACATCTACAAGCTCATCAATCACAACATTGAAGCAAAAGCAATATGGGACAATGTCAAAATGCTTACTTCGCAGGGATACGAAAACTCGACCAAAAAGACAGAGAATCTCAGTGTATATGAATTTAAATCTCAAGATGCTTTCCATGTGAAAATACCAATGAGTACTATTCCCGAGATCCACAAGCTTTTTCATACTGAGGAATGATCAAGGATGACTAGCCTAACATTCAACTTCTTAACTCTAAGTTTGCACAAACAATGTCACGCTGAATGGGATATATTTATCACAGCAGGTAATAACGAACAAAGTTCTGAAAAGAGGTAATCATGAACAGCTATATCAAGTACTTGAAACAACATGAGAAACATGCTTGCACAAATTGACTGATAATTGGAAAGATAAACATTCCACCCACTAATGATCTACACGCTTGCCTTTATCTAAAGTGTGCAAAAACCACTACTCCCAACCATCATAGAGTCATTCTCTTCAATATCAATCATCCACAACACATTCTCAGTCTCAAAATGTCCGAATCAATTGACATAGCCACAATTTGCTAGAACCATCATAAAGCACTTGACATGATGACGTACACCCAAAACTGATGAAATCCTTACACCCGTCAACCAAAACATTTGCACTGCTCACGATCACGCCATACATTCAGAGCAACCCTCCCACAAACAAACAACCAGAACTCGAACCTCACTTAAACACCCTGAAATCCAAGCAACATCAAGAAGTTCAATCGTGATTAATTATTCAGGACACCAGAATCAGAATCAGAGGTACTTTGCTCGGGGAAATGGTGCAACGGGTTTTGGAGGTACACAGAATAGAGCTGGGAATGCTAATGCAGGTCAGGGAAAGCCTACCCGGTAGACGGTTATTCCTAACAACGGGTGATTAAGTTCTCTCGGGCATGTATTACGTTATATCCATGCAACTCTGATTTAATGTACGCTGCAGTGCATTATTTCTTGATTCAGAAGAGAAGTCTTCTTTCTAACCAAATAATTTTTATTCTATGATCCTTCAAAAATTATTTGTGTTAACCACGTGGTAAAATGTGGTTTAAAATCAAATCCGATCCGGATTTCATCAAAAAAAAAAAAAAAAAAAAAAAAAAAAAAATTTGACACTCAATCAATGACTACAACTCTTTCAATAGAAAACGGGTCATCGATTAAAGGGGAGAGTGTTTTTCAAATTTATGACATCAAACGGACGTATTAAATCATCCTATACTTAACAAAATGGTTTTGTATTTAAAATAAGGTTATAATTTGAGGAGGGAGTTAATTTAATTCTAACTCAAATGATCCAAATGTGTCCATTAGTTAAAAGATTAGGGACTTGATGTGCAATTTTGCTAAATGTTTCCATACTGTACTTAACTTCATAGGACCAGTTGTGCCAATTTCTAATCTTATTTAAAACTCCCTAAAATACTTAATAACCGAAAGGTACAAAGAAGTTTGAAATCCAAGACTAAATCAGCCTAACTTTGAATTGCTAGAGGGATATGGTGTTAGTATAATGATTCGGTTTGATGTTCAAATATGATCCCCATGCAATTGTATGATAAGATTGATGATTTATCGATGTCGATTGATTTCATTTCTCTTAGCTAGTACGATTGCAGTTTGATTGTTGTCAATTAAGTGATTGTGCACTCGTGTTATGCTCAGGATTGTACTTTCTGTGTTGGAATTAGGTCCCTAAGATCCTGAATTGAAAGTTGAAATATGATTGAATTGCATGTGATTGATAGTTGTTTGCTTGAAAAATTGCTTGAATGCGGTTTTGCAATGAATGTTCTTGATAGCTGCTTTGTCATTCATGCTAAATAACAACGGTTTTGATAAATTTCCTAATAGCGTTGATTAATATAGAATAGTAATATATGAGAAGGAAAACTGTCTAACGAGTAGCGTTTATGATGATTAAAAAAATCTACCCGCTTGTGATTTAAATACTCCCCTAAATCAAATATAGGCATGCCAATCAACCATGGCTAAAATTCCTCAATCTAAGCATCATACATCTGTCATGTCTGTCTATCTTTGTTGATAGAATTATGCAGATAACATGGCCAATGAGAATGTTCCTTCAGGCCCCAGCTTTACAGCGACAACTAAAACAACATCAACACTACCACCACCACCACCACCACCACAACAATCAACAGTTCATCGTGATATTTGGTAGAATGTTAAAGATCTGAAGAATCTTCAGAATCTCGAATGCTTCTTTAGTGGAAGGTTCAGAGATGTTTGAGCTACCGACTAAATCAAAGAGAATGGAATGATTTCATCATTCCAACATTAAGGTCAATATCATCTGTTATGTAACATACACCTGGTAAATCAATAAGTAGTGTGGTAATCAGTGTTATGTGTTAGTTTATGAATTTTTCATGAGTTTCTCGTTAAACTCCAAATCATTTATAAATTCACCATAACTGACACTAACATTATCCCTCATTAATGGAGGGGGAGCATATATAGCTCCAAATATCAATTGGCTTGTAATTTAATCAACCGACACTATCTCCTAAATTTTCTAACATATTTAAATCAATTGAGATCCTAAATCTCAAAAGGTTTGAAATTTTTGAATAGGAGAGAGAATGTGATTTAAATATTAAATCTGATAAAAATGTGATCTATTAGGACTCAAGTGTAGGCTCTCCCATATGTTCTAAACCTTTTCGAATATCGATGCACATATTAAGGAGGAGTGAATGATGTATGATGGCAATTGTGGAAATACCAAAGACCGACCCTGTAAAGTACTTTATCTGAAGTTTATACGGATGGTAAGGTAGGTATACTCGAAATACCCACGATCCTGCCAAGAACCGGAGGGATCTACCTAGTCCAATCCCAAGTTAGTGCCGAAGATCCTTAGGTATATTACAAAAGGATAATGTGAGAATAAAGGAAAGTGCGGACTGAGATGGGAGCAAGTTACGGAACATTCCCAACGAGGTCCTTAGTAATGAAGTCTTCGATAAGCACTGAAGGGGTTGAAGAATGAAAAAAGAAAAATGTTTAAGATAAAGGGGTGAAAAAGAAAGCATCCCTTCCTTTAACCAATAGGCAAACCGGGGTCAATATACATATGCTGTGACGAGAATAGCACTTGTTTGATTATTAGACCTTGAAGACAAGTAACAAATTGACCCAGTGATACGAATCAAGCAAGGCCCTCCCCTATCCACCAGAATCTATCAAAGATTTCAGTTTCAATTGTCACGGAGACTTAACACGTAACTACTGACCATTCTTAGCTCCGAGTTAGTCGGTATTGAAAATGTGGCAGTCAGCCTCCGTGGCCATCCGCTCACTTAAAATCAAAACGACTCTATTGCTACTATGAGCCCAAGAGATCATCAATTAATCTCGTTAGGACACAATTCAAATATACTTGTTTATCACACACTGTGAAAACAAGATATGTATAATTAGAGTCCTACGCATCATCCTTGTGATTTTGCCAGAACATCCGAGTGATACTTATGTATTCACAATGAAGATGGAAATCCTGCTTGAGCCAACATCAAACAAGCTCATGGTAGTACATTGTGAGACTCCTTAATAGGTCTTATACTTGTGACACTGGATATCCGAAATCGGTCTAGATTTTTGAATTGACGAAATGACAAAAAAACTTTGATAAATGCTTAAAACTCTCGATATGTCACAAAAATCAATTTCTCATGTGACACATCGATAGATTTTCAAATCAATTTCACCCCGCTTTCAATTGTAAGATAGTATCTAACCGGATTTCACTTTAAGTTTATCGTGTTGTCCAGCGGTGCTTTGAGAACGTCCCGATTAAGAAACAAACAAGTAAGGCGATTCTGATTTTATGCATTAGATAGTAAATCCGACCACTATATGCTGTAAATCCTAGTCAAGGAGATTCTCTTAAGATTGAATCTACCTGATCACAGGTCTATCCTCGGTCGCTGAATGAAGGTTACTCCCAACCAAAAACAACAGGCGAAATGTCAAACCATATTACGTCCCTCACCTTTATTGCTAACTGTTTTCATATTACAATTTCAATATAAAGATGGAGATGGCAGCAACCTGTTCCATCCCCCCCCCCCCCCCCCAACCCCCCACCCCTCCCCGCAAATCAATTCATAGTACAATAGCTATAAGCTCCTTAAACTCAAGACTCAATGACTTACAACATCAAGAAAGAATGACCTAAAGCTTCCGCAAACTCTAATATCAACATAACTTCTCATCGTCAGCAATTTTAATTTGAGCAAGTATACGAGCATAAATTTCATGCTTACACGATTGCAACAAGTAAGGAGCAAGTCGGATTATACCCAAAAGTCCCAGCACGAACAAGGGCCCCCGCATCCCCAGATGCTTCTACTGCTCAAACCCTAATGGCCTGCATGATCACAAGAAAGCTCAAGATGCACAAACAAAGACAGCCAAAAGGAAAAAGCTTCAAGCTTATAAAGTCGAAAGATCACTACTCACTATGTACAAAGAGAACAATGAATTAAAATCAAAGATTACAGCTGAATTCAAAAGTCCAAGACATATAAAGATAGATTCAAAATGTCTTTTCTGGTACCCTCCAAAAGGAGAATGTAAGGCAGAACGGATCAATAATCATGAAAAAGGACCTTCGGTCACCCCCGTGATATGTCTAGCATATTAAAGCTGTAGTCTAATATTATATTGTTTAGTTACCCGTATGACTATTTATGGGCGGTTGGGCCGGGTCTTTACCTACATGTTAGCCCACTTCATAGCCCACTTAGGGCACTAATAACTCATGTATTTAAACCCTCTCTCGGCCATGGAGAGGGGTTGGTTGTGCATTTTCATAATACACGCACTTAAAGGTGTTTTCTCTCACTAGACTAGTCACTTTCTTTCTCTAGAAATTCGGCCAACCCATCATTCCTAGGCTTGTGTTATGATATCCAATATACTACAACATCATTGGCAAAGGTACGATTTCTCATGACTCCCTTAATATTGCAAATGTAGAGCATGTAGATAATTTAGGATTTAATTTTCTAAGTGTTAGTCAAATATGTGATAATAAGTGTAAGGTAATATTTTGCAAACATGCTAGTGAAATAACTAAGGATGGATAAGTCATAGGTAGAGGTATTAGGAAAAGCGGCTTGTATGTGATGAAATTAGGAAAGAAGGCGAAAGATAAAATTTGTCTTACAACGATTGATGAACACTCCACTTTGTGGAATAGGAGATTAGGTCACGCAAACATGCGTCTAATTTAATCGTTAGCATCATGAACTAGTTAGGAATTTACCTAAGCTTAAGTTTGATCAGCATTTCTGTGATGCTTGTAAAATTGGAAAACAAGCTCACGCTAGTCAGAAAGCTAAGAATATGGTCTCAACGACTAAATGCTTAGAACTTCTCCACATGGATCTTTTTGGTCCATCCGTCGTACGGAGTTACGGAGGAAACCTCTACACCTGAGTAATAGTAGATGACTATTTTAGGTATACATGGAAAAGATTTCTTAAAACCAAAATCGAGGCTTTTGAGAAATTTGAAATCTTTAGTAAGAAAATACAAAACAAATTAGGATGTTCAATAGTGTCAATTAGGATGGACCACGGTAGGAAATTTAATAATGAAGTGAAATGTGGAGAGTTTTGTAATGCCAATGGTATTACACATAACTTCTTGGCTCCACGCACTCCACAATCAAATGGCGTGGTAGAAAATAAAAATAGGACTCTATAAGAAATGAGGAGAACGATGTTAAATGAACAATTTTTACCACAAAAGTTTTGGTGTAATGTCGTCGATACATCAACCTAGATACTCAACTGAATCCTAATTAGAGCCATCTTAGGAAAAATACCACATGAACTCTTAAGAGGTAGGAAACCTACTCTTGACTACTTTAAAGTATTTGGAAGCAAGTGCTTCATCCTAAACACTAAAGACTACCTCACCAAGTTTCACCCAAAGTTATACGAAGGTGTTTTCCTAGGTTACTCCCTAAATAGTAAAGCATGCATCATCCTAAACAGACACACCATGAAAATAGAAGAATCACTCAACGTGACATTCGATGAAACTCCTACACCATCTAAAACATCACCCTTGGTGGATGATGACTTAGATGAAGAAGAATCAATTAAGGTTACCGAAAAGAAAAACTTAGAAAATGACATTGAGGATGAAACTTTAGAAGTTGATAAAATTGTCAATGTTAAGGAATATAAGAATCATCCATTAGACAACGTCATAGGAAACCTTAACCAAAGAACTCTTAGGTCTCAAGCCCAAAATCAAAGTAACTTATTTTGTTTTATATCAACTATAGAACATAAGAATGTTAACGAAGCCTTAAAAGACGAGAGTTGGATAATTGCAATGCAGGAAGAATTGAATCAATTCATTGCAAATGATGTTTGGGAGTTAGTACCATACCCTAAGTGTACGATAATTATAGGAACTAAGTGGGTGTATAGAAATAAGCTTGACGAAAATGGCATCGTGACTCGAAATAAGGCTAGGCTAGTGGCACAAAGCTATAATCAACAAGAAGGAATTGATTATGACGAGACTTACGCTCCTGTAACTAGATTAGAGTCCATTAGGATCTTATTTGCTTATGCTTGTGCCTTAGATTTTAAATTATTCCAAATGGACGTAAAAAGTGCATTTCTAAATGGTTTTATCAATGAGGATGTATACGTGGCACAACCTTCAGGATTCATTGATTTTGAAAAACCTAATCATGTTTACAAACTTAAGAAAGCTTTGTATGGTCTTAAACAATCTCCTAAAGCTTGGTACGATAGATTAAAAGCTTTTCTTATTAAACACGAATATAACGTGGGAATGGTAGATAACACACTTGTTACAAAGAAGAGAGGTTCAAATCTCATCATTGATCAAATATATGTCGACGAAATTATATTCGATTCAACTTGTCAAGAGTTGTGTGATTACTTCGCTAAAATCATGCACGATGAGTTTGAAATAAGCATGATGGGTGAACTAAACTTTTTCCTTAGATTACAAATAAAACAAATGGAAGGTGGCATCTTCTTTAATCAGTATAAATATATTAAAGAAATGCTTAAAATTTTTGGCTTAGGAGATTCTAAACCAATGAAAACACCTATGTCCTCGGATACAGAACTCACGAAAGATGAAGAGTGTGAGTCTATAGATAGTACGAAGTATCGGGGCATCATAGGTAGTTTATCATACCTAACGAAAAGTAGGCCTGATATCATATTTAGTGTCTGCCGTTGTGCACGCTTCCAAAATGATCCCAAAACCTCTTATCTTGAAGCTGTTAAGCGTATCTTCTGATACATTAAAGGCACTATGCACTTAGGATTATGGTATCCTAAGGGGACCGGCATAGAAACCGCAGTATATGCCGACTCTGATCATGCGGGAGATTACGTGGATCAAAAAAGCACTAGTAGTATTTGTACGTTCGTAGGATGTTGTTTAACATCATGGTTCTCGAAGAAACAAACCGCTCTTGCTATATCCACGATCGAAGCCGAATACGTAAGCGCTAGAAAGGCATGTCAACAAGCACTATGGATGAAACAAGCTCTTATCAACTACGACATTCGACTCGATGATGTACCGATTATGTGCAATAATAAAGGCGCGATTGACTTAAGCAAAAACCCTGTGCAACACTCGCGGACGAAACACGTCAAAATACGTCATAATTTCATTCGGGACAATGTCCAAAAAGGAAACATCTCCACCCAAAAGGTTTCGTTTGAAGATAACATTGGCGACATTCTTACTAAACCTCTCAAACGTAAATCATTTATTTATCTTCGTCTTGGTCTAGGAATGATGGAACACATTCTGTAAATCGTTCCCTTCTTTTCTTCTTGTCTCGATTCTAGTTTATTTTCTATTCTATGAGCCGTGACAACTTTATTGCTTCATTCGAAGTATTTTAAGTATTTTTAATTAGCAAAATGCAAATTATGTCACTCCTTTCAAAAAATTCATCAAAAATCAAGCCCGAAAAATTCGTCAAAAATCAAGCCGAAAACATTCACCCTGTTGGCGGTCCGGCGGCCCCCAGATATGTCTGGGACCGTCGACAGCAAGCATGTAAAGTCTGGTCATTTTTCTAAAACCATAAAACAAACACACCCCGTCTTCTCCTTACCAGCGACGAACAAAACCAAAAACAACCCAAATCTCTAAATACACCATTAAAACTTCAATTCAAAGCAAAATCAACAACAATCATCATCTATAACAACAATTGTAAGTAATTTCATCAATTTTTCCTTAACCCGAGTCTAGAGTTCTATTGAGCACAAAATCAAAAATTAGGGATTTGGAGTTTTTCATTCATTCTTATGAAATTAAGACTAGGTATATACAATGTATAACTATTATGCTTCCCGTAGATGTAGGATTGGCATAATTGAGTGTGCTTGGAAAAAATTTCGACAAGAACAAAACCCCAATTCATTTTTGAAAAATTTCTCACGTTAGGAACTCCATAAATTTTTTTAATGCATTGTTAATACATTCCAAAAACTTTTTTGCATTCATGTATAATGATCTCAAAACCGTTGATCAAAATATATAACCAATTTATTTTTCGATGCGCTTGGTTAAACAAAATTGAATTAAGGAGTGTTTGGGTTAACTCGTAGGTTTTGTTTAGAGTCGAGTTAACCACACCTCTATATTTGTTGCATCTAGGAACACACTAGGTATCATCTTTCGACAATTTGACTTCGTGATAATATACTCATATATTGAGTCAATTGTTTTCTATTAGGTGTCAACATGAATCACATTTTTCAGATTGAGCTTCAACAAACGAAAAACTATATTCTCAAAATCTCAAATGACAAATACATTCCTAAACACCTAAGAACCACAATAAAAAATCTTGAGTCTAGAACTATCCATGAAGGACGAGTTATCCATCCATCATACATAACACAAGAAAATATCAAAATCATGTTTGAAACCTTAGGATTTCAAAAACTATACAATATTGATGAACCAATTTGTCTAAGATTTTTGTTAGAATTCTACTCTCAATTTGAACTTATAAGAAATGAGGACAAAACTTTTTCTATAAATTTTTGGGTATTGGATGTGGAAGTCAACATTAGTCATGAACGTTTTGCCAATATTCTTGGTATTTCGTGGAAAGGACAATGTGACTACTCAAAAGGATGTTGTCTTGGTTCTCTTAAAACAAATCGAGAAATCGAAGGTCCATACAATACCCACATTCCCTCTCTAAAACTAATTAAAATCTTTATTCAAAGAACTTCAAATTCATATTACATCCAAAGTAACCATAAACCATCACTCAAACCCACTTTACATAACAAAATTCACAAATTCAAACTTCGTCCCGACATGAGAACTTGGGATGAAATTATTCGACAAAACGTCTTGAGTCTAGGAGAAACCTGTAATCACATCTCTACATCATCCTGTCATATGATGTATTGCATCATTGCCAAACAACGCTACAATCTCGCCTAATTCCTTGTCAAAAGAATGTCCAATGTTAAAGATCAACCAAATTCTCCATTGCCATATGGCATGTTATTAACACGTCTCTTTCATTACCTAACATTCACCCATCCACAACTCAACAAACCTAAATATTAACCATTTTCTCATGTCATGGCATCTATGGGACATTATGATGACTATTTCAATAGTGATTCGGAATCACCAAGTGATGATGAGAGCATGGCTAGTAGCCTAGTAAATTAGAAAGGTGTCATGCCGAAGAGTGAACAATCTAATATTTATTTAGAACTCTTATGCACTTACAACTTAATGTTGAAACTTATTTGTAGTAGCTTTCCTACTAAACCTATCGACTACATGCTTATTTGATATTTTCCTCTCACAAGTCAACTTAAACATCATGCATGCTTGCTATATTGTTAGTCACTATGCTTAAACTTGATCACATGCTAGGACTAGATTAGCTAGCCTATTTGATTTAGAATTTAGCTAGGTTATTGATTCTTGAGACATAGGATTTGCTACAAATAGCCATCCAATTCTTCCCTTTTTCTACACAGATCTGAAAAACAGGAAATACTGGGAAATTTCCTTTAAACCCAGAAAACATATATGGGACAACCCCCTAATATATCTGGGACTGTCCATATATTTGTGGGACCGTCTTCAGTAGGGTCACAGAAATTTTACTATTTCATCTTTTTCTACAACTTTGACCTCCTTTCTCCTAGCCTTAGCTAGTCTTTCTCTGTTTTGCTAAAAACATTTTGGAATCATCATCTATCCAACCCATGCCTTACTCCAAATACACAACCCCTTTCATTACAAAAAGCCTCATCTTCTTCATTTTTCACTACGTTATCTTCTTCTCTCTTATTCTACTCTCATTCCTCATGTCTTCTTCAAATCCCTCTTCAAACTTCTCAAGAAAACCTTGAATCTCCGTAAGACAATTTTAGATAAGAACCACTCCTCTACCATAATCACCACCTCTATTACAGAATGCTTCACCACCATATTCTTTAAGAGTTTCTAACTCTCTACCTTCACCTTCCTAATAACAAAATTCATTTAGGGGCCAAATAGTAAATGAAATTAATCAACTTCATCACCTATAAAACCTTATTGAAACCAACCTTCAAAATGCAACAAATGCTTTCACACAAACACCTCCATCTCTACCTTCTCCACCATCACCCATGATTTACCCCGCTACTCTTGACCAAGTCAACTTTCATTCGGGTTTTTGTCATTGTTGCATGTACACCCGAAATCAATTTCACTCATTGAGAGATGATCTCAATTGGATTAAGTTCCTTCTCACTCGTCCTCCTATTCGAGTCCACGTTCCACAAAACAGTGCCTCACCAACTTCTCCACTATCACCTCGTCAGAATTAAACATTCTTATATGTTTAATCTCTTTGAATAAATGTCTATCCATATTTTGTTTAAGACATATTCTATCAATCAAGAATCAACTAGGCCTTATGTAGTCTTAGGATGTTCTCTATGTTATGCTTCTATGTTTACTTTTTAGTCTTGTAAAATTCATACCTCTCAAGTATGAATTTATTCTATGAATGAATGAATTTATCTTTAGTTTATTGTGTGATGGGTGATTTAAGTGCATATTTATTTTGATAAATTATTTTTACCATCTTTATATAGTTGTCGTGAAGTTGCTCAAAGTTAGAAATATATTGTGCACTCGTCTTCTAACTCGTTTTTGTAGCAAGTCACCATAGTTGGATCCCTTGGTGCCCCGAACGAGGGGGGGTATACATCAAGGGGGAGCGTTAGCATTGTCGATTCTTTTCTCTCTTCTACTCGACGACTGACCTTTTTGATCCGACAAAAGGGGGGAGAAATGGACTAAAACTCATTAATAACTTGTAAACTTTATTTTTATATAAAATGAGTTTATATTTGGTCATCATCAAAAAGAGGGGGATTGTTAATACAAATAATGTCTAAAAATGTTAATTATATTTTTCGACCTCTCTACTTTTGAAGATGACAAAATGTAAAAACATTCTACGATAAAAAATAAACGTATACACGTTGTTAGTTGTAAATTTTCATTTAGACGTAAATCACTTAAGGTTTGCACAAACAAATCCGTAAACTTGATTAGTGATTAAAGATATATCTTTTTGTCTTAAACTTTATATTTTTACAAATGTAATAATACCTTTATATAAAAATAAAATATACAAAACATTTTTATAAATTAAGAAATGTTTTATTTATTTATATACATTCAAAATCTGGTTTTTACCCCCAAAATAGAAAAAACTGCTCCAGATAAATATTTCCTCACTAAAAGACAAAAAAGAACGTCTACCTATGACGCCCCCCTGATAGGTAGAATGACCCTCATATTATATATATATATATATGGGACCGTGGGACCGTCTACAGTTGTTACCCATAAAGACTCAAGCCTAAAACACGATCCGAAGGTCGGAGATGATAGAAATAATAAGTTGTCATATTATTGATAAGAGAGAAAAGTAGAGAGGGAAAAATGTGTGTGTTTTCTAGAGAGAGAAACACACACACTTTATGAAATACAAATGATTATCCTCCACCCCTCCATGGAAGTATGAAGGGGATATATATAGCTTGTGACACGATCTACTTACTACACTTGACATTTCTAGTCCCTACATGTCCGGCTAATGTAAACTAATGTAATTCCGTATAAGTCGACATATTTTAAGGCTAACAACTGTAGATACGCTCCTCTCTCTTGCCTATAAACACTGCACTATTCCCAGCTATTTTTCTAAGCCTTTTTGCCCACAGTTTCTGTTCTACTTCTCTCTCTACATCCCTCTATATATTTCTAATCTTTGATCACTAACTTTCTTAATCTTGTTTAAGTGATCCATTCTTTCTTTCTTTCCTCAAGTGCAAGAGAAAAACATTCGTATTCGCCAAGAAACAAAGTGTTGTAGATTAGTGATTCTTTCCAATCTTATTCTAGATTTGATCTCTTTATTATCATTCTTGTGTAGTTGTGTAGATCCGGATATTCTATAAATCCGAAAGTGTTGATTGTGTGTCGGTTAGTATTTTAGGCCTTAAAATACATTTGTGAAGTGGTAGATTGGTTCTAGCTAAATTAGGACTCGACATTTAGCATAGTGTCGGAAATTGGTATAAGCGACGTTTAACGTTTTCTCCGCCCGAAGAGAGCTTGTTGACACAGTGAAATCTCGAGTCGGATACTCGGGGAGTGGAGTAGGGCGAAGAAGAGCTTCGTAGCCGAACCACTATAATTCTCGGTGTTGTGGTTTGATTGTTCTATCTTTTTACTTTCATATTGTCTTTTATATTTCGTAGATATAGTTTATATTGTGTTTGTGTTGTTTACAATTAGATATATTGTTCATACTCATTGTTGGTTGATATCATATAAACTTGAATCTATGATTTTTATAAGCAAACTTTTAAAACGTAAATTAATGGTGAAACTATTCAACCCCCCCCCCCCATCTAGTTTCCACATTTGTGTTGTTTGGTTTAGTGGGTTCATAGTTGGGCCATTTTTTCTTTTTGGGTTGTGAAATTGATTTTTGGTTGTTATTTGTTGGCCCGAGTTATGGAAGTGTACACAACACTCTTTCTTAGTGCGTGAGTTGTATATTTACAGTGATTTCTTCTATCTACCTTCATTCCAGTCTCTTCTTATACATATCTTCATGCAATATATTGCTCTAGGTTTTTTTGGGTTGTGATTTGAGATTGTGGGTCTGCTATTTCTCTCGCTTTGTATTAGAGGTTTTTGGCATGCTATTTCTTAGATTGTTATATACATTTGTTGCATCGGCTTTCATTCGTGCATGTGATGATGGTGATGGGTGTGTCAGATTGGTGAGCTTAGGTTGGTGTTCGGTTATTTGATTCATTGGGCGTCTCTTTTTTTGAAATTGTAAGATTATGAATTGTAATCCATTAGTGTTTATTTTTAGTTATAATTAGTTTAGATTATTTTTATTAGTTCTTATTTTTATATTGTTTAGCTTTGTATTAGAGGTTGAACATTTGTTATGCCGCCCTTCATCCATGCATATGATGATCGTGATTGGTTATTTGTTCAAGAATTGGGCCTTTTTTATTCATCATACATTTTGATATTTCGCCCTTCATTCATGCATGTGATGATGGTATTTGGTTATTTGTTCCAAAATTAAGGCTTTTTGATTTATTGCACATTTTGATATTTAACTTTGTATTAAAGGTTATATATTTGTTGTTCTGCCTTTCATCCATGCATGTGATTATGGTGATTAGTTATTTGATGTTCTCTTTTGGTATATGGGTTTTAGATAAGTCGTTGATTTATGTGTTAAGCATGGTATGTGTTTAAGTGTATTTAGTAGATGTTATTTTGCCCCTATGTTTGTGTGTTAACATTAGCTGAATAGTTGCTAAAAGACATATGACGTCTCATGTTTCATTTTTTGTACAAACAATTTGCTTTTGCTGCAACTGTCTTGCACTTGGTATTCACATCGTTTTTTGTCATATATGAAGCTAATAAGGCTTCATTTCATAGACCTAGCATTTTCAAGCTCAGACCGCCTTGATTTTTAGGAGTACAATCACCTTTCATGCCACTTTTGCAGCTCTATTTTTCAGAATACCTTGACTCTACAAAAAACCCTTTAAAACCTTTTCAATCTCCTTCACTATGTTTTTAGGAATTAAGAAAATTGATGGCCAATATATGTGAATTGATGATTAATACCATAAGTTGTAATTTGCTTGCATAAGAAAGAACTTTGTTTTTCCAATCATTTACTATGTTTATTACTTTCTCAACTAGTTGTTTGCATTATGCTAGTTCAATATTTTTTGTGATAATAGGCACTCCCAGATATTTCATAGGCAACTTTCCAACAGAAAATAGAATAACTTAAAAAAAAATTGTTTTACACTTCAAAAGAAAATTGCAATCTTACTCATATTTGGAACTAACTCGGAAATACCACTAAACTCCATTAATCCTTCTTTCATTATTTCCATAGATTTACATTTACCATGACACATCATTAAAGGATCATCAACAAAGCATAAATGGGTCAACTTTAACTCTTTACAACCCTAATGGTATTTAAACTCCTGACTATTTTTAACGTTTCGTTGCATTATCAAAGTAAAGATTTTCATGACAAGAGTGAATAAGTATGGTGACATCGAGTCACTTTGTTTTAATGGAAGTGATTTACACACTCACAAACTTTATTAGGACACTCCAGTGTACAAGTAGTTAGAGGAATATATACTTATAGGTATAACTGTCTAATGCATACATTGAAGTGTCCCAATAAAAAATAGGAATATGCAAATCATTTCCTTTGTTTTAAACCCTTCCCACTTTTGAAATAACCATGCCTTTTTACATTAATGCAAATAAAAAAAGCTGGTCACACATGTCATTATCCGTCCTATCATTTTTTTCATGAAATCCAAATTGTTTGAGAATCTGTTCTAAGAAGCTCCAATTAAGAGTATCATATGCCCAATGTCAATTTTCAAAACACTATCTTTATTCTTTCTATTATACCCTTTTCAACAATTCTTGAGTTATAAACGATATGAATTTGCATCCCAATACATTTGCAACGGACTCGCAAGAGTCATTTAACCTGTACAACAGTATTTATTTGCAACAAATTACAACGGTATAAAATTTGCAACATTGGCATAAACTCAATAGATGCAAGAAACACAAATTTTTTTAAAAATTAAGGGCTACATTATTGTTCAAGGACGAACGATAGACAGAAGAGGCATAATTGCTCTATCTTCGTCAAGAACCTTTTTCTTGGCTGATCATGTAAATGCATTGATTTGACATTCCGGCTAATGAATTTGAAGGCCCCGAGCGATAATTAAAAAGAGACCTCATCAAAACCGGAAAAAAAACTTAAGGGTGTGTATAAAAGGTGTTCATTAATAATAATTTGTTATAATGAGGTCTTTTAATGACGTTTTATTTGTTGTGGCAAGATGAGTTGTATTTAACTAATGAAATTTACAAAGAAGAGACATTCGTGTATATATATATAAGCATATATACACGCTATAAATGTTACTGAAATAGAAAGATTATGAGACATCTTAATTTTGATGACCCTGTGCAACCGCCCAACTTACACAGGGTAATCACCGGCTCTGCTTCCGATGATACAATTTTCTTGCTATTTAGTATTCCCACTCACTCATAAATGAATCGTTTAACTAGTCATCTTCTATGTATTACTGATAGTTGACGTACTGGGCCAGTGGCCTGTTAAAAAAGTAGTAATTGTTTTAAGGCCCGTCAAGCAGTGTTGCTTATTGGTTTTTCTTTACTAAAAACATGCATAAGAAGATATATATATATATATATATATATATATATATATATATCGTTAGTTTTCTTTATTGTTCTACTGTCAAATCGAGCAAGATTTTTAAGTTTCAGTTGAGATAATATGTATAATTTAAGGGTGTAATGGTTTGTATCAAAAAATAAAAAATACATCAATATGACAAAAAAAATTAAGAACTCTTAAATATTTTATTTGAATTTATTTGTAGTGAAATTTAGATGAGTGTGGTTAGGGGTAGGAGCGGAGTTAGTAGGGTGATTAGTGGTGCTGAGTCATCTCAATCAACGCATTTTATTCATTAGTTATATAAATTACAAGCCGATTTTTTACCAGTTTTTTACGTTTAGCACCCTTATTCTATAAGCCGGCCCTCTTTAAAACTCCGCGTACGCCCCTAGTAAATAGTGCCCCCCACCACACACAAAAACAGAATAAGAGTTGCTATGCGAGAAAATATCATAGCGTTGAGGACTCATGTATTCGTTCTCGGCTTTACAAACGTGCCGATTACATAGTCATCGTGGGGACTGTATATATACACTCCAAAAAAGTATAGGAGATAGTGAGATACGTCTAGTATAAAATCAAGAAAATAGACATTTAAAAAAATATAACATTAAGAACACATTTTGTGATCGTTGTTGATTCTTCTAATAATTAAACCACTACAAGTCTCTTTTCATGAATTCGTCATGGTTCCATCGTACACTAATTTGTACCATGTTCTAATCTTTATCGACCCAGCATGTGATTTCACCTTATCCTACACGTGACAAAAATTTACCTTATATTATCATTTGTCAAAAAATGATTCTACCATTTAAAACACGTGACATAAAACAACAAATAAATAAACAACTTATAAAAATAAGATCTAAATCTGATTAGAGTTTGCTTCCGTATCCTTTGAGTAATAGTAAAGGCCCACAACAAACTTCCTTTTTTTTCACAAAAGTAATAATCCTTGTCAATTCAACCCAAAAAGATTTCTATTTTCTATATTCTAATGACGTCCAACAACAACAAATGTAATGAAAATGTATATCACAGTTCAAAATCGACATCACACATTGCGTTTAACATTAAATATAATAAGAATCTTTGTCCATACGTAATTCAACCACACGTAACATACATATAAACCCTAAAATGTACATCGTTTGGAACTGATAAATGATGCATACTATTGCAACGGCGTTGTTTAAATGTTATAAGGCCAAGGTTCACTCGTGAAGATAATCATTGACTGAAGGTGATTTGGTCATCGAGATGACCAAACAAAAATGTTGTTGTGTGTCAGTATGTGTGTGCGAATGGTATGTGAAATACATTTATTTTTAAGTGGGATATGTTTGTGTGGTTGATTTGATGATCACTACTACGGCTGTTTGGTGGTTGATTTGTGAATAGAGTAAACGTTGTGTTGACGATCGTGGATGTAGTCATTATTAGTTTTACTGGTTTTAAATTTTAACTAATCGTTATTTTTTCCCTAAGTAGCAATTACTAGTAGTTGCTATACATATCATTTGCAAATAAAATAGAAAGCCTGAATTCAAATAATTTTGTTTACTTTTTTTTTATGTTAGATTATTCAGATGTGTTTTTGATAAATATGTTGTTGTTGTACCATATTAGACTTGTGGGGGCCTGACATGCGTAAGTACCTAATATAACATTTGTCATGTAAAGTATTTTTTGGCACCGTAGCTAAAACATGTAATTGTAGTACATACTAAGATTAGAAAATTTTGGATCCACACCTACTTTCAACTCATATAAAAAGAAAGGAATGAATACGTTAAAGAGATCCTTAAAAGTAGTTGCAGTTATTTAGAGAGTTAATACTTACTTTTGAGATTAAATTACAGTATCCATTCTATTAATATCTGATCGTCGAGGTTAAACTTTATCATGCTAATTTGAGTTTTGATGGTAAAATTTTTAGATGGAATCGACAACAAAGAATAAATACTATTCAGTTGCTAATTGTTGGGTGAATAAATTAAACAAATAAAAAGTGATTCTAATATTCTATACATTAATTATCAAGAACAGTATCATTTGTTAACTACATACACCATAAACGGGTTGTGAGATTGACGTTTTATAATGTGCACACCGATAAGTGGCGGGAAGCAGGGAAATTTGTTCGTTGTGGGGCTAGGCGGGCAAATATAAAAATTTTTTTTCCTCGATAGTAGAACAAAAAATACGGCGAACAAAAAATAGGTAAAAGTGGGGAATCGAAATGAAAAACGAGTATTGTCACTTTAGAAAATGAAGGATTTTTAAGGTTTTTTAAAGTGTTTAAATGTTTGACTTTAGTCTTATGAATGTGGGGGGGCAATTTAATTTTGTGACGGGGTGCAAGGTCAATAAAATTAATTTTTTACACTAAAAACTGATAATTTTTGGCGAGCTATGGAGGGCACCGCCCCCCATACCTTCTAAATGGTTCCGCCCCTGTGCACACGGGCGTTGATAGAAAAATACATATATCAGTATGGAGTACAGAAGACGAGTTTTGGAACGATCGCTCTCTGCTCCTCCATTGCCACCATTAGAACGATACAATAGCAAGTCAGGGAAAGGACCTTGTATTGCTATGATTTGAGCGAGGACTCCCATATTTGTCGCTCTTAAGCCGTTGATGGCGTATGTGCACTACGCATCGTCATCTCAGACTATACAGAACCTAAATCAAGTAGAAGGTGTGATGATAGCCTCGACCTTTGAAAAAAGTATCATCAGCAGTTTGGTTCATCCCTTTGAATGACCGTATTTCTCCTTTTAAGGATGATGGTGCGGCGTGCGTTTGTGTCTTGGATATGGTTTCAATGGCAATCCCAAGCGGCCTTGGCTTGACGTTTAGGATTCTGCTTTAGAATTCAACGCCTCTTTGCGAAAGGGTCGAAGAGCTGGGTAGAGGTGGTGAGATAGATCCATAGATTTGACGATGTGGAATCAGCCGTGAGTCCATTCTGTCCGTTGGGTGGAGTCGAGTCTGAGGCCTCTGGTGACAGGTTCTTCGCGGAGTGTGCTGTTATGCACCGTAGCTAAAACATGTAATTGTAGTACATACTAAGATTAGAAAATTTTGGATCCACACCTACTTTCATCTCATATAAAAAGAAAGGAATGAATACGTTAAAGAGATCCTTAAAAGTAGTTGCAGTTATTTAAAGAGTTAATACTTACTTTTGAGATTAAATTACAGTATCCATTCTATTAAATATAGATCATGAGTTCAAACTTTATCATTGCTATATTTGAGTTTTGACTGGTAAATTATCAGATGGAACTCGACAACAAAAAACTATTAAGTTGCTAATTGTTAGGTGAATAAATTAAACAAAAAAAAAGTGATTCTAATATTCTATACATTAATTATCAAGAACAGTATCATTTGTTAACTACATACACCATAACCGGGTTGTGAGATTGACGTTTTATAATGTGCACACGGGTGTTGATAGAAAAATACATATATGGTTACATATCCTGCATGTATCTTCTTTTCTTAAAAAAAGACCTTTTATGACCAGGTTGAAAAACATAGTTTCTTTATTATTCATTATTTTTACTACGTTACACGAGTAAAGGGATAAAATGTACATTTTTCAGGTTAGTTGTGAAAAACAAGTACTTAATTAGTTGTGAAGTGAACTTGAGACTTCAACCACTATGTCACGTACATGATGGTTATTCATAATATCAACAAAAATTGTGGAACACACTTTTATTTCTGAATTATTAAACTCCTTAAAAGAGAGAAAAGAAAAATATCATAGATGCATGTGAAGGCTTTCCTTAAATAGTTGGAAAAAGTTAGGCTTACGTCCCCTTCGAGTCTTCAAAACTCGCACACTCATGCATTAGTTTAGATAAAAATAGAAAGCAAGGATTGGACTTTCCAAAAATAGAAATCAAGATCATTTCACATCTTTCCACGTGTCACTCTCTCATTTGTTTAGTTTGGTATATGTTTTTTTTTCTTCTGTCGTTTAGCTCAACTAAATGCCAACCCAAATCTAGGCTTAATAAATTTTGCCAAATTTAATGAAGAAAGTACTGTTTCAATATGATTAATTAAGGCATGTTTTTAATCTCCATCACAAGTCACAACAAAACTCAATTAAGTACATATTTTTATGCAAAAATTCAAACGATCAATAAAGATTGATTAGAGTGTTATTAATGATCGGTTAACTAGAAAACGTAATTACTTCTTAGTTAGGAGTAAAGGTTAACTAATGATTATGCTTTTCAAGGGATAATGTACTTTCCACCAATCAAATCAAAGGGATTAGTTAAAATCATATACACATATTTTTAGTAAGAAATATAATTTGGAGGTTTACCAACTATGTATCATTCTACATATTTGATGAGTATGTCATGACCATCACTTATTTTTATTAAAAGTACCAAAAAGAAAAAAAGCAAATAGTAAAATTTAGTCATTTATGGGAACTATGATAAGCAAAAAAAGTGTAGATAACCCGCCAATTTTTATTGTATAAGTAAATGTAACAACTACAGTAACTTTGTTGTGGTGATACATGAGTCTATATAGAAGACCATATAGATAATTATGGTTCCATGTTTGACTATATATAAACAAAGACACAAGTCAAACAAGGTTGTTACTTTTTTTTTCTTGACTTATATGTTTATATATGTAATACTATATAGATCTATAAGTCTCTTGTATACTTGTATGTTTTCCAAAACGACTTAATCGCTATTTAGTAATTGCATGGACCATAAGTCTTCCATACTCCACATGTTCTCATTTGTTTCAGTGGGAAATGGACCTGAAAAACTTTGGAAATTTTCATAGGGTGGAGAGTATGTTTCCATCGGGTTCATAGCGTTGCATGTTTGCGTTGAGCTCGTGGTGGCTTGATCAGTATGCCCCGAAGAAGTTTGCTGTCCATTGAAGTTTTCCGCTTGCTTGATATGCTTCTGAATCCTAGTCCTCCAGTAATTTTTTATCTCGTTATCGGTTCTTCCTGGAAGATGTTTTGCTATTTTTGACCATCTACAAAAAAAAATTGGTTTCTTGAGGTTAAGTAAGTAACAAATATTGAAAGAGTTCAACAATCATACTAGCTTAGGAATAAATAGATAAATGCAGTTCAATAATCATACTCTAAAGTCTAATAAAATGTGTTACCAATCTTAAAATAATTATTATCCTCTGATGGAAATTCTATATAGGAATTGAGATAGATATTATATATGGCCCACTATAGACATAATGAAATTTCATATAGAACCAAACATACAACATGTTCCACGATGCAAATTAAAAGTTATCATGTTCCACGTTCCAAATTCATCATATATCTTTTCGCTACGTACAACATCTATATTTAAAGGAGGCTCGTCTCGCATATTATTTCATAAATGTAGTGAAACTTCATATAAATTTCGAAAAGAGAAGCTGTCAAAGTTCTATTTCTTTGAAAAGTTTGGAACCGGAAATTCGTCATGTTGATGGTCCGAAGATTCGATGCCTACGTGATGAAAGAAGCAAAAAGCTACATGTTTTTTTTGGGTAAGTTTAGGTAAAATGCGTGTCGAAATAAAATTCAACAAAGTTTCTAAGAAATTTAGAAAAAAGACCGTTGTGGGTAAAATTCTTTCTATCAAAACTTCGTACTTAACTACTTATAGATTTCAAGATCAGAAATATATCTGCAGTTCTTTTTTGCTTTTTTTCATATGTATAGTAACTACTAGTAGTATTCTTTCTAGCAAAAATCAACCAATAGACCTAAAATTTGGAAGAAAATAAATTCTGAATTTTTTTATAAATATGCCCACAAGTAGAGTATACGCATCATTGTGTTTTCTCTACATAATAAAATGATTCTTTTGCAAGAAATAGACCTAAAACTACAAAAGGGTCCGGTTTTTATTTCCACAATTAATTGAATTCGAGTGCACCGTCATGGAATCCTAGACGTAAAGGACCACCACATTGTCTTGATGAGCCAAAACAAGAAGGAATATGTCGATTTCAAATGCGAACTTATAGTGTGGAAGCTCTTTTACAGCTCGGTGAAATGAAATTTACACATGTGACGAATTTAAAAGGGTTACTTCTAAAAACGGAAACTTTGTTATTCGTCGATATGATGTTTCATAGCTTCACGTTTTGGATTCCCGGCTGATGATGTGCCAGTATAAAGGGTATTAAACCCTTCGATTGTAGTTTTAAATTAGGATTGGTCATCATGTAATTACTATACATAATTTTGTATAGATCTTAGCTCCTTCCTTGCGTTTTTTACACAAAATATGTTGATTAAACTTTAGATATTATTAACCGCTAAAACAATATGATTTATTTCAAGAATTGCTCATTTTACATGGATTAGACTATAAAAATTTAAATAATACTTTATAAAACAGAAAGAATAACCAATGAACTAGTTAGTTGAAAACATAATACCAAAGAACTAATCTTGCTTAAATGTTTTTTGCGAAATACAAATCCAGATTATATCGATCAAAAAACCGATGAATTGATCACTAGTGGATAGTTGAACATAAAACATTGATTTATTTAGCTAGATAAATAAGGTCTTTCATCATCTTAAATGAATGAAAATGTAGTTACAAACCTGTTTCCCCATTTAGCGTGAAGCTCCATGATCAAGAGTTGTTCTTCGGGTGTAATATTACCCCTCCTTACATCGGGTCGGAGATAGTTCAACCATCTTAGCCTACAACTTTTTCCTGTTCTCTTAAGACCTAATAATTAATCACATAATAACAATCAAAATTAATTAATCACAAAACCATTTTTCTAGCAAAAGAGGAATTGAACCATTAAAAGTCTTACCTGCTGATCTAGCAAGAGAGTTCCAAACACCTTCACCATGATTTGCTATGTAGTTAATAAGAATTAAGTCTTCTTCCATTGTCCATGGCCCTTTTCGAACTTCAACTTCTTGCGAAGAGTTGCATAGTTTTTTGTCCATTATTTTTTATGATTTTTCTAAAAATATATATGTAGAGAGAGTGTGGGAGAAAGGGAGAAAGAGAAAGAGATGGAAGAGTTTGTTGAAGAAAGATTATGAAGATGGAGTTGGTTTTATAGGGGAAGCCTAAGATGACATTTAACATGCTAATCATGCTTTTTAGTTCACGTTGATCAACTTTTTTAATCTTTAGACCTAACTTCCTTATTAATCTTAGTTAATTAGTGATAAATTAATATAGTTAAGTGATTTAAGATTATTGTCTAGTATGCATGCATGCATGGCCCCTACGCATGCAAAATCTACATATGTATGTATGGGTCTTATATTTGTATCCCTTTATTTTGAAATAAATATAATTTTCTAAAGATAAATACACACAAACAAGCAAGCAAAGCAAAAGAAAAAGATATAGTTGCATGTGCGTTGTTAAGAAGACAA
Organism: Tanacetum coccineum; assembly: GCA_026074375.1. Taxonomy (NCBI): domain Eukaryota; kingdom Viridiplantae; phylum Streptophyta; class Magnoliopsida; order Asterales; family Asteraceae; genus Tanacetum; species Tanacetum coccineum. The sequence goes on along the minus strand of BQNB010000154.1, from coordinate 174,090 downwards.
GTCCAAATCACACCTTAATTATTTATGTAGTTAACTTAACCTCAACTAGAAACCAAGTAATATACGTACGCTACACAATATGCCACGTACGTAGGTGTCGCGTTGGTGAATTTGTGTCGTCATCTATGATCGGCTAGCTCATGGACGGACGTACGAAGAGACTAGGGAGGGTGATGGCCTTCTAGAGATCGGAATACTGGTATAATGTTACTACAAGTTTTCTAATAGGATTAAAACATATTTCAGCAGTACGGGCCTCCAAAGACAAATGACAGCCCATTTTCTTCTTTTAGGTAGGAACACATAGACATTTTTTCTATTTTAAAGTGTATATTTCTTTTTTCTTTTTTTGAAGTAAGTGTATGTTTCTGACCTCTGATAGTTTTGGCCCTTCAAACAAAAATCGTCAAACTCCCGGGCGAGCTAGCCTAACTTGGCTTGCTGTGATTTTAGTCATAAAAACTGCGGTAAAATTTCTCGGTACAGTCATAAGGGAAGTCCCTGTAATGTCTGAGGACGACTCCCATGCAATTATTGCGTTACGTTACCAAAAACAGAGACTTGAAAGAAATTAAAACTTTTACAGGGCAACTATAATAAGAATGTGTCAACCCAATAAGTTATTTTGGGCTCACAAGTAAATCTAGCACAAGCTTTAAAATGGCGTTCTTTTTGGTATGGTAAATATGGTATGCCTCAATTTATTTGAAGGAAAAATAAAAATATATGATCTATTTACAAACTTTTTTCTTATCAAAATGATCAGATGAATAATAGTTTATAAGAACACCCAGGTCTTTTTGGCAACCCTGTTATTAGGGTCGTAAATGAACTGGAAGAACACGGGCAAATTTCTTCATACCTTGTAATTTTTTCTTTCATATGTGATTTTTTTATCTTGTACTCAAAATAAGTCGTCACATATGTATTTACATAATGGGTGTTGTGCAAAATGCCTTTAAAAGTAGTAAGGTGTTGTAAATATTTGAGTCCTGAAAAAAGTGAGTTGCAACAAATGAAAAAAGAAAACATCAAAAGGTATATCCCTAATCAGTTACTATGTACTACACGTACAATAGTTTACCGGGGCTCTAAGTTCACGTCTTAGAGAGGTTAGTTCAGTTGCACACTATAACACTAAACATCGTCACCTCAGCATACATTATATAACACAGATAAAAGTAAAACGCTCTCCCCATCTATAACATGTTATAGGGCATGTGCGTCCTATGATACCATCAAAAATACCATACTCACTAAAAAAAAAAAGAAGCAAAAAACGCCCGTTAAGGGCCCGACGAAGTGACGGATAACACCAGGATGGCGGACCATCGGTGCACTTTGACGGCGCCATCAGGCAAAAAAAAGTCATATAACAATTTATCCCCCACCGCACTGGTGACTCTTAGCTACATCAATCAATGCAACTAAAAGCATGTACCAAGGTCCAAAAATCTTTTGGGCTCACATGAAAATCTAGCCCAAGCTCTAAACTGACTTTTTGTTGCGTATGGTGAAAAGTTCATGAATGTGATTAAGTTATATGAATACAGTTGCTAAGTTTACCCAAACCTTACTCAGACAGGATTCTGTATTGTTGTTGTTGTGGGTTTATGTCGAAAATCATTGATGTTATAACACATCTCGTGTTTCATGTAGAGACATTTGATCGACGTAAAGAATTAATAATATGCTTTTTAATCTGCGACCGATGAGTAACGAAATGTCTTTAACAACAACTATCATATACTTAATTCGTCCTAAAATAAATGTTCACTTTCGTAGTAACACACAATCTCAAAAGAGTATAAACATTTCACAGTTAACCGATCAGGCTAATGTACTTAGAAGAGGTCACCAAAAAATGTACGTGGTACACTATTCTAGTGACGCTATTAACAGCAAGAAATGGGATTTATAAATTGGCTAATAACTTTGTCGGTTTTGTTTCTAGGCAAACCAACAAAATAGATTAAGATGATGAGTTCTTTAAGATTAGTGTGAAGACAAAAGTGCATGTTAAGTTAGGTTTAAGCAAGTTGTTATTAATCTGCACCAAACCTAAAGCGAAATAAAGGACAAGAAAGGACAAATTTACATCTAGTAATCCATGATCAATGGTTTAGACCAGAACCATAATAAATCTAAGTTTAAAAAGACTAATTCCTAACTTGGGTCTCTTTAATTATAATCAAGATTTGTTGTCAACCACTCATGATCATCCTACTTGAAGTTTTTGATATGATGTTCTCAATTAAGAACCCCTAATTTGTCGTCTTTCACACTAGCTAGTAGACAAGTTCACTATCATCTTAACATTTAGGGTAAGGCTAGTCATGTTTAGATCATCTTAACTTTAGAATATACTTGGTTAGTTGGTTAGCTCAGATTTGTTGTCAACCACTCATGATCATCCTACTTGAAGTTTTTGATATGATGTTCTCAATTAAGAACCCCTAATTTGTCGTCTTTCACACTAGCTAGTAGACAAGTTCACTATCGATGCAATATGGATGCATTACATTTAGGGTAAGGCTAGTCATGTTTAGATCATCTTAACTTTAGAATATACTTGGTTAGTTGGTTAGCTCAGATTTGAAGTCGATAAGAAACATTTGGTTTTGATTAGACTGTTTAGCATTAGTGGATTTATCGTTTTTTGTAACTAGATTGAGTTCGATGTAGGTAGTTGGATCTAGTGGGTTGGTTTACTCGAGGACGGGCGTTGTGACCACTTCAGAATTTGAATTTTTATTCTTTATATAACATAACAATTTATAATGTCATATATCTTATAAAGAAAAAACAAGTTTCGCCTTTCCAAACTAAATCATATACGATACGACTCCCACAACAAAATTATTCAAGTTACGTCTATATTATTAGTATTAAAGGTGGCAATCTTGACCCAAATATAAAAAAAATGGGTTAATTGAGTCTTTTTTTTTAAATATTTGAGTCATTTAGGTCTTTAAGTTAAATGAAGTTTTGGTCGAATGACTTTTAAACATACTTTTATATTAAATGAATGGGTCCAATGGGTCATAGGAATGAGTCCAATTGGTCGACCTAGTTAAACTTTAACCTAATTAGTTATAACTTCTTAAAAAGTAATATCATAACTTTTTTTTACGTTTATACGTTTTTTGAACGTTTTCGTCTGTTTTTACGTTTTCGTTAAATTTCTTACGTTTTCGTCCGTTTTTTACGTTTTCGTTAAATTTCTTAAGTTTTCGTCCGTTTTTTACATTTTCGTCTGTTTTTTACGTTTTCGTCATATTTCTTATGTTTTCGCCCGTTTTTTATGTTTTCGTCCGATTACTTACGTTTTCGTCCGATTTTTTACGTTTTCGTCCAATTTTTTACGTTTTCGTCCGATTACTTACGTTTTCGTCTGTTTTTTTACGTTTTAGTCTGTTTTTTTATGTTTTCGTCCGATTTCTTACGTTTTCGTCTGTTTTTTTACGTTTTCGTCCGATTTCTTAAGTTTTCGCCCGATTTCTTACGTTTTCGTCCGTTTTTTTAAGTTTTCATCATATTTCTTACGTTTTCGTCTGTTTTTTACGTTTTCGTCCGATTTCTTACGTTTTCGACTGTTTTTTTACGTTTTCGTCCGATTTCTTAAGTTTTCGCCCGATTTTTTACGTTTTCGTCCGTTTTTTTACGTTTTCGTCCGTTTTTTTACGTTTTCGTCCGATTTATTACGTTTTCGTTTGTTTATTACGTTTTCGTCCGATTTCTTACGTTTTCATCCGATTTCTTACGTTTTCGTCCGTTTTTTACGTTTTCGTCATATTTCATATGTTTTCGTCCGTTTTTCCTACGTTTTCGCCCGATTTCTTACGTTTTCGCCCTTTTTTTACGTTTTCGTCAGATTTCTTACGTTTTAGTCTGTTTTTTTACGTTTTCGTCCGATTTCTTACGTTTTCGTCCGATTACTTACGTTTTCGTCCGATTTCTTACGTTTTCGTTCGTTTTTTATGTTTTCGTCCGATTTCTTACGTTTCCGTTCGTTTTTTACGTTTTCGCCCATTTTTTTACGTTTTCGTCAGATTTCTTACGTTTTCGTCTGTTTTTTTACATTTTCGTCCGATTTCCAACGTTTTCGTCCGATTTCTTACGTTTTCGTCCGATTTATTACGTTTTCGCCCGATTTCTTACGTTTTCGCCCGTTTTTTATGTTTTCGTCAGATTTCATACGTTCTCGTCTGTTTTTTTACGTTTTCGTCTGATTTCTTACGTTTTTGTCCGATTTCTTACGTTTTCGTCCGATTTCTTACTTTTTCGTCTGTTTTTTTACGTTTTCGTCCGATTTCTTACCTTTCTATTTTCTTCCGTTTTGGACGTTTTCTTTTGTTTTTTCACCCCTATCTTCGTTTTCTTACGTTTTATACGTCTTTATTCGTTTTTAAAAAAAGACAAAAACGTAAAAAAAGGACGAAAATGGACGGAAACGTAAAAAACGAACGAAATCGGTTGAAAACGTAAAAAACAGACGAAAACGTAAGAAATCTAACGAAAACGCAAAAAAAGGGCAAAAAGTAATAAATCAGACGAAAACGTAAGAAATCGGAAGAATACGTAAGAAATCGGACGAAAACGTAAAAAACAGACGAAAACGTAAATAATCTGACAAAAACGTAAAAAGACGGGCGAAAACGTAAGAAATCGGACGAAAACGTAAGAAATCGGACGAAAACGTAAAAAACAGACGAAAACGTAAGAAATCTGACGAAAACGTAAAAAACGGGCGAAAACGTAAGAAATCGGACGAAAACGTAAGAAAACATAAGAAATCGGACGAAAACGTAAAAACAGACAAAAACTCAGAAATCTAACAAAAACCTAAAAAACAGGCGAAAACGTAAGAAATCGGACGAAAACATAAAAAACGGACGAAAACGTAAGAAATCGGAAGAAAAGGTAAGAAATCGGACAAAAACTTAAAAAAACGGACGAAAACGTAATAAATCGGACGGAAACTTAAGAAAACGGACAAAAATGTAAGAAATCGGACGAAAACGTAACAATTCGGACGAAAACGTAAGAAATCGGACAAAAACGTAAAAAACAGACGGAAACTTATGAAATCGGACGAAAACGTAAGAAATCAGACAAAAACGTAAAAAACAGACGAAAACGTAAGAAATCGAACAAAAAAGGGAAAAAACCGACGAAAACGTAAAAAGACTGACGAAACGTATAAAACGTTCAAAAATGTATGAAAACACCATAATTTAGTGGGTCGACCTGACCCAAACCGTTTGACCCATGACCCGTTAGACCTATTTTTAAAACATGACCTGTTTGACCCATGACCCATTTGACCCATGACCCAATTGACCCATGACCCAAACCGACCCAAACCAACCCATTTGCCACCTCTAATCAGTATGAATGCATTACCTTAAGAGTAAGGCTAGTCGGGTGTAAATGAATCCACTTTTAAATATGGCTATTGGTTGGTTGGTTGAGATCTGAACGAACCAAGAAACATTGATCTTGCTATTTATTAGACAATTGACATCTTTGTGGGTCTCTGTTATTCGTGCGTTACATGGTCACTAAGGTAGGTTGTGTGATCTGTCCATGGTTGGAGCTCATTTTGAGCCACGAAAGGGATTATTACAGCTTATAGACAGCTGAAAGACCGTGGTGATGATTTGAAAGATTTTTGCCAAATTCGAGTAGGCAATGGGCAACTTACAAATTTTTGGAGGGACACGTGGCTTGGATCTATGCCTCTTTTCACTCAAATTTCTAGAATTTTTGCTCTTTATAATTTGCAGGTTATTTCGGTGGCAGAGAGGTTGCGTATTGGTTGGGTTGCCTCTTCTCTTCGAAGGGAGCCGAGAAGTGGTGTGGAGATTGACCAATGGTAGGCTATTTCTGCCTTGATTCAGGCCTTTGTTTTTTCTTCTTAGCAGGACATTTACGGTGGACTTTAGATTCTTCTGATGAGTTCTCAGTCTCCTCTGTGTGATGTTTCTTGGACGGTCGCTCGTTGTTTAGTGGAGGTAGTTCAACTCACTAAAATAAATTTGTTCCAATTAAATTGAACATTCTGCTTTGAAGAATTGCTTTGGCCCGTATTCCTACTAGTGATAATTTGGTGTCTCGCTGAATCGTTTTAGATTCTAATCTATATCCGATGTATTCAACTTCCTTGGAGATGGTACAGCATGTCTTTGTTCATTGCGTTGAGCTTCACATTATTTGGAGTAACATTAGTAGGTGGTGGAACGTTCCTACTCTTTCTCCCGTTTCAGTTGAATCTCTTATTAATTAGGCCGATCACTCTAAGGTTTTCGTTATGCAACGAAAATGCTTTGATGCAGTTACTTGTACTTGTACGGCGTTTTGGGTTTTGTGAAACTTCCGCAATTCCTTTATTATTGATTCGGTTAAGCCTAGGAAGTCCAATATTTTTGATGACGTAGTTTCTACATCTTTTTTTTGCTTTGTAATCGGCGGAAGAATTGTAAAATGTTTTGGGAGATTTAGTTACAAAACCTTGCTTGTAATATGTAATCTTTTTCTAGTTGCTTGCTAATTTTTCTCTTTTATTTTAGTTGTTCAAAAAACAAGCATCAAGGATAAATAGTTCATCTTGATTTCACTTTGAGTAACGTGGTCGGTCACAATGCATATACGAATTTTTCCGTATTGAAAAAGAACCAATCAAAGCCTCTAGGGACCCATAAACATGTGAATTCATAAGAAGGTTAGATTAAGTGTGGATTAAGTCACAAACTAGAATTATTAGTAGTTTTTTCTTAAGACAAAGAAATATTGATTTGAGACATCATTGAGCTGTACACCATTTGGAAGTCGATCCATATGACCTTTTTGAGTAAAGATTATTTTGTTTGTTTTCTTGCTCGACTAGACAAGCTTTACACATCGACAACGGGTTAGGGCTAATGATATAGTGATTATTATCGTATAAAACAAATGCTTATGCTTCCTCAATAATATATACGACAAATGAACAGAAATTGTGATTATTGATATATTATCAGAGTAAGATCAGTTATAATAGAAGAAATGTTTGATCGCTAGAGTTTACATATTTTGTTGGTTTTGATAATACTTTATACTCTATAAACTAAAACTACGTAAATACGTGTGAGATATTTAGGCTGCTCGTAATGGAAGACGTGAGCCACCGTGAGTGGTGATTCCTCACGCGTTACCCTATTGGGGAACCCCCTCTTACGCGTGACGAAGACAAAAAAAGGTATCAATAGTGAGGGTCTCACCTTGTTGATTTGTATGTAAATGATGGGCTTCACAAAAAAGATACCGTTATGCATTTAGTACAAAAAAAAACTTTGCCATTTTACCTAGAAATACTATCTTAACTCATCATTTTTATACACAACTTCAAACTTAATCTCACACAACTTAAACAAAATACTTATCATTCATCATGAATCCCAATATGAATTCTGAAACAATAATTTTTACAGACTCATCGAACGACGAAGAAGTTATTAGTCGGGACATAATTTTTTTTAGCAGAACGTTGTTGTTAATTAACAATACACGACAAGCAAATCGGCCGAGGAGAAGCATCATAAGTCGATATCGTTACGGTGCTCATGAACGTTTAGTTCAAGCCTGTTTTAGTGTGAATCCGAAGTTTTCGGAAGAACGTTTCGAGAAAAGATTTTGAATGAGTCGAACGCTATTCACACAGGCAGTTGAAGAATTATCTCTTCATTCTACATACTTTCGTAATAAACGAGACTGAACCAGAAGAGAAGACATTTCTCTGTTGATGAAATGCACCTCCGCAATTTGTTAATTAACATACGGCACCGTTGCTGACGCCCTTGATGAATATTTGCAAATGGGCGCAGAAACTGCTCGTGGGGCTCTTGAAATTTGTTGTAAGAGTGTTATTTAAATTTTTGGAGCAGAGTATTTGCGCAAACCCACTGTCATTGATGTTGAAAAGCTATATGTGTTTCACGAACAAAAGCACGGGTTTCCGAGAATGTTAGGAAGCCTTGATTGTACAGATTGGGAGTGGTTTGGTTGTCCGACCGCATATAGAGGGAAATTTTGTGGACATGATCATTGTCCGAATCCATTCATTTGTTGGAAGTTGTTTCGTCACAAGACTTATGGATATGACATGCTTTCTTTGGTGTTTCGAGGGTGAACAATAACATCAACGTTATACACCAATCCCCTTTATGCAACGATCTCAAAGAAGGAAAAACACCTAAAGTTTCGTTTGTGGCTAATGACGTGACTTACCCATAGGGATGTTATCTTGTTGACGGGATATATCCAAAATGGTCGACAATTTTTAAGATGATTTCAAATGTGAGCGACGATGACCATAAGCGAACATAGTATAAGCGAATGCAAGAAGCGGATGGTGTGGTGGCTTGAAACGCAGAAGTTTTACAACCCTCCTAGGTAGTGTACCTAACCATTGTTGTGTAATATAGGCAAGACTCGGGGGGTTATTATCGTTCTCTAAAAAAATAGTTTGGGTAGACTTGAATATGTTCACTAGGGTCTAAGGGTTGAAGAAAGATTATTTTTTTGTTTTTTTTATATTTTTTAGAAAGTAAATAAATCTTGGGTTTTAAGAGGAGGTTGATTAAACTACTAAAGTAAATTACTCATAATTATGCATAAAAGTAAATTGGTGGGAAAAACTCGTATGGTTAAACAAACGTGTTTACCTAATCATGCACTACTCCCTAGTTGTTTTCTCTGATTTTATGGCCCGCCACCCTCATTAATGTAATGTGTAAGTATTCTCTAATTCAAATACTTAACTCTGAATCCACCCAAAGGTGATCTAGATATGAAGATCTAATCACATGTATCCTCTAACCTAGACGTGTTTCTCTAGACGTCTATGTTATGCAATCAAATAGCTAGTTTTCTAAAGCCTAACGCGCACAGCATTAACAAGAAGCAATAATAAAAGATCTAACAACTAGGTTTCATGCAATCGTAAGCAAACACAATTAAATTTAGCCAAGCATGTTAATTGAAAGCGAAGAACAATTAATCAAACAACACATAGACATATTGAATGATTAAAAGGGTAAAAGAACTTCACTTCAATTAAACATGGAGTATGAGTGAGTACAAAAGGGTTTAGAAACCCTAAAATTCGACCACAATGGCTGCTACAAAGATATCCCATGATACTCTACGTTTTTTCTCCTAAAATATGAAAAATAGGGTTTGTATATATATAAAATAGGGTCTGACGGCGTCGCAAGAAATCCTGACGCTGTCAACCCGCCAAATCTTCCAAAGGATTCTTTTGAGTGGCACCACCACTATCACCACCACACCACCCCATACTTGCACACGAGTCATGGTGACGTCGTCGCAGATGATCCTGACGCCGTCTCCACGTACTGTAAATCCAACTCTTGTGTCTTTATCCCGTTTCTTCCCAAATCGAGCCCAAGTCACGTGCTTTTCCTCTAAATTCTTCTCAAATGCTAAAATATCAAAAAGAAACGATTAAGTACAATATTTAGGGATAGTTGCATGATTTTGGGGGTTAAATGACCCTGAAAAAAGTGTATAAAATGGCACCTCATCAAATACCCCTACACTTAGGATTTGCTTGTCCTCAAGCAAATGGGATTTTCTACCTAGTAAATAGCAAAGTCGGGGGCATTTAACATACTCGATAAAGATAATTTATGGCACAACCGGATTAACCTCATAATTAAAAGCACAAAAATCATATACTAGCACCTCACATAAGTGTTTGGATTCTCTCTTTCTCTCGGTGTAATAATGAATTATAACATTTATAGGAAACAGGAAAAATAAACACTCACTACCTGCATAGTATATAGATTACCATAAGCTTGATAAAGGATCAAAATCTCCACCACTTTGGCATAAGCACCTAGGAATTACTATCAAATAGGTATTTTAAAGGGTTGTAACGTAAGGTATAGGGTAAAGGAAACACGGTTGAGGATATGGGGGATTTTTTACTGGTGGCAAGCTAATTATCTACAAGAGTACATGTAAAAGGCGTTGTTAAGCCAAGACTCGACGAAACTATGACAAATATACACAACTATACATCAAACTCTTTCTTTTTCTTTTCTTGACATAAACATAAGCAAAATGGCAGCCCGTATATTCTAACATATTTTTTTGTTTTTTATTTATTTTATTTTTATATACACTTTTGCCCTGCCATCTGCTGAACATAAATAATAATATACATGACTTGGGGCTTATAGTTGCACCTCTACACTTGAGTTTTTAATACTCAAAAATAAACTATCTAATGACCCAATTTAGATGGACCAACAAACATGGAGTATATTAAGTACGTATGAGGCTAATAATTTGACTTTATTCCCCATTTCTCTATATTATGAAAACTACCATGAATCTCAATCGTCCCAAAACTATATACACTAACAATAGACTCGACTTAGCAACCATGTAATCAAGTAAATAATTAACTAGGGTTAAACAAATATGATAACAAGAATGTACTAAAGATAAGTACATACAAGGAAGGCTAAGGCGATTTGAGTGTAACATTTTGGTGGGGTGTAAACAATGTTCTTCATTAATAATTCAGAATCCACCAAAAAATTACAAGAACCGCGAAAAGGATAGGCTCGGAGGGGTATGGAACTGGTCACTGGGTGAGCGAGAGCGTTCAAGTGGGTGTGGCGAGTGAGTGGGGCTTGGGTGGGCGGTGGGGTATGGGAGGTGCAGCGGGGCCGGAATTTGGTGGGTGGGGGGTAGATGGGTTGGTGTGGAGGAGGGGGAGGGTGAAACGGATGGACGGGTAGGGGTGCGGGGTGTGAAGGTGGAGGTGGGGGTAGTAGAGTGGTTGTGCGTCGGGCATAAGGGTGTTAAACAATGGTCACGGTGTTTTAGGTTTGATGCGATGCTTAGAATGTCCGTATATTTTTCTTTGTTTATTGATGGGACATTTTTCTATGATTAACAATATTGTTCCACACTTATTGTTGTAATTTTCTTGTCTTTTATAACTTTCTTCTTTATTAACAATGAACGCGAAAAGGATAGGCTCGAAGGGGTATACTAGGTGTATCTTGCGCTAAAAATGAGGGCGAAGCAAGGGTGTGGGTGTAGTTATATGATCGAGGAGATCATTGTAACCATTTCAAACGAATGCTAAAAACAAGGGTTTATCCTAATGCCTCTTATCACTTATCAAATCCTAATAACACGAATGCGATCTCCCTAGCAGTCTCGGGATGAATCGCTAAAGCAAGTTATAGAATCTATAATACTACCGGTACACTCTTATAAGCATTAAAAATGAATGCTTTTATTCCTAAAGATCTAGCGGCGAACCTCACATATTGGGGGTGGCATTTTTTGAGTGGTAGGGTTTTTGTGCTAATCATATAACTCCTATCCAAATGAGACGTTTCTAATACTACAGTTTCACCGATATATGCCATAAAAAAATTTAAATTTGGGCTAAAATTATCGTCATAAACTATGTTTCGGTATATTACACATATTTTAAGAACAAAGCAAATGCAAATAAAAGAATAATTTCTAAGGCTTTTATTACCCCCTATACTTATTTTGAACATTGTCCCCAATGTTCTATGAGTACTCGAAAAACGAATAAAGAGAAGATAAATTAAAAGCGAGAGAAACTAATACTCCCCTGGTTTGCTCAATATCAGAGAAGAAACAAGATAAACTGACTAAATCGCCATCCAAGAATCGTCCAAGCGAAAATCCTAAGCGCTTCCAGACTCTCCTCATCTAATATAACTTGTGAATCAAAGACAAAGACAACTTTACCAAGAGTAAAATCGGCGGGAAATAATATACAACCCCATTAATCATAAATTAAAATCCTAAGAAAGCAATAAAGATAGAATGTTAGTACTAATGTAATCGTGGCTTTCTGTAAAAATTTGAAAAATTAAAAATTCTAGAAATTAAACAAAAATAACTTTTTAAAAATTTGAAAAAATGCGAATTTCTTTTGCTACAATGGTGACGCCGTCGGGATTGAATCCTGACGCCGTCTCCACACACTGTGAAATTTTATTTCTTCGTTCTCTGGAAAAATTTCTGCAAACATATCCTATTAATGATCTCATAGAAAAATTCTACTGCATAGGCCACGAAAACGGTTAGTACAAACATATGACTCAAAACAAACAAATAAAACATAAAAGTATGATTTTAACTTAAACTATCTATTTTACAAGTTTGAAATGTTCTTAAAAACCGGATGTTTTTCCCAACACTTATTTTATGTAAAATACCTTTTGATTGTAATTAAGACGAGGTTAAAAACAAAATAAAGCATGATCACATATAATTCAATATATAATACAAGTAATGAAAATAAAAAACACACGACACTCCTAAAATGCATAAAATAAAATATTGGGTTGCCTCCCAATAAGCGATTTTCTTTATTAACAAGTCTTTTAGCTAGACTCGGAGTCACTCTTCTATGAATCATGAAAATGTTCCAAGTCGATGATATCACTTGGCTTTTCTTTTTCAGATAGTTTAGTAGTTATGGGAATTGTTGAAAGATTCTATTAAATTTTTCTCTATCGGGGTCAATCATTTCAATCCTAATGTGCAACGCACCATCTCTTTCTTTTGGTGGCCTCTTTCAATCTATTTTCTTCTCAATCAAATCCTCCGATTCCCACATATTTCTCTTAAGATTTATAGGTATAGCTTTTAGGAAATCCACTATTTTCTTAAACACCAAGACATCTTTAAATGGATTGAGTTCGGCGTCCCTAGCTATTTCTAACTCCCTGAATAAATAGTCATTCATAAAGTCTTTCTCTAAATAGTAAGGGGGTCGGGCACCTATATAATTCGTACTAGGTCGTGATTCGTAGGACTTCCATTTTGCTAAGGTAGTCCAATATGGTGTATCCACATGACCTAGGCCGATTTCCTTAACTTTAAATATTGATCTAGTGACTCCTTCTCCTACCGTTATTTTAGCTTTCTTACAATCTATTATGGCACTAGCGGTTGCTAAAAATCCTCTTCTTACAAGTAAAGGGCACGTAGGGTCCTTTTCCATATCTATGATGTAAAAGTCCTCTAAAAGTTTTAACTTCCATACGTATACCTCTACGTTTTTCACAATTCCTACGGGATACGAATTAGTTCCATCCGCTAATCCTAAGACATTCTCGGTCTCTTCTAGTATTATAATATTTAGTGTTTTCAAGAGATGTAATGGGATTAAATTCACACAAGACCCTAAATTGGCTAAGGTATCAAAAGGCTTGGAGTCCCCTAGTCTACAAGGTAAGGTAAAAATCCAGGATCCTTTATTTTCTTTGGAATCTCGTGTTGAATGAACGCGGACCCATTTTTTCCTAACTCAAGACTCTCTACATATTTATCCAAAATGGCGTTTTACATGGGGGCATGAGCTAGAACTTTAAGAACCGGTAAATTAAGATGCACATCTTTAAATTCATATTTTAAAGCTCTTTCGGGTTCTTTACATTTTGGTGTTTCAATTTTATTAAATGTTAAAGTTTTAACTTATGGTTGGTCTTTTTGAAAATCATTTGTTAGTTTGAAACATGTTTTAGTAGCATTGACCGAATTGAAAGGATGAGGTGAACTTTGGGGATCTTCCTTCATGTAAGAACGAGCGAACAAAACCAAATAGGTGGGGTAAACATTCAATTTCGGGTTCTTAACCGTGTCACTTGGAAGTGCTCCCGTTATTCGGTCATTGATGTCCTTTAAGAGTGTGTCGATCTTATTGGTCATCTCGCTTTGTTGTTATTTGAAATCGGCTTCAAACTTAGATAACCTAGCATCTTAAGATGCCAGAAGTTAGACACCAATCCATCGAGATTTGGTTTATTGTTAAAATATTAGGGATTGTTATTGAAGGCGCGGTTCAGGAATGAACCATTTTATTGAAAACGATTAGTTGAGTTTGAAAAATTGTTTTGAGAATTTTGAGGTTGCCTCCACCTAAGGTTTGGGTGACTTTTTCATGATGGATTATAGGTGTCACCACGATTATTTTGCTCGGGTTTGAAAGTGAACCACTTACCTCCCATTTCGTCAATACACGAAGATGCGTAGTCAACAAAAGCTTGCTCGAGATTTTTCATGCAAATTTGAGTGTCGTGGGGACCACCACAAATCTCACACAAAGAAGCGATTTTGTTTACTTGAACGAATTGGTTTAGGAGCAAGATGAGCTTCCATCAAGCGTTGAACTTGATTTTCTAGCTCAATGAGACGACGGTCGGATGTACTCGGGACATCTTGAGGCAAAAAGATTGTCGTGACCGGTTTAGCGAGGTCTCTTGGGTCATTCCAACTCTCGTGGTCATATAGAGCTAGATTCTCTATAAGTTCCAAGATTCCTCGGAGCTTTTGTCACGAAGCTTACCACCGGCCGAATGATCGATGGCGTGCCTTATGGCGGAATTGACATAGTCATAAAATATTTGGACTTGGAGCCCAAGATCGATGCCATGATGAGGGACTTTTTGAAGTAAGTCCTTGAAATGAGTCTATGCTTCGGAAAGAGATTCACCATGATGTTGTTGGAACATAAAGATGTCATTTCTAAGTTTAGTAGTTCTTCGCGCGGGAAAAAAGAGGAAAGAAATGGGTAGTTAGATCCTCCCAAATGGAGATGGATCTCGCGGGTAGACGTTCAAGCCAATTTTTAGCTTGATCGCGAAGGGAAAATTGAAATAAACGCAGTTTCCCTATTTTTAACATTAAGGTCAAGTGAGTCCACAAGTTTTAGAAAATCTTTAAGATGTTGATTTGGATCTTCGGACCAGATTCCGTGGATTGCACATCCGTTTGGCACCAATCGGATGGCAGAGGCACCACATTGTTCCCTTCGGGGAGCTCAATGGTGTTTCGATAGCCCTTGTATCTTGGTCGTGAATAATCTTCTAAAGTACGGGGTGGATTTTCGTCTCCCATGATGGTTAACGAAAAGGAAGGTTTACAAAACAAAGGGAACGAAGAAAAGATAGACTAAGAGAAAGCTACACTAAAAGGAAAAAGAAAATTCTCACTTGATAGGAATCTCGTAAGTAGACCTAAGCTAGATAGAATCTGAAACCTAGACTATTCTCCGGCAGCGATGCCAAAAACTTGGTGTAGTGAGTTGCAACGCAAAAGTTATACAACCCTCCTAGACAGTGTACCTAACCGTTGTAGTATAGTATAGACAAGACTCGAGGGGGGGGGGGGCTTATTATCGTTCTCTAGGGGAATAGTTTAGGTAGGCTCAAATTGTACGTTCACTAGGGTCTAAGGGTTGAAGAAATATTATTTTTGTGTTTTATATTTTTTAGAAAGCAAATAAATCTCGGGTTTTAAGAGAGGGTTGATTAAACTACTCCTAATTATGCAGAAAATTTAATTGGTGGGAAAAACTCGTATGGTTAAACAAACGTGTTTACCTAATCATGCACTACTCCCTAGTTGTTTTCTCTGATTTTATTGCCCGTACCCTCATTGATGTAATGTGTAAGTATTCTCTAATTCAAATACTTAACTCGAAATCCACCCAAAGGTGATCTAGATATGAAGATCTAATCACATGTATCCTCTAACCTAGCCGCGTTTCCCTATACGTTTTTGCTATGCAATCAAATAGCTAGTTTTCTAAAGCCTAACGCGCACACCATTAACAAGAAGCAATAATAAAAGATCTAATTAGGTTTCATGCAATCATAAGCAAACACAATTAAATTTAGCCAAGCATGTTAATTGAAAGCGAAGAACAATTAATCAAACAACACATAGACATATTAAATGATTAAAAGGGTAAAAGAACTTCACTTCAATTAAACATGGCTGCTACAAAGATATCCCTCGATACTCTACGTTTTTCCTCTCCTAGGGTTTGTATATATAGAAAATACGGTCTGATGGCATCACAAGAAATCCTGACGCCGTCAACCCGCCGAATCTTCCAAAGGCTTCTTTTGAGTCGGTTACTGTGACTATAGGTGACGAATTAAAAGATTATCATATTAACAAACATTAAACGCAGCAGAAGAAGCACCTATCAACGGATCCATAGAGTCATATGATCAATCAAAGTTAAAACAAGAAAAGTAGTACCTTTGTAGCGTGATCGGTAAAATCAAATGGTGACCTTCACCTTAACAAAACACTTCCAATGAAACCAAGTGATCAATAAAGATCACCTCTATGATGTATCCACACTACACTTCTTTGTATACCAAATAGATGTTAGTCTTAACCTCGTAGCCTTGTAAAATACTTTTGAATGAACTAGATACAAAAGTTGAATCAAGAAAACAAAAACACATTTTCCTGTATGTGGTTGTGTGTCGTGTTATATATAGAGAAAAGATGAGAAGATTTATAGTAAATTTGTAATCAAATTAATGAGAGAATATCTCATAATTATTTATCATAAAAACTTAATCTTATCCTTCTTTTCCTCCTCTATAGGTCGGCCACCCTTATGGGTGTTAGTAGGCTTTCTTAAACTTTTAAAGTCCAATAAATATAGTACACTACTTATTTATTAGAAGCCTAATATTGATCCCAAGTTACGTAGGTTATTTATATACCGTAAATACAATAAACACGATATATAAAATGGTACCTCCGTGTATATGTATGTGACCCCATAGGCTCACATGTATCTGGCCATATAATTATTTATTATGACACGAGCATACTCCAACAGTGACGGCGTCACAAGTCGTGGTGACGTCGTCGCTTGTTACTTTTGACGGCGTCGCAGCTGATTTTGATGCCGTCTCCACGTACTGTAAATCTAACTCTTGTGTCTTTGTCCCGTTTCTTCCCAAGTCACGTGTTTTTTCTCCAAATGTTTCCCAAATGCTAAAATATCAAAAACAAATGATTAAGTACTATATTTGAGGATATTTGCATGATTTTGAGGGTTAAATGACCCCCCAAAAAGTGTATAAAATGACACCTCATCAGCGGAAAGGAAAGATGCAAAACGAGCATTTGGTGTTCTAAAGAAAAATGGGTCGTATTAGTCAATCCTCCACGACCATATCATATAGAAAAAAAATAAGGAATATGATATGTACATGCATCATATTACATACTCCCTCCGTCTCATATTAAGTGTCCATTTTTGACTTTATAAAGTTTTTTTTCTTCAACTTTGACCTTAATTATTTCTTCTTATGTTATATGATACTCAATGCAGTTATCAGACAAATCAAATCTTCACAATCGCTTAAAAACCTTTGTGTTGATTCGATCGAACACCTTTCTCGTAATATTTAATTTAAGTTATTAATATTTATGATGTTTTTTAATATAACGTTTTTAATTTATGAATGAAAGTTTTAGTTTTCAGTAAATAAATAAGATTGTTTGAAAGGGTGAAGCGCTGTGATCTTGGGAAAGAAAAGTGAAAGAGAGTGATGAGGTAAATGGAGAGAAATTTGGAAAAAGTCCACTAAACACAGTAAAACCCAATAACACTTAAAACAATAACGGAAAATTCAGCTATCTTAGCCTCAACTTCGTAACGAGGATTTCTTGCTTACGGCGAATCAACTAAGACCGCCTAATTATTCGAAAGCTCTACGCGAGCTGATCTCGTAATATTTAATTTAAGTTATTAATATTTATGATGTTTTTTAATATAACGTTTTTAATTTATGAATGAAAGTTTTAGTTTTCAGTAAATAAATAAGATTGTTTGAAAGGTGAAGCGCTGTGATCATTCGGAATGAAAAGTGAAAGAGAGTGAGGTGAGGTAAATGGAGAGAAATTTTGGAAAAAAGTCATCTAAACACAGTAAAACCCGACTTAAACAATAAAGGGAAAATTCAGCTATCGTAGCCTCTACGTCGTAACGAGGTTTTCTTGCTTGCGGCGTAATCAACTAAGACGCCTAATTATTCGAAAGCTCTACCGGTAACAAGAAACATTCTTTTACGCCGTAGAGAAAAAGTAAAGTAAATGAAATTAAGTCGTACGTAGCTTCTACGAAGTAATAAATAACAAGTCTTTACGCTATAGAGAAAGTTGGATTCGAGTCATTTTGCCATGATCCAATCGCTCTATATACTCTTCAGCTAACTCTTTGATCTTGTCCCATCGTGAGTATAGTCCATCCATCAACCTATCACGTACGTAATATGCAAATTCATGACTAAAGATTACCCTAAACATATCTTAATCATCTAAGCAACCCGATACTATTTGTGTTTTGTCTTACATATTAAGTACATGTAGACAAAAAAAACCAAACCACTAAAGAAACACTCTTTATTAATTATGATTTGCAACCACACATGTAAGACTTGATTAAGTGATTATTTGGAATGCGAAGCTAACCCACAATATTAAAGAGTGTCATTAGGTTTTTCACTAATATTCCATAATCTCTCACATGGAGAAGATCATTCTTTGTCTCTTATCACTTAGAAAAAAATGCTTACATGATGCCAATGGCCAAACCACATGTTCTTGATTTGCCAGTTGCCACTCCTCAATTTCTTGATGTCTTTCTCTTGGAGTACAACTTCGATCTGCAACCGTCCCAAGTGTCGTAAACTTGCTTTGTATGTTTGTACTTATGGCTCTAACACATTCGTGACGGGCTTTTGCTTAAACTTTTTGAGGTACTTTCTTTTTTTGTCATATCGTATTCCTTTTCTAGTTTCATGAATAGCATGGTATTAGTATTGTAAACTTTCTACTATCCGAAATATTTGATTGGTGGGATGATTGTGTCAAATATATGATGAATGGTCATGTATGGCATTTATTCGGGCTTAAAATTTGACATATAGAAACAAAACCTAGGGGACGAGGGATCGAATCTTCTAGAGCGAAATATCTCTTTGCTCTCAAGATGAATTAGTCGCTTTCGATAGTGAAAGTTCGAATCTTTTGCTTTCCACTTCTAGACCTGACTTTTTGTAGTGACTTCGGAGTCTTTGAAACAGTTCAGAACTAACACAATTCTTACCATGATATTTTAATTTCTTCAAAATACTTATACCGTTAAACGAACTTGTGATAAGCGTTATATGATCATCTAATTTGTTAAATGATCTTCCAACTTGTTAATATTAACTTGTATGTTAGTTTTGCAACAAAAATAATCACTTTAATTGATGTTAGTCTAAAAGTGTAGAAAAAACAAATTGTTGTATGCAAATCAATTTCTAGTTTTGTACTTCTTTGTCGTTAGTTAAGTGTACGTTAACGGTTGCTCTCTTTATTCTAAAAGAAAGGAGATTGCAATACTTAGAACTCTTAAACATAATACATATACGACATTTTTAAATCTAAAGCTTCTCGAAAGAAAAAGCAAAATAAAATGCATTGTATAGATAAAAATCAGGTTACAACAAAATTAAAATCTAAAACTAACATTTTTAGAGCAGAAAGTCTCAAACAATGAATGTAATTGCGTAATATACAAGATCCTTAGCTTGTTATAAAGATTATGAAAAAAGGACTTAAAAGTGACCAAATATTAAAGCTCGTGTATGACCTCTTGCAAGCTAGATTTTAGTGCGAATATGCCAGTTAATTTGTCTAATTACATGTACATTTGAGTTCATATGCAACATTTTCCCAATCTTCACTATGAGTTGACATCTACGGTAGCAACGGTTAACAAGTATCATAGACCAAAATTATGATCACCAGTGTTTCACTTTTTTGCGATGTTTATTAACAAGCAATAAAAACGGAATGGTTTAAACATATTAGAATTAAAAAAAAAAAATACAGACTGCATAGTCTCTTTTTAGAACGACTCAAATGACTTCTAACTTTTGGACATTATCAAATTCAGTATTCATATAACAGTCTCCATCTAAAGAACATTGAAATGACATTAGGTTGACATGATCCCTAAGAGACATTTCACCTACGACAGAACTATAATTAATATGCATAAACTCTGATCATCTTAATGAAACAGCAAGCCACGTCTACCATGAAACAGAAAGAACTTTGAAACGGCGTCTGTACTCTCGTGCCTGCAAAAAAAAGGTATTACCAAATGAAAATAATAATAAGCAAAAGATAAGATCCTTATAAACAAGTACCCGTAAGAAGTGTTGTAGTTATTTTTTGTAATTTACTTTTCAGATTAACTAACCTTGTTAGCAATGTTGTTGGAGAGCCAATCAAGCCCTTCATAAAGCCCCTCACCATATGTTGCACATGTGCTCTGAATGTACCTGAAGATTCGGGAAACAATATCAATCTAAAACCCGCAAATTTATCTTCATTTTTAAAAACTATATCACTTGTATTATTCGTGTAGTGACCACAGGTAGTGTAGCATCAGGATCGATGCTCTAACCTGTAGTGTTGTTAAATGATGCAAAAGTATATGCCCCAATAAAACGTCCTCAGTTTTATTACCTACCAGAAAAATAGATTACTTGAAGAAATTCTACAACTACTATCGTCTAGAAATTATGTAATGCAAGTTACCAGTGGCGTTGACGAAGTGAATGAAGGCCAAGCTTGTCAGTGATTTCCGCAGCATTCATGGCATATATTCGGCAGATCTTGTTTGTTAGCAAAAACCAACAAAACAGCATCTCTAAGTTCATCCTGCAAGTAGTGAAAGTAATTTTCATATGACAAAATGATATGGCAATATACTCTTCCTAAGAGGCCCAAAAACAAGAATGGGCCATATTTGTGATATTTTCGTTTCTAAGTAATACCGGTGAAGGGCTAATTGTTAATGATACTCATTACTCAAATCATAGCACCCAAGTGCATCAATTTTTTTTATTATTAAAACATGAGTTTATTTATACCATTAGAACCCAACATATTTTTTCCTGATTTCACTTTTAAGCCCCTAAATTTTTTTTCCGTATTGATCAAGTCGGTAAACTATTTTCCTGTCATTCAAACATATATTACAGGTATACTGGCAAGGGTCGCTAAAGTGTACAAAATGCACTCACATGAATGCCCCATATGCATACTAGTGCTGATATCTACAAACTGATTTTTCTGCAAGGAGAGTGTATTGGGTATGTATGTTGTTTACATTCCAAATTTTTCACGCAACCAGGCACACCATCTTCGCCATATGAATCACACGATATTACAGGTTATCATGCAGCTGTAAAAGCTAAAACACCACTAATAAAAAAGATATAAAGTAGTACTAAATACTCGTAGTAAACTTGCTAAATTACATCCCAGCTTATATTTCCCTGTATAAACGTAAACACGGACACATCAAAAGATATTTCCCCGAATAAATTACATCCCAGCTTATTCCACAAGTACAGAGTAAAAGTATGGCATGCCCATCAAGAAAAGCTCCAAGGAGACCTAGTTTTTGTGTGTGGCTATGCTCCAGCAACCAGTACAGAGAATCTACCACTTTAAGCAAATCCGCCCTAATGTTCTAAACCACGACCTTACAACTCACTTGTTCAACAATTTCAACATCCAATACAATTACAAAAATCATGGTCAAAATGTATCTGCTTATACATTCTCTCATTTTTCCACAAATAATTTTGAACACTTGAATTGTGGATTTATTTTTCAACGATGTATTAAATTTTTATCTTTAAGGATAGCAAACTTCAATCAAGAACACTCGACTACATTTTACCAATCATGCCAATCTTTTTTACCAACCTTTATCTATCGGTAAAAAAATATTTTAAAAAATGTTAGAAAAATTAGTTTTTTTAGTTGTTACTCAGTAAAAAACAACATTTTAAAAAATGTTAGAAAGATTAGTTCTGTTACGATATTAGTCTTTATGTTAGCTTATTACGAAGTCTAGGGGTCAAAGTGTTAAGTTTATTTAGGGTCGTTGGGTTTGGCCCAACCCGCTTGTTTTCACATCCGACTTAGGGCTTGTTAGAGTCGGTTTGTTCTTCCCCCCATCTCTATAAAAGGAGGTGAGGGGAGAGAGGTCTAGTATGTCATTATTTCAAGTTACGAACATTAATAAGAATTAATCGTTTGGGTACCTTGTGTTGTTTCTTTTCTGTCGTGATATAAGCTGTGTTCTTCACAGGTTCGGGTTCCGCAAGCTAACATCCGGGTTGTAGGCTAATTGAAACCTACAAGTGCTATCAGAGCCAGGTCTAAAGATCTTCTGGAGGTTAGAACGAATCGTGAAGGTTTCGTTGATCGGGTTTTTCGTTGAAGAAGGAGCAGCGATTCTGTTGCGGGTTTCCAACGATCGACAACGAAAAGGGTGGTTATTGTTTCTGGTTCTTGGGCAGTAATGAAGCAGCAGGTTATCGACGAAAAGGGTTTGTTGATTTTTAGATCGACAAGGTTTGGTGTTTGCCATTGTTTTCTATAGTCGGAGATAAAGGAAGAAGAAACACGTTTGTTGTTGGGTTTTGTTTAAAAGTCAACGAAAGTATTATACTTCAAAGGATCAGGGCCTCTTTGTTTAATATTTTCATGAAGAACCTCAGTTTTATCACTTATTATTTTAAGTCCTTTCTTTTGATTAAGTGAAAAACAAACAACTTTTCACATGACTTAATAAATTAAGTTTTTTCATATTAATTCGATTAAGTTCAAATCAAACACCACCTTAATGTCTTTAGTTTAATCCTTTTTTAATAAAAGGCAGGCATCAAGGTTTTAAATTTTGATATTTTTTGTTTTATTTTTATATAAAACAAAAGGTTATTTACTTTGAAGTGTACACAAGGTTCTTGGTTGAGCTTTCGATTTTTGTGAGGGTATATCACAAGGTTTAGTCGATCAACAAAGGGATTAAAGAATGACGGGAGCCAAGTTTGAAATCGAACAATTTGATGGAACTGGTAATTTCGGGTTATGGAGAATCAAGATGCGTGCTTTATTAATCCAACATAGATGTGAAGCAGCTCTGGAGGTTTTACCTGAGGATATGAAAGCTCAAGCGAAAATTGAGCTAAACAAGAAAAGCTCACAAGATCACAAAAATCACCACACAAACCCTTTTCGTCGTGATTTGTGTTTAGGTAACACCAACGGTTTGAGAGAGGTACCGGTCGGAGACGACTTGCAGTGGGGGTTTGGTAAAAGTCGAGACTTTGTATATGACAAAGTCAATTCGGCCCAACAAGTTATACCTGAAGAAAGGAAAGTTGTATACATTATGTATGCAGTCTGGACGAAAGATTTCCGAGCATATAGATGTGTTCAACTAAGTGATTAACATATTAGCCCAAAAGGCCCATGTGTAAAGCTTGGTCGGATTTCAACTATCTAAATATGTGGATTTAATGGTTTAAATTAATTTGAGCACACACACTTAAATATATGATTTATGTCGGGAAGAGAAATTCACAAGTTGTAATTATAAGTAGTCTTAGCATCTTAGCTCGTACTTAACGGTGATCTTATTTTTAAGCTTAGCATGGGAAAAGTGAAAAATCGGGGATGATGAAGTTATCTTTTAGACACTTAATTGTGCTTTTTGTTCTATGATCCTTAAAGTTACCAATGAGGTAATGAAAACAATACATTATGTCAACACAAATAAGTTGTAGTTAGGTAGTTAATTATCAAGAAAAATCATAAAAAGAGAAAAAAGTTTTGAAAATGGGAATTCGGGTGTTTTATAACTTGTGATCTCTTAGCTCTCTCAACAAAAATCTTTGCTACTTTTCAAAGGTTTAGTTTGGGGAAGTTTCGAGGTATTTGGTTATAAGGCATGTGATATTGCGTGAGGACACGCAATCGTTTAGTTTGGGGAATTTTGATAAGTGTAAAATACACATATCCGTTAATACCTAAAATGACCCAATTAAACCCAAAACAGACCAAAAATGGCAAAAAATATGCTTGTATTTGTGTTTTGTGTGTGCAGATACGGATATATCAAAAATCACAAGAAAACCATCAAAATCAGGAAAACACGGACACGAGAAACGGAAGAGTACAAGAAGCCAAAGATTCAAAGCTAAAGCCAAAGAAAGTCAACTTCAGTCAACTATGGGTCAACTCATTAGAAGACAAATCCCAAAATATTCCATTTAAGTCCCTCAACTTTCCAAAAATCACACAAATGGTCCCTAAACCTAAATGGGCCATACCCGGATCCAAAAGCTCAAAACCCTTAGCCCAATACCCTTTTATAAAACCACAAGGACCACTTCTGTCATTTCCGAAAGTCCTTTTACACCTTAAACCTTTATAAACCAAACACAAGGACCAATTTTGCCAAGAGCCCAAAGTTTAAACGACTTTTACCCCTCTTTCAGTTAAAATAAGCGGGAATGAACAAATACTGTTCATTCATCGTCCCGAGTTACCCACAGGTTAAAACAAAGGGCTATTCAAAATTGAAGGTCAAGGACGACAATTCAGAGGCTCTACAACACAATGGCAGGGTTAATTATGTCAAATCAAGGGCTCTAATTGATCACTTAAGCATCAAAGCCACGTGGCTATGGAAGAAAGCACAAGGAAAGGTGGATTTTACTCTTGGATCACTCAGAGATGTAGCACAAGCTGTCACATCAAGAATGACAGCTTGGCAATCCTTGAGTGTCCACACTTGATCCAACGGATGAGATCATTGATCCAATGATTGAAGAAATGGATGGTGAAGATTAGAAGGAGCGTGGGCAAGAAGGCAGGCCTAGAATCTTCTATCAGCAGCTATAAATAGCCCACACCTATCACACACACAGCACCTAGTTTTTTAGTAAGCTTTTAGTTAGGTAGTTTTTAGATTTAGCTTAATTTTCAATTTTCAGCTTAAATTTTCTTTAAACTTTGTAATTCTCCCTTTTAAGCATTGTAATCAAGTTTTATGTTAATGAAATTCAGTTTTTAAATAAAATCTCATAAGCTCTTTTGTTTTCATAAGCTTTCATTCTTCCTATTAAATGCTAAGATCATAAGCTATTAAATAAGCTCTTATTAGTCTCTAAGCTAATAATAATGCTCAAATCTTACCTTAATCATACCTTGACTCTTAAAAATCAGCTAATAAGCTTATTAC
The DNA here is from genome assembly GCA_026074375.1 of Tanacetum coccineum. Classification (NCBI taxonomy): domain Eukaryota; kingdom Viridiplantae; phylum Streptophyta; class Magnoliopsida; order Asterales; family Asteraceae; genus Tanacetum; species Tanacetum coccineum. The sequence goes on along the minus strand of BQNB010000154.1, from coordinate 149,096 downwards.
CTTATGCTTAATTGGATATGAGCTTTTGGAAGGAGAGCCAGTTAAGGAAGGGCTCTCAAGGACTTATACTGGCTTATTTCTAATAAGCCAGAGCTGTTGATTTAGCTCAATTGAGCCTTAGCTTCTGTTTAGCTGAAGCCAACTGTAAGTCTTCTATTACTTTCTTGTCCTTTAAATTTTTAGCTTAAAATTGCTTAAATAGCTTAGATTAGCTTATTTGCTTATTAATTGTGCTTATCTGTTTTCTAGCTGCTTATCTGAGTTTTAAATTTCTACTTAGTGCTTATTCATCAAATTTAGTCATCTATTTTTAGTTAAATCTTTAAATTTCATTTTCTATCTTTAAAATCCATAAAAACCAAAAATAATTTAACATAGTGTAGATCTTTTATTCTAGCCTAGTTAATTGATTGATTTATGTTAGTTAGAGTTATTATAAGCAAGTTTTTATCTGGTAATGAGGTTTTGATAATTAGATCTTAGATTCTAATGTTTTATAAAATCTGTCAAATCCTAAAGGGGTGTTTGGTTTAAGAGATTTTGACCATCAAAAGTCAATAGGATCTTGTGTTATCAATTTGGACAGTTGAGTTTACTTAGATTATCAAGTTTTAAATAAGTTTTGAGGGTTAGTTTACATTTTAAATCATTTTATGGCTTGATAAGCTTGTCTCAGCACCAGGGGAGTTTTTCATTTGATTTTCACTTGTGCAAATTTTAAACCAAGCCATCTAAGGCTTGGTTCTTGCTTGTTTTGTGTTTGTACACACTCAACAAGAGTGTTGAGTGCAGGTAACCTCACTAGGTTACCCTGTACATTTGGATTGGCTAATTGCAATTTGCATCAGCAGTACTAACATCAGTTAGTACTGCTGAACTTTTGGCTTCATTTAGATTAGTAATTGTAAGATTTAGCTTATCAAACTTAGTAGGATTTGAGTTTTCATATAGCTTAATATAGATTGAGTCTAAGGTTTCATTTTCTAGCCTAATCTCTTAGTTAAATTTGCTGTCAAAAGTTCATAAAATTCTTAAAAAAGCCAAAAACAGTAGTATTAGAATTTAGCTTCTAATTTTAGAATTTTAAGTTTTAGTATCTGATTTTCTTGTTTAAACTTATAGCTTATTAGTTGTTTGTTAAGTTCTCATAAGCTTAGTTCATGTCTTAGCTTATTGTGCATTTGAGCTTAGCTTAATTTTGAGCTTTTAGAGTTTAGTTCTGAATTTGCTCTTTTGATCTTAAATTCTAGATGGCTTATAGTGTTCTTAGTTAAACTAGCTTATTAGGATTAGCTTATTCTCATCATTAGCTTCTCAAAACAACTTTTGGATTTCAAAACAAGCTTATATTTAAGCTTGTACAAGCTTTTAAGTGTCAACAAAGTTTTTCTTAAGCTCAAACCCTTAGTTTCTGTAACAGCTTTCTCTTAAGCTGTTTTTGAGCTTATTTCTTAGTTTTAGTTAGTATTGTTTTTGTAAAAAGTGCTTAAAAATAAGTCCTTATTAAGTTCCAATATTCAGTTTTGTCAAAAAGTCAAAAATAAAAAATAGCAAAAAGTGGGGTTGCCAGACCTCGAACCCACGACCTCCCACACACAACACACACTCTTTACCATCATGCTACAATAGCTCATCCGTTACCTTTTCCTTTCATTAAAAACTTATACACATTTTGGCCTTATAAGCCAAATAAGCTGTCAAGCTTATTTCGTGGCTTATTTTATAAGCTACGACTTCGGGCTTATTTTTCCTAGGATTCATATAGCATAAGCTATTTTCTGTCTTTTTTCTAGAATTTTTACTATAAGTTTATTATTTTTAATCTTTTATTTCTTTACCAACTTTAACAAATCATAAAAAATAGAAAATTAATCAAGAAAAATAAAAAATCTTTTTTTATAAAATTTTTCTTTTATATATAGTTTGAAAAAATATAATTTCAATTATTTTCTATTTTTATATTTTTTAGGATTTAATTAGATTTAAATAGTTTTAAATTAATAAAAAATTCAAAAATAATCAAAAAAATATTTTTCTTTTTCTTAAAAATTTCTTTTATCTTAATTTAGGTTTAGGAATTTAGTTTGCATTTTTAGGACTTAATTTTGATTTACTTGCTTATTTGTCGCGTTTTATTTGTTTCCCGTTAATCATTTTAAATGTTTAATTGCTTTTAATTGTTCAATTTTACTTATTGCTTTAATTTGGTAGTTATAGATCATAAAAATATCTTTGCTTTCATTCAAATCATAATCCGAACTTAAACGAGGTTTCAATTGCACAAGTCGTTGGGGAAACGACCCGGGTGATCATTCTTCCCGGTTAAATATACGTATTATATATTATATTATATATATTTTTGAGAGTGAATTTTCCTTAGAGAATTTTCTTAATTGCTCTTTGGAATATTTTTATAGTTTATTTTACAAGTGTATTAAAACTACCACAACCAGTTTTTGGCGCCGTTGCCGGGGACTTGTGTTAAGATTCCTTTGTTTTGTGTTTGTTGATTTGGTTTGAAGATCCTTTCGTCCTTGAAAGTTTCATTCTTGTTATAAATATAAAAAAAAAGTAAAAAAATATAAAGAGTAAAAAATATATTTTTCTTTTCTTTCTAGTATAGCTATCATATAAAAAAACACATAAAAAATCAAAAATATAAAAAAAATTGTCCTTTTAAAAAAAAGAAATAAAATAAACAAAGTTGGTAAACGAACACCAACATATAATACCTTCCATTGAGGTATTATCATAAATAAGTTCCGGTGAACTTGAAAAGTTCCCAAATCGAACCAAAGATTTAACACTTGCCATTTGTGTCTCTACGAAGTACGGCTCACCTTGAAAAGCAATTTTTAAGAGCTACCGTGAAGTAGTTGATTATTTGGTTTAAGTCTCTTTCGTGTAACCGTTAAAATTTGTTGTGAATAAAAATTAAAAATCAAAAAAAAATTAGTGTAGAATTTTTCTTTCAATTTTTTTTAAAATTTTTTTCTTGATTTTCTCTTTTTTAGTGCATGCGCACTCGATCTCAAGCTCGTAATCGAAATCGTCGACAACAACAATTAACAACGGTTATTGTTGAGGAACCCGAGTTTCCAATGGCCGACAATCGTACCATGGCTCAAATGCTACAAGCTCCCATCGAGGGATACGAAGATGCAATAGTTGTTCCACCGATAAATGCAAACAATTTTGAGCTTAAACAACCTTTGATCAATCTTGTGCAAAGTAATAAGTTCACGGGTAGACAAGACCCTCATAATCACCTTCGATTTTTCAACAAAGTCACTTCAACGTTTAGACATCCCGAAGTTCCGAACACTTCGATTAAGCTTTTGCTTTTTCCTTTCTCTCTAGACGGTGAAGCCCGAGATTGGCTAGATAAGGAACCTCCTAGATCAATTCTCACATGGGATGACCTTGTTTTAAAGTTCATAAATCAATTCTTCCCACCTTCGAAAACAACTTACCTTCGGAATGAAATCACTACTTTTTACCAAAAACCAAACGAAACTTTCAACGAAGCATGGGAACGTTTTAAAGGACTTCTTCGTCAATGTCCTCATCATGGTTTCTCGGAATTACATCAACTTGATACGTTTTACAATTCCTTGAATACCAATGATCAAGATGCCTTAGATTCCGCCGCGGGTGGCAATTTTCTAGATAAGATGCCTCGAGAAGGTTTAGCCATAATCGAAAGTAAATCCAAAGTGCGTTATTCAAGAAGTCGTCCAAATGATTCAAGAGCGATTACGAATGCTCCTTCTTCTACTTCTTCACCTTCTAATAATTCTTTCGAGATTCAACAAATGGCCGCCTTACTTGAAGACAAAATGAATATTCGAATGAGCCGTTTAGAGAAAGCGATTAGTGAAAAGAATGCTACGACTCCTGCTACCGTCAAAGCAGTCGAGGAAGTTTGTGTCACATGTGGTTCAAACCATAATTTCAACAATTGTCCGTTAACAAGGAATGATTTTCCCGTTTTTCATGATAACATTTATCAATTCCAACAAACCGCCGCCGTTGGCAATTTTGTTCAAAGAAATCCTCCTAATTTGGCAAACCAAATGAGACCACCCGGTTTTAATCAACCAAATGTTCAAAACAACCAAGGAAACCAAAGCCGATATCAAGGAAACAATTTCAATTCGAATCAAAACCGTGGAGGCAATTTCAACCAAAACCGTCAAAACAATCAAGGAGCCGTTTATCAAGCCCCACCATACCAACAACCAACAAATCAACCTTTGGTTAATCAAGCTTTACCTCCCGTTTCACAAATTCAAGGTGTGTCTAAAACGGATTTTGAAAGTTATGCTAAGGCTAATTTTGCGAACATGAATAACTTGCAAATGAAGTTGGATAATTTTCAAAGAAACCAAAATGATTTTCAAAGAGTTTACAATGATTCTCAAAAGAAGCAAGATGATTTTCAAAAGATGATGCTAAGTTTCATGCAAAACTATCATACCAACCAAGCTTCAAGTTCAAGTTCGTTACCAAGCAATACCATTCCAAATCCTAGGAACGAAGCCAAGGCCATTACCACACGTAGTGGTGCCTCATATGACGGGCCTCTAATTTCACCGCCGGTGGTGGAAAAGGAAACCGAGGTGACAAAGGATACGGAGCTACCTAGTACCGAAGACATCCAACCTCCTTTGGTCCAAGACCAAAAAACAAAGACAAAGAACCAATCAAAGCGCCTTCTTTTGCTCAAAAGACCAAGACTAGTTTGCCTTACCCTTCAAGACTTGCAAAAGAGAAAATTCGTGAAAAGGATGATATCCTAGCTTTAAAGTTCATGGAAATTTTCCGTAATCTTCACTTTGAGCTAAGTTTCGCGGACGCTCTTATTCATATATCAAAGTTTGCTCCGATGTTTAAAAAGATGCTTAATAACAAAGACAAGTTAATCGAGTTAACCAAGAAACCTTTGAAAGAAAATTGTAGCGCGGTTGTCCTCAAAAAGCTTTCGGAAAAGCTAGGTGACCCCGGTCGATTTCTTATTCCATGTGATTTTTCGAAGTTTGATAATTGCTTAGCCCTAGCCGATTTAGGTGCTAGCATAAATCTCATGCCTCTTTCCATTTGGAAAAAGCTTGGACTCCCGAGCCTAAACGATACTAAAATGGTGTTAGAATTAGCTGACCGAACAATTTCCAAACCAACCGGTGTAGCCAAAAATGTTTTTGTCAAGGTAGGAAAGTTTTACTTTCCGGCCGATTTTGTTGTTCTTGATTTCATAGCCGATCCTCGAGTACCGTTAATACTCGGGAGACCTTTTCTTAGGACAGCTCATGCTTTAATTGATGTGTATGAAGGAGAGATAACGCTTAGAAATGATGATCAATCTTTAACCCTTAAATGTGGTGATACTCCTTCTATTTCGTACAACAATCTCGAATCGTTGAAGAAAGTTGATCTTATTGATGTTACGTGTGAAGAATACTCACAAGAAGTTTTAGATTTTTCTGACTCAGTTGCGTATGGCAATCCTTCTCCCGGATACGATCTGATTGTTTCAAATTCTTCTCCGACTCTCACTCCTTTCGGGGATAGTGATTTTCTACTTTTGGAAGAAGCTGATACTTTTCTTGCTATAGCCGATGATCCAACTTCACCGGAAGTTGATGAAGCTTATTATGACCCAGAGGGGGACATTCTCCTTCTCGAATCTCTTCTCAATAGTGATCCTTCGCCGTCACTAAATCAAGGAAATTACTTACCAGAAATCAAGAAAGAGCTTAAAGTTTGTAAATCTGCCGAATCTTCAATCGATGAACCTCCCGAGGTTGAACTTAAGGACTTACCACCTCATCTCGAATACGCATTTTTAGCAGATAACAACAAGTTACCTGTCATAATTGGCAAAGAATTGAGTGACGACGAAAAGATCGCTCTCATAAAGGTTCCTAAATCCCAAAAGCAAGCAATTGCTTGGAAGCTCTCTGACATTAAGGGTATTATCTCGGAATTTTGTTCTCATAAAATTCTAATGGAAGACGACTATGAACCAGCGGTCCAACATCAGAGAAGGGTTAATTCAAAGATCCATGATGTCATTAAAAAAGAGGTTGAAAAACTTCTTGACGTTGGATTGATCTACCCAATCTCGGATAGTCCTTGGGTGAGCCCAGTACACTGTGTACCAAAGAAAGGAGGAATGACCGTAGTAACCAATGATGATAACGAATTAGTGCCGACAAGACTTGTAACAGGATGGAGAGTATGCATAGATTATCGTAAGTTGAACGAAGCTACAAGAAAAGAAAATTTCCCTTTGCTGTTCATGGATCAAATGCTTGAGAGAGTCGCAGGAAATGAGTACTATTGTTTCCTCGATGGTTTTTCGGGTTATTTCCAAATTCCAGTTGATCCAAATGACCAAGAAAAGACCACATTCACCTGCCCATATGGAACGTTTGCTTATCGCCGCATGCCTTTTGGTTTATGCAATGCACCAGGCACGTTTCAAAGGTGTATGATGGCAATCTTCCATGACATGATTGAAAAGACAATGGAAGTCTTCATGGATGATTTCTCGGTTTTTGGAAATTCTTTTTCTACGTGCCTTACCAATTTAGAAAAAAATGCTTAAACGGTGTAAAGACACCAACTTAGCTCAAAATTAGGAAAAAAGCCATTTCATGGTTAAAGAAGGTATCGTACTCGGACATAAGATCTCGAAGAAAGGAATTGAAGTCGACAAAGCTAAGATCGATGTGATTTCTAAGCTACCTTACCCAACTACCGTTAAGGGAATTCGAAGTTTTCTCGGGCATGATGGTTTTTACCGAAGATTCATCAAAGATTTTTTGAAAATCTCTAGACCCATGACCCATCTCTTAGAGAAAAACACTCTGTTTATCTTGTCGGAAGATTGCATTCTAGCCTTTCAGACCCTAAAAAAGAAATTAACCGAAGTTCCAATTCTCATTGCTCCAAATTGGGACCAACCTTTTGAAATCATGTGTGATGCAAGTGATTATGCAATAGGTGCGGTTCTAGGGCAAAGGATTGAGAAGCATTTTAGACCAATTCATTATGCAAGCAAGACGATGACCGAAGCAGAATCAAACTATACAACAACCGAAAAAGAGATGGTTGCGGTAGTTTACGCTTTTGAGAAGTTTCGATCATATCTTATCATGAACAAAAGTGTTGTTTACACGGACCACTCTACTTTGAAATACCTCTTCAACAAGAAAGATGCCAAAGCAAGATTGCTTAGATGGGTTTTACTTCTTTAAGAATTTGATTTTAAAGTGATTGATACCAAAGGAGCTAAAAACTATGCAACCAATCACCTCTCTCGTCTTGAAAACCCGTATGAGAATGTTTTTGATCCTAAGGAGATTAATGAAACCTTTCCTCTTGAAACATTAAATACGGTGACTTCTCATGATAATCAAAGTACCTCGTGGTTTGCTGATATAGCAAATTATCACGCGGGGAATTTTCTCATCAAAAGAATGTCAACTCAACAAAAGAGGAAGTTTTTCAAGGATGTAAAGCATTACTTTTGAGATGATCCCTATCTCTTTCGTATATGTGCGGATCAAATCATCCGTAGGTGTGTATTCAGCCAAGAAGCTCTTGAAATTCTCAAGGCTTGTCATGAAGGACCCACCGGGGGCCATCATAGTGCCAACATCACCGCTCGGAAAGTATTTGATGCCGGTTTCTTTTAGCCTACCATATAACAAGATGATCATTCAATGATCAAATCTTGTGATGCATGTCAAAGACAAGGCAAAATTTCACATCGAGATGAGATGCCTCAAAATGCTATCCAAGTTTATGAAATTTTTGATGTATGGGGTATTGATTTTATAGGACCTTTTCCGTCGTCTAGGGGTAACAAATATATCCTTGTAGCCGTCGATTATCTTTCCAAATGGGTTAAAGCCAATGCGCTCCCCACCAACGATGCTAGAGTAGTTGTCAAATTTTTGAAATCCCTTTTCTCCTGATTTGGTGCACCGAGAGCTATCATAAGCGATCGTGGGACCCATTTTTGTAATGACAAATTTGATAAACTCATGTCTAAATATGGTGTCACACATCGTCTTTCTACTGCTTACCACCTTCAAACTAGTGGTCAAGTCAAGGTGACGAATCGTGGGCTTAAAAGAATCTTAGAAAGGACGGTAGGAGAAAACCGTGCCTCATGGTCAGACAAGTTAGACGATGCATTGTGGGCATTCCGAACCGCTTACAAGACTCCAATCGGATGCACGCCCTACAAGCTAGTTTATGGAAAATCGTGTCATTTACCAGTTGAGCTAGAACACAAGGCATATTGGGCTCTTAAGCATGCCAACTTCGATCTCAAAACCGCGGGTGATCATCGAAAGCTCCAACTTAACGAACTTAACGAGCTTCGAGATCAAGCTTATGAGAATTCATTAATCTACAAGGAGAAGACGAAGAAACTTCACGACTCAAAGATCAAGAATCGAATCTTCAATGTTGGTGATCAAGTCTTGCTTTTCAACTCCCGATTAAAGATTTTCTCCGGAAAGCTCAAATCCCGATGGTTCGGTCCTTTTACTATTACTAAAGTTTTTCCTTATGGCACAGCCAAATTGTCTCATCCCGATGGTTCGAATTTCAAAGTCAATTGTCATCGTTTGAAGCACTACTATGGAGGGGATACACCACCATTGGTTATCCCGGATCTCCAAACTTTCCCTAAGGACAACTAAATTCAGGGATCGAGTCGAGCTTGTGACTCGGTGACCAAAAACAAGCCGCTTCGTGGGAGTTCACCCCATGCTTATCCATTTTCTTTCTATGTGTTGTGGCTACTCTCTTCCGGTTTTTCGTTGTTTGTTGTTTGTTGTTTCTTATGATTTTTGCAGGATTGACCCAACAATTTTTGAAGACTCTCGTGTCCGGTGTTGTATCCCGTTTCACTCGAGCTTCCTATCCTTTGTGTGAAATTAGTTTGGGGAGATCCGATATCCTTTCATCATTATCGATTCACGTTTATCTTTGCATAATTCATAAACGGCTTAGATTTACGTAGAGACCCAACCTTAAACATTGAGGACAATGTTTCGTTTTAGTTTGGGGAGGGAATCTATCGATTTGATGTTGCCTGCTTATTGTTTTGTTCTCACGTACCCGTTTTCCCACAAAAATAGCAAAAATTTTAATTTTTTTAAGATCTTATTTGTAGAAAAAAATGAAAAAAATATAAAAATATTAGTAGATTAAAAAGAAAAAAAATATATAAAATAAGTGTTAAGACACGAATGTAGGTTTTTCGTTGGTGAGAATAAAAAGTAATTTTTGACCCGATCGTACGTGTAGAGTTCTAGCTTTCTCCCTTAACAATTAATGATGATAGTTTGTGCTAGTCTCATGTAGACTTTAAACATGCTAGACTTGAAATCATTAGTAAATGAAGACTTGTGCTAATCTCAAGTAGATTTTAAATATGCCGAGTTGGATTTTATATAGGCTAAGTATTTGCGAATTTCTTTATTAGAGATTTTAAATTGCAAAGAATAAGAGATGATAGTGTTGATTACGAATTAGGATGCTAAACAAAGTTTATTTGGAAAACTTAAAGGCTTATAAGAATAACTTGTGGTTTTTCTTCCCCGGAGTTCTTAAAATGATTAATTATACGTGTTCTCTTTAATTTTTACAAATTAGAGTTTTACTCTTAAAAGTCTAATCAACATATTCAGAGAAAAAGCTTTATCGATGATGAAGTCAAACATCATTTGTAAATAAGAATTTTAGTTCAAGTTTATACTTTGGTTTTCTAAAACGAAATTTTTCTATTTGCAAAAATAATGTGTTAAATTAATTAATTAATTAAAAAAAAAAATATATAATATATATATATATATATATATATATATATATATATATATATATATATATATATATATATATATATATATATATATGTAGTTGGTAAATAAAAAGGATGCAAGTTATAAATCCTTAGTGTTAATAATTAATATATAACCTCCATCGTAAAAAATAAAGTAACATGGGGCAATTTGTCGTCGCTTCCCGATGTGACTTCGAAAGAAAGATGGATGGATGTATATTAAAAGGGTTGGTATCATAATAAGTACACGAGCTCTTGTCGGAGGCGTGGCCGATGTGTCGTCGAAAGAAAAGTGATACCAGTTCCTAGCCTAATAATGTAAATAGTAATAATAATGTTGCAAGTTAGAAAATAAATAGTAAAAGTTTCATTTTCTAAAACCAAGGTATTCTTTTAAACTAAGGTTTGCAAAAGTTTACAAGGCTTTTTCATCGGAAGTTCATGCGTCTTGATTATTATTCTCCGGATGAGGTGTCAAAAGCCTTAGCACTTACCCGATGACGGTGGGATGCTAGAGAAGAAAGTCATTTATGGGGCAAAGTGAACCAACGATGTCTTAGCTAAGGAGGTTTTTGTTTGCTTTGAGTTGTGATCTTACTAAGTGATTAACATATTAGCCCAAAAGGTCCATGTGTAAAGCTTGGTTGGATTTCAAGTATCTAAATATGAGGATTTAATGGTTTAAATTAATTTGAGCACACACACTTTTATATATGATTTATGTCGGGAAGAGAAATTCACAATTTGTAATTATAAGTAGTCTTAGCATCTTAGCTCGTACTTAACGGTGATCTTATTTTTAAACTTAGCATGGGAAAGGTGAAAAATCGGGAATGATCCTGGCCCATTAAGAGGTTTATGGGCTGGCATGCTCGGGGACTTTTTACGACTTTGTCTTGATCTTGATTATTAAGCACTCTTGATCTAAATGAACCCGTAAATACCCGATTTTGCTTAGTTTTCAATCCGTTTTACCTGCAAGACATAAAAATACTTAACAAACATATTTGCAATATAATTAAGCATATTTTAGTATTTTTAGTCCGATTAATAGTGTTTTACAGGGTATAAATGATGTGTGTTTTAGCGCACATCAATAGGTGCTTGTTCCACTGCGTTTTATATTTGATTATATGATATTCATTTGATTCAGCACTGATAAGTGTAAAATACACATATCCGTTTGTACCTAAAAAGGCCCAATTAAACCCAAAACACAGTGAAAATGGCAAAAATATGCTTGGTTGTGTTTGTATGTGTGCAGGTACGGATATATCAAAAATCACATGAAAACCGTCAAAAACAAGCAAACACGGACACGAGAAACGGAAGAGTACAAGAGAGCCAAAGATTCAAAGCCAAAGTCAAAGAAAGTCAACTTCAGTCAACTATGGGTCAACAGAAGTCAACTCACTAGAAGACAAATCCCAAAATATTTCATTTCAGTCCCTCAACTTTCCAAAAGTTACACAAATAGTCCCTAACTTTTATTGGGCCCTTAAACCCTAAAAACCATACCCGGATCCATAACCAAATCAAAAGCCCAATGTCCTAGCCCAATACCCTTTTCATAAAACCACAAGGACCTTTTCTGCCATTTTCCAAAGTCCTTTTACACTACACATAAGATAAACAAAGAGAGGGACTGAATTTGCAATTACCCAAAAGTTTAAATTCTATTTACCCGTTTTACAGTTATAAAGGGCGCGAAGTCATGTTACTATTCATGCTTCATCCCCATTTCACCAACCAGGGTAAATCAAGGGGCTTTTCTTAATTAAGGGTCAAGGACGACAATTCAGAGGCTCTACAACCTAATGGCAGGGACAAATGAGTCAAATCAAAAGCTCTCATTGGATCACTCAAGCTAGAAGGCCACGTGGCTATGAAGAAAGCACAAGGAGAGGTGGGTTTTACTCTATTTTCACTCACAAAACAAGCACAAGCTGTCACATCAAGGAATGACAGCTTGGCAATCCGTGGGAAAAAGATCATGATCCAAGGGCTCTAAATCATGATCCAATGATTAGGAAAATGAATGGCAGAGATTAGTGATGCAAGCAAGGGCCTAGAATCTTCATCAACAGGCTATAAATAGCCCTCACTATCACACACACACACCACCTAGTTTTTTAGTAGCTTTTAGTTAGTAGCTTAAATTTAGCTTAATTTTCAACTTATGTAATTTCATTTCAAGTTTTTTGTAATCTCTCCCTTTAAGTAATGTAATCAAGTTTTACATTAATGAAAACTTAGTTTAATTTTGAATAATCTTTTATAAGTTCTCACTTTTCTCCTTAAATGATCATAAGCTACTATAAGCTCAGCAGCTCTCATGAGTCTATAAGCTCATGATTTGAGCTTAATTTGGTTTTAATCATACATTGAATATCTAAAATCAGTTAATCATATTTACCTTTGCTTTTTGGACTTTGAAATTTATGGAAGGAGAGCCAAAAAGGGAAGGGCTCTCAAGGACTATTACTGGCTTATTTTAAATAAGCCAGAGCTAGTAGATAAGCTCTAAAGAGCCTAATAGCTTCTGTTAAGCTGAAGCATCCTGTAAGTTTTCTATTTACTTCCTTGTCCTTTAATTTTAGCTTAAATATTGCTTATTAGTGTAGATTTGTTTAATAGCTTAATCTATTTGCTTATTAGTGCTTATTTACCTTATTCCTAGCTTATTAAATGTGTTTGTTTATCTGTTTTTAGCTTAAGTGTTTTAGAATTTAGAATTTCATAATTTGTCCATAAAAACCATAAAATCCTAAAAATTAGTTAGCATAGTTATAGATCTTTGATTCTGGCATATTTAGTTGTTGATTCATGATTATTAAGCTTGTTATAAGCTAGTTAAAACCTGGTAATTAGGTTTTGTTAAATAGATTTCATAATCTAAGCTTAATCAAATCTGTTATATGGATAAAGGAGTGTTTGGAATAAGGTTGTTTGACCTCAAAAAGTCAAAAGTATTTGATAAAAGTTTTTGATCCAGTTTTGATTTAGTCTAAAAAGGATAGTTTAGTGATTTTCTAAAGTTAGTTTTCAAAATTTAAAAGTTTAATCTCATTTTAGTTGTCTGTGCACCAGGGGACTTATTTTCCTTTTCTTTGCTTGCTATAAATTGGATCTAAGCTCATTGAGTTTTGATTTTGATTATAAGGAAAATTCACTTCAAAAATATATATGATTTAATATATTATACTGGTATATTAAACCGGGTAAGTATGATCAACCGAGGTGTTTCCCCAAGGGACTAGTGAAATTGAAACCTCTTTCTAATTTGGATTCTGATTTGAATGAAGGCAAAGTTGATTTGATAAGCTATTGACTATTAAAAGAAGTTACTTATTTGCTTTTTTGGATAAGAGATATGATTTATCAAGATTTAAATCGAATTGATAAATCTATAAATTGTAAAACTATCAAGAATAAAGTCATAAGAATTTTATAAAAATTACACTAAATAAAGAAAATGTGCAGAAACTTTTTCTTTTATTTAAAAAAAAAAAACAAAAGCCCTAATTTTTCTCTTTTTATAAAAGTTTAATTAAACTAATTAAAAACCTAAACCACAATTATTAATTAAAACTAAATAAATTCTAATTTAAAATCTAACACTTAGGGACTAACTGTGTACAAGACTTAAGGATTAATGGGTAAAACTAGACTAACTAACGGGAAGGACTAAACTGAAATCAAACTAAAACAGGAAAATTACCTAAGAATGGTCCCTGAGGTCCTAAACCTCGTGTAACAAACAAAGTACTTTTTAGGCTTAAGATTAGTTGAAACTAACAGTGATTTTCAGCAATAAAACTTAACGAAAGCAAATTTATAAATAAACTAGGGAGGACAACTTTACAAACGCATATGGTCTGTAACTCAAAGATAAGCTCTCTAAAGAGCTTCGCAATTAGCTGTTACAGAAACTAGGGGTATTGAGGCTATGTTTTACCAAAACAAGCTAATCATTAGCTCAAATTAAGCTTAATGTGAAAAAGGAAAAGAGTTCTAGGAAGCTTTATGAGATTATTTCATTATGAATGCAAAGAATCTAAGCTTTTTGAAAAAAAAAAATAAAAAAAAAAAAACAAAATACAACATAAAAAGTACTTTTAAACAACTAAAATTGAGCATGAAACTAAGCAATCTCAGAAAATAAGCAAGTTTGCAACAAAAACCCTAATGTAGGCTTTAAAAGCTTTAATTTGCTAAAACTTGGACTCTTAAACCTTTAAATGGAATATTAAACTATTATAATCTATCTAATTAATCTTTAAAATCTAGACCCTTAAGCTAAATTAAACTAATAAAACCTTAAAATTTTATGTACTGTTTTTGGTTTTTTTAGTATTTTGTGATTTTGATTGCTAAATTTAGCTAGGTAAATAAAGCAGAAATTAAATTTTAAGCCTAATCTATTTTTAGCTATAACTAAACTATAAGATAGCTAAAAGAGAAGCTATTATATCTACCAATTTCTGGCTTAATTGGGATTTGAAGATCAGAAGTATAACTAATTAGTACTGATGATGAAAGTTCCTTTTTAAAAAGCTGAGAATGGCTAGAAATTAAGGCAGTAAAATGAATAACTAAATCTAACTATATCAAGCTATATCTTTATTTCTTCTAACTTGAATTTATCAACCTATATCCTACTTTTACTCAACAATAAATTAGACAAAGTAGTGATATTGCGATAGTGTATATGTAAATTGACCGGGATTTTGCCAAATAAAAGCCAATAAAATGCCAAAAGAATAGAAAAAATGTGCTTTTGTGTCTAAATGTGCAGGAAAGGATATAAATGACAAAAAGAAGCAAAAACGATCAAAAACCGACAAGAAACGGGAAAAAGACAAAGAGTCAAGAGCAAGAGTGAGAATCCAGCCAGAAATCACAGCCGTATCAGCCCGACACAGTCAAAGAAAGAAATAAAGGAAGTCAAAAGTCAAATTACAAGTCAAAGGGCCAATTATGACAAGTCTTCAAAGTCTAAAGGCTCATTTGTATTTTTGAAGATCAAGGGACTAAAGTTGCAAAAGAGAAAAGTGAATTATAAGAATGTAAGAACAAAAGCAAAGCCAAGGACTGAATATTCAAATTCCAAAACCTTCAACTAGAATAAAAAAAAGTACGGACAAGATGACAAGGACCTATTGTGACAATTCTCCAAGATTCAAACATACACCCTGGTTAATTCGCAAAAACCTAACAGCTTTAAATACTGTTCCCGCCAAATTCTTACACAACCAACTTGTGAAAAACCACACACCCGCTTCCTTTTATTTGCTCCAATCATTCTCATACTCCCTCCCAACAGATCGACTCGTTGGCAGCAGCTATTGGAAGGCAACCTCACCCTCAACTCATCCAAACGACCACCAAATTCGTTCAAAAGATAAGGGATGAATTTTAAAAGGATCATTCTAGAAATCTTCCTCTCTTCATCTACTTCTCTATAAATTAGGGAGCTTAGGCTTAGTTTTAGAGTTAGTTTTAGTTTTTCTGTATTTTTTAGTTTTTTTTCTATTTTATTGCATTTTACTTTAAGTTTTTAAATCAGTTTCATAACTTGTACTTTTCTCATTTCTACTTGTACTTCATCAAATAGAGCAATACATTCAGTTTTTAAGTCTTTTCATTCTTCGATTTCAAATTAAAGTCAATTCTACTTCAATAAGCCCTCAATAAGCTCTTTTGAGCTTATTCATGTTCAAAAGCTCAAGCTCATTTAAAATTCTGTTTTAATCAGTCATTAACTCATTTACAATCTATTCACATCAAAACATGTCCATTTGAGTTCCTTTGATTCAATTTTGAAGGTTTAAAGAGAAAATAAGCTAAAATTTAGCTTATTATGCTTGTTGCTTTTGGTTTAGAGGCTAGGAGCCATTAGGTGTTTGTTTTTGAGCCACTCACTCTACAAGAGTGGCTCTTGTGCTGAGACTCCATATACTCAGGTTTACCTTTTTGAATTTCAATTTAGCAAATTTATAGCTTATGTCAAATTGCTTATTTCTTTCAAATTCTCATGTAGTCATGTTTCATTTAGCTTAAATAGTCTGTAGATGTTTAGTTTTTAAGCTGTTTTTAGTTATAATTAGTTTTAGCTTTAATTCCTTAAAATTTTACCAAAGTTAGTAGTAAAGCTAGTAGAGTAACTAGCTCAATTCTCTACATAAGCTAGAACTTTTAGAATTTAGATAGCTTAAGTAGGCTAGTATAAGAATGAGTAGCTAAAAAGTTTTAGCTGTTTTAGTCTTTAAATAGTTTTTAAGCTCACTTTGTTTTGACAGCAATATATAAAGGAGTGTTTGGTATAAGGTGAGTTTGACTCTTAAAGTCAACTGCACCTTGTCAATTCTTTTCATACAATTGTATTAGGTTATGATATCAAGTTTTAAATAAGTTTTAAGAATTAGATAGTAGAAATATAAAGTTTAGAGCTTATAAGTTTAGTCCCAGCACCAGGGTAAATGAATTGAGTAGGACATTTTAGGTTTGGTTGTGTTTATAGTTCCTTATTGTTAACTTTTGTCATTTAAGTTGTAAATGCACTTAGTGAAGTGTTTTGAAAGTCTAAAGCTCAAAGTTTAGCCTGCATTAGTTGATTTACCAATTGCATCAGCAAAACACTACACAACAGTTTAGACTTTTGCCATTTCACACTTTAAGTTTTTCATTTCCATTAGAAATTGTGGATAATATAATATATAATACGTATATTAAACCGGGTAAGTATGATCACCCGGGTCGTTTCCCCAACGACTAGTGAAATTGAAACCTCGTTCTAATTTGGATTCTGATTTGAATGAAGCAAAGATGTTTGATAAGCTATGACTACTAAAAGAAATTACTATTTTTGGCTTTTTGGATTAAGAGATATGATTTTTCTAAGATTTAAACTAATTGAAAACTATAAAAATTGTAAAACTATCAAGAATAAAGTCATAAGAATTTTATAAAAATTACACTAAATAAAGAAAATGTGCAGAAACTTTTTCTTTTATTTAAAAAAAAAAAACAAAAGCCCTAATTTTTCTCTTTTTATAAAAGTTTAATTAAACTAATTAAAACCTAACCCTAATTATTAATTAAAACTAAATAAAACTAATTAAAAACTAACTTAGGGACTAACTGTGAAAAAGACTTAAGGGCTAACGGGGCTAAAATATTTAACGGGCAAGGATTAACTGAGAAACAACTAAAACAGGAAAATTACAAGAATGGTCCCTGAGGTCCTACCCCGATAACAACCAAAGTCCATTTTAGGCTTAAAGATTAGTTGAAACTAAAAGTGCTTTTCAGCAAAAACTTAAAGAAGCAAATTTATAAAATAAACTAGGGAGAACAACTTTAACAAAAGCACTATGGTCTGAAACTCAAAGATAAGCTCTAAAAGAGCTTCTCAATAAGCTGTTACAGAAACTAGGGGTTTGGGCTATGTTTTACCAAAACAGCTATAATAAGCTCAAATTAAGCTTAATGTGAAAAAGGAAAAGAGTTCTAGGAAGCTTATGAGATGCTTTATCTATGAATGCAAAGAAATCTAAGCTAGAAGTACTTTTAACAATTGAAAATTGAGCATTGAAACTAAGAAATAGAAAATAAGCAGATAGCACAAAATTCCAGAATGAGCTTAAAAGCTTAAAAGCGCTAAACTAGACTCTAAAACTTTAAGGACTTATTAAACTACTTATAATCTATCTAATTAAGCTATAAAATCTAGACCCATAAGCTAAATTAACAAATTAAAACCTTAAAATTTCTAAGTACTGTTTTTGGTTTTTTTAGTATTTTTGTGATTTTGACAGCTAAATTAAGCTAGGTAAATAAGCTAGAAAATTAAATTTAAGCCCTAATCTATATTAAGCTATAACTAAACTATAAGATGCTAAAAGATAAGCTATTAAATCCTACAATTACTGGCTTAAATTGGGATTTGAATATCAGCAGTACTAACTAACTTAGTACTGCTGATGCAAAGTTCCTTTTTTAAACAGCTGAAATGGCTAAGAAAATAAGCAGTAAAATGAAAACTAAATCCTAAACTATATCAAGCTATATCTAGATTACTTCTAACTTGAATTTAAAAACCTAAATCCTACTTTTACTCAACTAAAAATTAAGCCAAAGGTAGCAGTACTAACTAGTGACAGCAGTACTAACTTTTTAGTTAGTACTGGTGCACTTTGGACAAATGCAAACCAAGAGTGCAGGTTTCCTAAGGGAAATCCTGCACTAAGACACACTCAAATAGAGTGTATAAACAAAGTTCAAGCAAGATCTAAGCCTTGGAGGGCTTAGATCAACAATTGCACAAGTGAAATTCAAAAGAAAGTTCCCCTGGTGCTAGAATCAACATAATAAACCATAACTTTTTCAATTTCACAATCTAACTTATAAAAACTCTTTTCCAAATTGTCTTAAAGGTAAACACAAGTGACTCAAGCAAATTGCACAATCAGTTTTGACTTTTTAAAGTCAAATAGACTTAAACCAAACACCCCTTAAAAACTATGACAGACTTGAGAAAAGCTTTTAAGGTGAAATTTAATGAACAAGTGTTAACTACCAGATGATTTTAAACTTAAAATAAGCTTAATAAACATGAATTAACAGCTGAATTAAACTAGAAATCAAAGATTAATACTATGCTATCTAATATTTTTGGCTTTTTAGGAGTTTTATGACAAAAATTTGAAAATCAAAGATCTAAACTAACAAAAGCAAAAATAGATGAACATCTAGGATTATTAAGCTAATACTTAACACAAATAAGCACTAATAAGCAACTTTAATAAGCAAATAAGCAGATCTAAATATAGAAAGCAATGAGATCATTATTAAAGCTAGAATAAAAGGAAAGAAAAGAGAAACTTACAAACTCCTCTAGCTAAACAAGAGGTCCAATAAAGGCAGCTACAAGCTCCCTAGCTTATTAGATAAGCTAGGGTAAAGTCCTTGGGATCTCTTCCAAGTTAAGATCCCCTTCCAAAAAGCTCATATCCAAATAGGTCCATGATAAATGTAAGTTTAAACTGATTTAAGGTTTAAGTAAGATTATATTCTGAATTAAATATAGCTCTATTTTAGCTTAATAGATGAAAGAGCTTAAAAGTGAGCTTTATTACAGCTTATGGAGAAAATAGCTTATTATTTGTAAAGCTTTAAGAGTGAGATTTAAAAAGCTTAAAAACTGAATTTCATTAATAGAAAAGACTGATTACATTGCTTAAAAAAAATACAAAACTTTTAAGTAGAATTACGAAATTAAGCTAGACTAAAAATTACAAAAAAAACTAGATCCCCCTGTGTGTGAGAGGTGAGGCCTATTTATAGTGCCAAGCTGAAGCTTCCAGACCCTTTTGCCCTACTCTCCAAACTTTCAATCTCAACCAATCATTTCTTCAATCATTTGAGCTTCTATTGTGGCCGTTGGATTGATTTGTGGACACCTGAAGATTGCCAGCATGTCATTCTCTTTTGGATGGCATTGTGCTTCTTTTGTGAGTGTTTTAGCACAAAAACCCACATTCCATTGTGCTTTCACCATTGTTGACGTGGCCCTTGATTGGGAGAGGCTAAGTAATCCCTTGATAAAGACTGATTTGTCCCTTCATTTGTGTTAGTGAGCTCATGAATTGACCTAAGCACCCTTTAATTTGGAAAACCCCTTTGATTTACCTGCTTGGTGAAACGGGGGAGACGGGTGAATAGTAAAAAGGGTTGGCGCCCAAATTGTGACAGTTAAAACTGTTACAAGTTTGAGATATTACACAAATGGTCCTTGTGTTTATAGAAAAGGAAAATGGGCTAGGATTTGGGTTTATTAGATCCGGGTAAGGCCCAATTAGAGGAGGGGACATTTTTGGACTTTTGTAAGAGTTGAGGGACCAAAGTGAAACATTTTGAGGATTTGTCCTTTTGTGTTTGACTTAGGCTTGACTTTTCTGGCTTCGGCTTGGTACTCTTCTGATTCTCGTATCCGTGCTTGTTCGCTTTTGACTGTTTTCTTGTGATTTTTGATTTATCCGTACCTGCACACACAAAACACAAATACAAGCATATTTTTGCCATTTTTGGTCTGTTTTGGGTTTAATTGGGTAATTTTAGGTACAAACGGATATGTGTATTCTACACTTATCAAAATTCCCCATTAAAACGAATTTGTGTGTCTCAGCAGTATCCCATGCGTATATACCAAATACTCGAACTTCCCCAAACTAAACCTTCGTAGAGTGACTCGCTGAGCAAGATTTGTGCGGTTGAGAGAGATAAGAGATCACAAGTTATAAAACACCCGAATTCCCATTTTCAAAGATTTTTCTCTTTTTATGATTTTTCTTGATAATTAACTACCTAAATTTATTTGTGTTGACATAATGTATTGTTTTCATTACCTTATTGGTAACTTTTAGGATCATAGAATAAAAAGCACAATTAAGTGTCTAAAAGATAACTTCATCATTCCCGATTTTTCCACTTATCCCATGCTAAGCTTAAATAAGATCACCGTTAATTACGAATAAGCTGCTAGATACTTATAATTACATCTTGTGATTCCTCTGTCCCGAATAAATCATAATTTGGAGTATGTGTGTTAAATTAATTTAAACATTAAATCCACATATTAGATAGTTGAAATCCGACCAAGCTTTACCTTGGCCTTTGGGATAATATGTTAATCACTTAGTATAAACTAAATAGAATACAACTTAAAGCAAACATAAACTCCTTAGCTAAGTACATCATTCGTTCACTTGTCCCATGAATTGACTGTCTTCTCTAGCAAGCCACCGTCATCGGGTATGTGCTAAGGCTTTTGGACACACCTTCGGAGAATACTAACCGAAAGTATGAACTTCCGATGAAAAGAATAGTAGACTTTTGCAAACGCCTTAGCTCAAAAAAGAATTCCTTGGTTTAGAAAATGAAATTTTACTATTGTAATTTTCTATACTTTGCAACTTTATTATCTATTTACATTATTTTTTAAAGGCTAGGATTGGTATCACTTTTCTTTCAATGCACATCGGCCTCGCCTTCGACAGTGCTCGCGTTAACTTATTATGATACCGACCAAATGCCATGTACTTTATTGCGATGGAGTTTGTATAATAATTATTAACACTTAAGGATTTATAACTTGCATCCTTTTTATTTACCAACTATATTTTATAGATTTTTTTTTTTTAACTTTAATAAAAGTTTTGCAAATAGTAAAAATTTTGTTTTTAGAAAACCAAAGTATAAACTCGAACTAAAATTCTTATTTACAAATGATGTTTGACTCATCATCGATAAAGCTTTTTCTCTGAATATGGTTGAATAGACTTTTAAGAGTAAAAACTATAATTTGCTAATTAAAGAGAACACGTATAATTAATCATTTTAAGAGCTCCGGGGAAGAACAATCACATGATATTTCTCATTAGCCTTAAGGTTTTCCAAATACCATTGTTTTGCATCCTAATTCGTAAAACAACACTATCATCTCTTTATTCTTCACCAAAAGAAATTTGCAAATATTAGCCTATATAAAATCCAACTCGGCTATTTATAATCTTCTTGTGTTGCATCAAGTCTTCTATTTATAACGCATTCAAGACTAGCATGTTTAAAAGTCCTACATGAGGCTAGCACAAACTAATCATCATTAATTGTTAAGGAAGTTAAGCTAGACTCTACAGTACGATCGGGTAAAAAATTACTTTTTATTCTTACCCGCGGAAAACCTACATTTTTGTCTTAACACATTTTTTTTAACAAGATTGAAAAATTAAAAATTTTTGCTATTTTTGTGGGAAAACGGGTATGTGAGAACAAAACAATAAGCAAGCAACATCAAATCGATAGATTCCCTTCCCCAAACTAAAATGAAACTATTGTCCTCAATGTTTTAAAGTCGGGTTTTACGTAAATCTAAGCGGTTTATGAATTATGCAATGTAAACGTGAACGGATAATGATGAAAGGATATTATCTCCCAACTAATTTCACATAAGGTGAGAAGCTCGAGTAGACGGGACAAATCAACCGGACACGAGAGGCTTCATTGAATTTGTTGGGAGAATCCTGCAAAAATCACAACAAACAAACAACAAACATCGAGAAATCGGAGAGAGTACAAGCCTTTCACAACACATTAGATAAGAAAATAGAAAGAAAATAGAAAGGATAAGCATGGGGTAAACTCCCACGAAGCGGCTTATTTTTTTTTTGTCACCGAGTCGCAAGCTCGACTCGATCCCTGAATTTAGTTGTCCTTAGGGGGAGCAAATGGAAGAGAAGAACTCAATCGGGCTTTCAGTAATGTTTGGACAAACATTAAAGCACATGAAAGTTCCATCCCGAAGAGAAGCCACCGGCTCTAAGTGGAGATGTCGGGGTCAAAAATGGTGTCCTCATTCTCAAAGGAGACAAATGAAGAAAGAAAGAGAATGAAGGTCAAATCTAAAACAAGGGT
>BQNB010000154.1:18992-126179 GCA_026074375.1 Tanacetum coccineum | reverse complement strand
TGACTCATTAATCTAAAATCAATCAATAGTTAATCAATGACTCATTAATTTGCAAATAATAACACCCAATTTAATTATCAGTCAAACACACTTTAATTAGCTGTTATTACTCAATTTAACCAATTTTCTCCATTCCAACTACCCTTCTTTGAGACTCGATATCTCATTCACACTAACTTTATTTTTGGACATATAATGGCTTGTTACAAAGCCTTACACTTAATAATTATATTTACTAATAATTATCTATGTCCAAAATTAGTGAAAACACATTTTTCACTAAAATTTTCCAACAGAGCATCCATTGATTTTTATTCATGACAAAAAAATTTCAGACATGAACTCCCTTTTCAGAATCTTGGAACTTGCTGTAGCGGTAACCGAGATAGACACCTTATACCACTCCTTAGTCGGTCTTTTGCTGATTGGTTAATCTGCTAATTGTGGCAGAAGATTTGGAAAGTGAACTGTTGGCAATGTTGATCATTAACAAGCGTCAAGCAGGACTTAAGGTAAGCATCTAAGTTTGCTTTAGAGCCACTTGTTGTTACCCAATTTTGGGCCAACTATACCTTTTTATATCCTAGATTTGTAACTGTAATTAAATTTACGACTATGGGCTACTTTGGTAATTTAAGTTTTTCTTTACTCGCCTTTGGTAGTTAATTCTAATACTAAAGAGATGTGTGTGTAATTTGTACTTGTAGGTGTGTGCAATTAAATCTCCCGGATTTGGAGATATAGGAGACTGCGAAATGGAAGATATTGCGGTGCTCACCGGAGGGGAGGTGAGATAAACATCCATTTCCTAATCGTAACTATAGGTGGCAGAATGGGTGGGTGGTGCAGGTCTAGTGGGTCATAATGGGTTTCGGTCAACTTAATTTCCTCTACGCGTAGAAACTCCTTGGGGTGGGATAAGTTTTAACACCTTTTTTTCAAATCTTTTGAACTTAAAACGTACTTGTAGTGTGTTACTTTTTCATTGTCCCTTTTAGTCGGTGTATATCTTTTGTAATTTGAGTCATTGAAACATGGTTTTATGTCCCGTTTGTGTCGTTTTGTAACTAAAAAACCTTACGATTTGGCTTTTAAAGTAATAACGATTGTATACAAATGTTGTTGTGCATATTATGACTGCACGAGAGTTTCTCGATTTATACAGAATGTACAATAATTTTTATATAAAGGTTTAGATTGTGGGTTACAAGACGACCCAAACCGGATAAAAAACCATTGTTGGATAACTTTCAACATATTAAGACGTGTTTTACTAATCTCTTTTATATGTAGTATAGATTAACAATTTTTGTAAGCGACATTTGCAGATTTAATAATGATATACATGAGAAGAATGAAAAAAACATTTTATCGCTTTATTCTTCAAAGTCACATCCAAGTAGTTCGTCTAATAAATTTTCGAATACCTTAATAATCCGCAATGAAGTAAGGCCACAAAAATAAACACATGACGTAAACACTAGTTTAAACTATATATAGTTATCAATACAGTTTCTAATAAAAAAATTTGTGCAAAACAAATCAATGAAGAGTTTTTTTTAACGACATCGAGCCTACAGTGACATCCAATTGGACAGTATGCAAGCTTTGAACATTCGCTTTAGGGAATAAATGCCACTCCTGTTTCTATTCATTTTAGGCCCTAAAGGTCCATGGTGAGACAACCAATTTAGTTTGAAGTCAACAAACACATCGGCAAATAGACTTGTAGAAGATGTTGTTAGATCTTCCCAATTTCCATTACGAGGATTTTTAAAAGCGACATCTTTTAGATCGGTCGTCTTCTTTTTCATCATCTCTTTTACCATCATCTTAGTGAAGCGCTTGTTGCCTTTCAACTTTACATAACTAGGATGGCAAATCGAAAAAAATGCATCAAAAAATAGTGCGCGCTTCCGTGGCCGTTCATCAGAAAATGTTGTGACTGATAGTTGTTGAACATTTCTAACCGGAAATGATACCCTCCTTCTCAGATCATCAACTTTGGTTTTCGAAGACACCAGTGCATGATGGCTGGAATCTTCAATATCAATGTCAAACTTGCTTGATAAACTGAGTGCTTCTCTCATCTTAATAAAGAAAGAACGATCAACAGTTTTTTTCAAGTTTAGTCTAAGCTTTATCTCTTCGGGAGCAATGATTGGAAATGAGAGACTAGGTACCGTCTCCCTACCAGCATAAAAGAAAAAAAGTAACTTCGGAGCATAAACTTGTACGTCGATTGTCATGATGTCTACCCAGAACTGTAGTGTCAACCTCTTTAGCGGTAAACTTGTGATAACTATGCTTCCCAGCCCCCGAGATATGATTTCAAGACTCAAACTCTCGAGAAATGGAAAATTGGATTTGATCATGTCGAAAAAGGCATTGTCTAGGACCACACCACTTATATCCAGATGTGTCACGCTGCCTAATGAATCCATGTTGAATGGTAGAGGCTTATTCAAATAGTCAGTATAACGAATGAAGCCAAGACTCGGGACATCATCGATTTCCAGAATATCGTTTTGTTCTATTGAACTTATTTCTAATTCGCGAAGACAACGGAGGTTTTTTAGCTTAATGGTTTTGAAACCCTCGCAGCAACAAAGATTAATCTTCTCAAGTAAGCTACAAGTAGATAATAAATTATGAAGCGCATCTTCACTGATATACAGATATTTCAACTCTAGTACCCGCAAGGACACACACAAGATCACTCGATTATGAGGGATACAAAGGGGATTAGTCATCGCTGATATTTTTATCTCGTGAAGGTTTGCACTAGAGAATATCTCATCTGGCAATGTAAAAGAATCAATCTCAACCCAAATACTAAGGAAAAGCTCCTTGAGAGCACTTTTAGAAGCTACCCCAAAAATCCATTTATTAGCAAGAGAAGCCGATTTCTGGTCCCTAATGTCGAATACAAGATCAAAACATTGGATTGGTAAGTTGTCTCGGTGATACCTTACCAGTGTACTGTCAATCAACTTATTGTAACTCGTCAGGGACTGACAAGGAAACCTGAGGGTAGGGATGGTAGACCAAGCGTGTAGCCATGACTTAGACAAGATGCACGTTCGAGCGGCTTCTTTTGCTGGCAACAATGATTGTATACGGTGAATTAACTCTGGAAGATCTTCTAATTGTGGTGTACAGCAGCTTATAACCACCATCGTTTTTCTTTTTGTTCTAACTGAATAGGAGTAATAAAGATACTGGTTTTTTCCCCAAGTTTGATATTGGTTTTTCGGTTTTTATAGAGGTAGGATGTTACGCTTGGGCCCGGGCCCGGGCCTATAGCAGAATCGCGACCCACATCCAAACCCAAATCTGTAAAAGAAGATTTTATGATGAATGAAGCTTTTATAAAAATAATAAATTTTTTCATCCATATAATAAAGTTTTTCTAAAAATAACTTTTATCATAGTTGGATTTGTAAACACGTCTAAACCCCTAAAAAAAGTTTGATTTTTCCCCAAATTAATTTGCTATCTTCTCCAAAAATAAAAATAGATCATATCTACGTCAATATTAGGCATAACCTTCCATGCAAAAAGTATCTTTATTTTTTGCTCATTTTTAATAAATTTTACTTTTTTTGGTTTGATTTTAATAAGGATTTTGGGATCCACCGTTTATAATTGTTTTGTTAGTTTTGATTTTAAGGGCAGGCACATGTGGTTTATTTAAAAGGTTTATAAGAATTTATAAAGAATTCTAAAAATTTTGTAAACCACAGTGAAAAACTATTTCAAGCCATTAGTGCGTATGAAGAGTTAATAGTATTTGATTATTTCATAAAACTATGAAAAATGTTTATATAAAGTGGAGAGATGTTTATAATACTAATTCTAAATTTGTTTGATAAATTAATTTAAACACACATTATAAATCTTAAAAAAGTTTACCAGATGAAAGCTCTAATTGGTTGGCACAAGTAAACATTTTTCACCAATTTTCAAAGAAAGTCAAAGAGTTATAAATCATTTTTCTACCAATAAAGTCTGTTAATGGAAAAACTTAACATCTAGTGAATAAAAATATATCAAAATTAATGCTTATATAAAGAGCACAAATTTCTAAAAAATATAATAAAATTAGATTATAAAAAAATATATTATAAATAAAAAGATATTTCAATTTAAAAATAAAAATGATTTTTTTATTTATTAAGATTTTTATAATAAGAAGTAAAAGAAACACATGTCATTCTTAAGATATGATTTTTATAATTAGTGGATAGTAAAGAATGCAGTATCCAATATTAAATAACAATTAAGTTTAACATTGAGTTTAACAAAATGCATATCCTTATATTCTATAACAATTAAATTCAAATGTCTCAATTTTTAAGACTTTAATAAAATAAAATTTCATATAAGATAGATAGAGTAAGATAATATGACTGTGAATGTTAATTTGTGTAAATTTGCGATTAATTAATAAGTTATTAGGTAACATAAGTATCGCTTTTAGTAAGTTATGTGACCTAAGTGAACCAATAAATTATAAATAGGAGAGTAACCTAAGTGAACAAAAATTAATTCTCAAAATTAATATTTAAATTGCCATAAGTGTTAACTCCAGTTAATGAAAAAAATGTTGTATTTTGCCATTGTTTCATCTTTCCTATAATAATCAATTGGTTACAAGTATAAAAATGTAAAAATATAATTTTGTAAAGTCAATGGTACTTTTTGATTATGTCAGCATATTAATTTATTTGGGAAAGTATTATACCTTATATATTAACAAGCAAGATTATTCCCCGAGGCTATTTTAATGCACCCATTAAATATCCCTCCCGAGCGCTACGTGTCCCTCATATACACATATTACTGCTTATTCATCATTCCCAGTTTCACATAGCTCACTCTTCTCTCTCATATCCCACGACAAATCTACTCCCACCGCCATTATCTAATCACCACCACCACCACAATCCTGGCATGACAAAGACGAGATGGTTTCTCTTCAATCTTTTCATCTTCAAATTGAAGGTACGGGGTTTTCTTTTAATTTTAAAGGGAAACTCTTAATTTTAATTTTACCTTACGTATGTTTTTTTTGTGGTTTCGCGTTTTTTTTTTGTTTTAGGAAACTATAAAGTTAAAGAGACTTTGAGATCGAAAAGACTGATGAAGATCTACAAGAATGGTGATTTAAATTAGGCCGGGGTAAAGACTAAACCACCCACATTTTTCTTTGTCCATGTCTCGTCTTTCTAAAGTTAATGTGTCGAATATGAGTGACAAAATTTTATTAGAATGAAACAGTTTTTTAATTAAGGAGTTGTTACTGCCGCATAATTTCGAGGTGAATTCTTTCTAATAGATTTTTAGGCGTTCTTATGAAATTTGTTAGTGTGTTTTTCTTACAATTAAATGTCATGTTATACAGAGATGATACTTAGTTATATATTTGTAGCTATGTGGAGATTCTGGCTTACATTGAAACAATAACAGACTTGTTTAGAAGTTATCTTAAATGAAAATCAATTTTGCCAAATAAACTTGAAAATTAGCAGTATTTGGTTAGCAATACCCAAACACCCCAATTGTGCCAATATTCCATTGGTTTTTTTCTTTTTAATTTTACATTTATCTGAATATTATGTGTGAATTTGACGATTTGCAGGATTCGAGCAACACAATTTTTGAGAAAAAAATGGGCACTTCTTTGTGCCCAAGATACCGTAAGGATATTATAGTGAATATGTAGTTTTTTTCTGTGAATGCTAAAATTTAAGCAAATGATTGTGACTTACAAAACAGTGTGCTAGTGTTTGAGTGTGCACGCCAAAATTTCGAGCGCCACGCTAAAAAACCCGTAACCCGGCTGAAACCGTTCCTGAAAGATGTGCATAATTCCCCGCCCCACCCGGGACCCCTTGGGTGGTGACTTTACTTGCTCTTCCCACCCACTCTCTGCCTCTCTCCATTCCTACTTCCATTCTTCCAACCAATCACTGCTCACGACACAAAAACCGTCATCTTTCTCTAAACTAGCTCGCTTGTCTCCTTTCGATCACGTACCCCTTCATTGCGATGACTCATACTACCATCACAAAACTCATATCTTCTCTTTTCTCTCATTTATACCTGAGATATACCCAACACTAGCACACATTAATCACCCGTTGTCCTAGGTCGGAACTAGGAAAATCGCTCGCCCACAATAATCTCTGTCCAGATTGAACTCCATCTGATGCGTTTATTGTAGATGAGATAGAGATGAAAAGAACGAGTCCTAGCAATATTTCACCATTCACCTTTCTATTTTTATTTATTAAATTTAGAATAGTATTTATATAATGTTACAGGAGTGTTATTCTTTAGGATTTGAACATTTGAGGTTACTGATTTGATTAATTAGTTGTGGTTGCGTTTTTGAAAGTTTATGAAGGCGAAGAAACGTCTTATGTGGCTGTAATCGAAGTAAAATCAAGAATATCTCAAAGTGGATTGTATCTCTTAATTTTGTTTACAATTATTGTGTTTCTAACTTGATAAAGGTTATGAATATTTTGACTCTGGTAGCTTATTAGATATATGAATTGTATAATTTAGATATGTTTGGGTATTAAATCGATTGCGTTTCCTATGCTTTAGCTTGCTTTACAGCTATACCTCTTATTATAAGAAATATTAAAAAGCCCCTTATGCTGAAAATGCTCTTAAATTTTGAGCTTAGTTCCAATAGCAGATAACTTTGTTTGTGGTTGATTTTGATCTTTTCTCTAAGCGTCGAATCATTTTCTGTATTTCTGACTCTAATTCCCACTTGATTTTAATAGGAATTTCATTGTGTTCATTTATTTTATATTTTTAATTCCTTTAATTTATATTTTGGACTCAATTTGAAATTAGTGGGATATGAAAATGATAGGATTAGTGAACCTAAGGAGATAATGATGAGTAAACGAGTGTAAGGTGAAAATAAAGACAGTGGATTAGTAATAGTCTTGCGGTCCCCAGCAAATAGGTTTTTTGTGATTATTGGCATGCATTAAATGGAGGGATTTGTATGATTGCTATGCTTCATCCAAGTATGTTCAATCATCGCGATGATTTTATATACATGGTCCACAAGGATCCTCAACGACTGTACGGTGCCCACTTTTTGAGACGTGATAATATCGTGTAGGAATCGCGTTGTAGGATCGCATCAGAGGTAGGATTAAGTAGGAATGCGAGTTATACTCTGCCATACGAACGTAGTCGAAGATCGCCTATCGATATACGAGTTTAATTCAAATGACCCAAATTTCGTATAAAGGCTAATATTTACGAATACCCTCAAAAGATTTCAAATTCTGGGATAAAATTTTTTATAGATATCCGAATACCCAAAATTTCAGATAAAGTAATATTTACGTGATAAACAATACTTTTTCTGGGAGCCATCTAGGCCTTCATTTTAAAAAATTCAAAGCACACTTTTTACGAAAAAAAAATTATACTTTTACGCGATTAAACATCCAATCAGGTTATCCCCAATCGAACTACTCCCCGGAACCTCCTAGGTCCGCGCCACTGGAATCGCTCACAAGAAAAGCTTTTATGGACTAAAGAAAATATAAATGCGACATTTTCGAAACAAAACTTTTTTGTTTGTCAGTTTATAAATAATCAAGAGAATTGTCTTAATAGACGGCTTATAATAATCACAAATTTTGGATATTACTAACTTTTGCGATGACGTTTTATGATTAGGGCCCTTACTTTAGCTAAGTTTTTCAACATTGATATCCGAAATTCCGGATAAATGTTTTTATATAACTGAAAACAAAAATTTCGATAAAGTACTTTTGTACGACACAAAATTCTATTGATACCGGGCTTTCATTTTAAAGAAAATCAAAATACTTTTAGCAAAAAATACGATTCTACGCCGACAAACATCTATCGTGTTTCCGTGAACCCTCAGAACCCTCAAGAACCCCCCCTAATACCGCTTTTGTTTGTTTAGTCGAGGGTCGGACGTGTGTTTCGACTGTTTTTGTCACGACCAATCAATATCACCTAAGATTTATCATAGAATGGATTAAAGAGTGTAAATTGGTCCAGGTTGAATTAACTTTCGTCCGTTTGTTTGCGGTTTGATGTCAAGTAAAAAATTACGTAAATCAATACAACTCATAGCGGAGCTATGTTATGTTCCAGGTGGGTGCCCGCAACCATCTGGTCGTTGAAAAATTCTGTTAGACACAATAAAAATATGTTTTAGTACCTGTACCTATAGAATCTATTTGGGAACCACAAGTTGGATTAAAAGTTGAAGAAGAGAGGTAAAATCAATAGGGAAAGAGGAATATTTTTGTGCCGAAATTGAGCGTTAGTGCCGTGATGTTGATGAAGGGTAGAGAATACTAAAGTGAGGAACGTGTTTTAGTTCCGATAAAGCAATTTAGAGCGAAAGGAGGTGAAGTTATGAACTTTTTCTTGATAAATGCAGATTTCAGGTTGGGTTACAATGTCTTTTTATTTTGAGAAATTCTCTAATGCCCCAAAGTATAAGTGCATGTGTATTTGACCCCAAATATTTTTATTTTCCATATAATACCCGAGTGCGCCATGAGCGATTCTGTGAAAAAACACTTGTGCGCTTCATGATAAAAGTGACAACGTGTTCCATTATAGGCAAGTTACTTCATGCGCAAGTGACACACTGCAGACATTAAAAAAACATGGCGAACCGAGCCCTCTTGGAACACTTGTGTCAAATATTTGTTTGAAAGTTCCCTCCAAATTTTCGTGGGCGCCCACGTCGCCACGGACAATTTTGTGGGAATAAAAATCTTGTGGTGTGGCAATTAAGACCACCTAATTGTACCATTCGTAGTCATTAAATGAATTTTCCCGCTTTATTTTGTTTCGTCTTGTATAGCGTAATTCAATTTTGGTAACAGTTAGTGAGTTTGCGTGTTGTGTCGATTGAGGTCAATGAGTGTTTGCATATACAACCCTAAGAAATTACTAATGATTTTAATATTTTGTGTTCTAATCCTCAAAATTTGCTTTAAATTTTGCCTCGAATTGTCTTTGTATGCAATACAATGACCTGGATAAGTGTAAATTTGGTTAATTTGTATTTACTCATGTTTACCTAAACCAATCTTATTTTTTTTGTTTACGACAAAATTTTATTTAGTTGGGGCAACACCAAAGTGAATCTTTAAATGATAATCCATACATTGATTTTTTACTCTTCTGTATTGATATACGTTATATTTTTGTGTCATATTGCTTTGTTTTTGACCCGACCAACGACCCGTCCATAAAGAAGTGACTCGTTGATCTTTCCCGCGCATTGACAACCAAAGGAACTACTTTGGATTTGATCGAGCTCCGTCACTGAATTATACTCTGGGCCCCTGCTAGCTTGATCGAATGGCTACTTCTTAAATCAATGTGTAAGGGGCCAAAGTAGGGAGTGAGCATACGGGTCGATCGGAACCGGACCCAACAAAAAAAAAACCGAAACCGAAACCACTAAAGAATATTGCAAACCGAGGAACCAGAACGCTAGGGAACCGTATATAAACTAAAACCCGAACCAATAAGGTCGTATTGGCTCGTCTCTTCTCGGTTTCGTTTTAACATAGTACTAATGACCGTCTAAGTGTCGGTTTTTAGCCGAGCCGAAGCCTGAAACCTACGCGAACCGAGAGTAATACGTATACATATCCAAAACCAAAACCCGAGACCGAATAAGCACGTTCGGCTACGGTTTTGTGTAGGTCTCTTTCGGTTTTCCGGGTTTACTTTGCTCCACCCGTAGGCCAAAGTAATCTATTTCTATGTTTTGGCAAGTAGTAGGCTTATCTAGGCTTATCGTGGTATGTGAGTTTTTAAATATGTTTGTGGTCTTTATTAAAATAAGATCTCGTTTGTCATAGCAGACTTAATGAAAAAGGCCATATAAGTCAATCTAATCTCTATAAGTCCCCAACCCCATAAAAGTGCCTAAAAACTTTTAGCCCAGGCTTTGGAATCATAAATTACTATATAATACCCACACAAAAATTTGTAACATATCCAAAAAATTCATAATTGTAACATCATAGTTTTATGCCAAGACAAGTTTAACAAAAAAAACAGATTTCAATTCGACTATAATAAAAAGAGCCCTAGCCTCAGCCATCAAGCACCATGCCCCAAGCTAGCCGACTTATTTTTGCCAACAACCCCTAATGTAGCCAAATTTAATCAAGTTAAATCTATGCAGCTATTCTCGTCAAGCCTGCGCGTTGAGCCTAATGTGATTAAACAAACAGAGCTTGATTCAATCTCTACCATCATATAAATGACCTAACATGAGCACATTGATGTTGTCGATCAGCCAAAACTAAAGCTAAATCATAAAGTCCCGAAGTGCTAGTGGAGCAAAAGCTTAGAGAACTTTATAATTGAAACAAACTAAGCTCCAAGCTTTAAATAATCGGCGCTTGATGCAACATCCTCGATGATATGCTCTCTTTTGTCCCATATGTAATGTCCAGATTTTCATCGTTATATAAAAGAGTTTGATACGTCAAGCATACTAAAAGTCTTAATATAAGAAATAGCATACTTAAAACTCATATAAAGCTTTTGAATATAATAGATTATAGAGGACATTCTTATTCTTTCGGAAAAAGCTTTTCATTAAGTTTTCGGGAGAGGATGCTATAGTAATTGCCAAAACGTGACCTGAGACAATCACATGAAAATTAACGGGTTAGTTATACAAAATACGATTTGAGTCGTCTCAAATTGACCTACTTCAATCGTTTAATTAATAGGTTCACCCTCATTCACGTTGTTTATTTTGTTAGGTGAAGGAAAGGTTGAACTTTTTATTAATAAACAAGAATGATTACATCAGTTGAGAAACATAAGATAGAAGATCAGACATGCCTGATCTTTATACTAACATCTTATCATTTCAATCTAAAAAACAAATCAATAATTACACGACCAATCCGATTAATCTTATCCCTAGATCTCATGACAGGCAAACAAAACCAATCTCGAGCAATACCATGACAGTACCTTTGGTAACAACCCTGAGACAGAGTATACTCACACTCAAAAACAAGTTTACCAATATCACGCAAAAACCGAATCCTCATAACTAACATTTCCAAACCAAGACAGCAAACAATCCATTCAACCCACACTCACAATAACGAGCTTATCATTGATTGGCACATTAGTGTAGAATTTAGCACCTCATTCACATACATAAGAGCTCTTCTTATCTAGCTACAATTTCCTACAAGATTATAACCAATCCAGTAGCAGCCGCTGCACATTCCTCACTAGCTGAAACAAGTGCAATAATACTTGTAGCATCACTAGACATAGGAACACTCACACTATGTTAAACCCCAACCAACCCTCCTGCACCAAGCAATGAGTGGAACCAATGAGCGTGGACCCCATCTTTCAATCACTCTCTATACCACGCATCCTCTTAGACTCACCCATATCACTTACCCCTACACAATGCTTGAAACAACCTATCCTTTAAGGCACATTCTCTTGCCATGAACCTTCTATTCTCGATAAGAAATTCCAGATCCTCCTAGGCCATCTATACATCTATCAAGAGTTAAGTAAGTGCATCTTACGAGGAAAACTCCAAATATAGAGGTTTTCAAACATTGTAGTGAATCTGCAAATTGCCCATTTTGATAGAGAACATGGGTGAAAACATATAGGCTTTCGTTACACTTCTGCTGAGGGAACATGCATTACATACAGATCCCAGAAACACCCCGTTAAGTATGCGACATTGACAGTCCCCCAAAAAAGAGACACCATCAACAAGTTAGTAATAGGGAAGGCCATTTGAACACTTGATAACGTTATAGTCCTTCTTAACTATAAGCCACCCATAACTTCCATTTAATTTCTCTAATAATTCCTTTGAATAACTGCAGTCCACATTGCTTTACTAATTATGAAACAGGTCCTTCTATTTCTTTCTCTCCAAAAATGGTAAACACAAGCTGCCGACATCCCCCCCCCAATTCTACCCATTCACTTTGTTATTAATTTAGTTTATTATTTAAAGCAAAATTTAATACTTGCCTAACTAGTGATCTGAAGTTAAATGAGTTTAAATGAGTCGACCTCCCAACAACCATTTATCATGACAATACTTTAGGAAATAATTGAGAGACTTAATTTATTACTAATTTTCTTAGAAATGAATGTGAAAAGTGTTTATAATGGTTTTATGAAAAAGTGGAGTCTACTATGTCTCCAACAATAATCATGACAATCAATGCTCATATATTAACCTGCCAACCCCATTAAGGGGTGTTTGTTTTGCTTATAGATGTGAGCTTAAAAAGTTTATTTTTATTTCAGTCTTCAATTTGTCTGTCTATATTGAGATTTTAAGGGCCTATCGTAAAAGTTTAACACTCGAATGAAACATATGTTAGCTCACAATCCCTCAACAATAATGCCAAGAAAATGAAATATATATATAGTACGCTGCGAATCTACTAAACTTAATGAGATTCCCATATTTAGAGATACGAAACTAAACACCCTATAAAGAAATCCAGGTTAAGGTGGGCAACGATGTAAACGATTTTAGGCCAATTTAGTAAAACAGATTGTGTTCGGCTGACCCAGATAGATGGATCGAATAGTAATCCAGTTGAGTTTAGAATTTTCATATGACCCTACCCATATACATATAACCCGTAGTACAAGTCAGACTTTGTTGAAAACTACATTTTTCACTCTTCAACTAGTTGAAATTAAATTTGAGGTAAAAATGTATCGTTTGCAAACCGCAACATTAAGTTCATCAATAAATTGTTATTACATTAAGCATAGTCCATTTTTAATCGTTTTTATTTTTAAAATAAAGCTTAATTGTACAAGTGATTTATGCATTAGACATGTATTTAGGCCTAAATAGCATTACTCTTAGTAGTTGGCTTTATAGGCTACTTTGGTGATTTAGGGGGCCGAACTATGTCTTATTTTGTGTGTTCGGCTATGTTTTCCATAACTCACATTTATGCTTATTTTTAAACTTTTCGCTTATAAAGTTTTTATATGTCATAATAACTTATATAAGTCAAAAAGTTGAGAATAAGGGCCCCAAAAAGAGCTTATGATACTTAAGCTGATAAGCCCAAAACTTAATAAGGCTACAAGCAAGCCGTGATAGCAAGCCAAACAAACACCCCCAAGGGGGAGTGTTTATATATCTGGCATATAGTTTAATTGGTTTTTTAGGCTTATGTATTCATAAGCGCGACTTTTCATGGCGTCTATGTGAAACTTTTTGGCCTATATAAGTTCATTATGTCATGAATAAATCTTTATATTAGCAAGAAAGTATTTCAAACAATAACCCACAAAAAGTGAACTTATAAATCATTAGCCCAAAACCAAATAAGCCATAAGCCGGCTATATAAGCCGAAAGTATGTATTTTCACCTACATGTTTTATGAAATTCCGCTTTTCCGGCTTAGTTTGAAACCGTTTGACCTATACAATGACATTACTGCCTCCGATAAATTCAAGCCCTCAAATACAAACACCAAAAAATTAAAGGCCTTACGACAAACCCCATGTAAAAGCGCAATAAAGCCAACCAAAAAATAAAGCCCCCCCTTAACCCCAAACACCCGTTCTTAAATGATATAAGGCAAACCTTAAATTTTTTTTTTTATAAAATGCACACCAAGCTAACCCTTTAAAGTAAAATATTATTTGCCAATGTAATTTTTTTTTGTTTTTTTTAATGTTACCCGCTGTTTTGTGGTAAGAGTTTAGCCACAAAGTTTTGCCCAAAAATTCCAACTTATGGGCCCCGTTTGTTTATTTTTTTTTAACCACCCTTTCTTTAAAAAAAAAGTTTTAATGGCGTTTTTTTTTTTTTTTTTTTTTTCTTTGCCTTCAACCCCTTATTTTTGTTTAATGGGCAATTTTATGGCGGAGAGAAAGAAAATAATGAAATATGGGCCTAAATTTGGGCGAAATTTTTTTATCCAAAATGGGCCCAAAAACCGTTATTTTTGTTTGTTTTTGTCCCCAATAGTTCCTTTTTTTCTTTTTTCTTGCTTTTTCTTTCCCTATCTTTTATTAATTTCTTTTTTAATTATTTTTTTTGTCCCCCTCCGAGTTTTTTTTTTTTTCCACGTTTTTTTTTTTTTTTTGCGAAACTTTTTTTTTTTCCGAAAACGTTATTTCCCCCCTCTACTTTTTTTTTTTAACGTTTTATCGTCCGCCCTGTTTTTTTTATTTAACCGATTGTTTTTTTTTTGTCCCCCCCCTGTTTTTTTTTTCTTTTTTATTGTTTTTGTTTTCGTAATTTTTTTTTATTACGTTTTTTTTTCCCCGTTTTTTTCGTTTTTTTTTTACGTTTTTCCCCCAACTAAAACTTTTTTTTTTTTTTGTACGTTATGTTTTTTGTTTCCACACGTTTTTTTTTTTTTTTTATAACGTTTTTTTTTCCGGCACGTTTGGTTTTTTTTTTTTTTTTTTTTTACAGTTTTTTTTTTTATCCCCCCGTCCCGCTTTTTTTTTTTTGTTTTTTTTTTAAAAAAAAACGATGTTTTGTTCTTTGTCCCCTGGTTTGTGTTTTTTTTTTTTTTTTTTACGTTTTTTCGTCCTATTGTTTTTTTTTTTTTTTTTTTTTTAACGCTTTTTCGTCTTGTTTTTTTTTTTTAACGTTTTTTCCCCTGTTTTTGTTCTTTTTTTAACGTTTTTTTTTTTTTTACCCCCCCCGTTTTTTTTTTTTTATGTATTTTTTCCCTGCCCTGTTTGTTTTTTCTTTTTTACACGGGTTTTTCACCCCTTTTTTTTTACGTTTGTTTTTAGTCCCCCGGTTTTTTTTTTCCTTACACCCCACTTTTATCCGTACGTATTTATTTGTTTTTTATTTTTTTTCGTCTTTTTTATTTTTTTACGTTTTTCCCGCACGTTTTTTTTTTACGTTTTTTCGTACCCCTTTTTTTTTTTTTTACCGTTTTATCGTCCTGTTTTTTTTAAAACGATTTTCAAATCTGTTTTTTTTTTTTTTACGATCTTTTTGTGGTCCCCCTTTTTTTTTTTTTTTTTATGTTTTTTTTATTTTTGTTTAACCGTTTTCGCTGGTTTTTGGGTTTTTTTTTTATCTTTTTTTTATAACATTTTGTACCATTTTTTTTTGTTCAAAAACGTTTCTTTACGGTAAATTTTTTTTTGTTTCGTCCCTGTTTTTTTTTTTTAACGTTTTGAGCTTCGTTTTTTTTTTTTTTAAAACGTTTTTTTTTTTCTCCGGTAAAAACGCTGTTTTATTTTGTTTTTTTTTTACGATTTTTTTCGTTCAATTTTTTTTTTATGATTTTTTTCCGTCTGGTTTGTTTTTTTTTTTTTTTACATTTTTTCCCGAGGTTGTTTTTTTGTTTACGTTTTTTTCCCGGCTTCCCGTTTTTTTTTTTTTTTTGGTTTTTTTTTTCGGGCCCCGAAATTTTCATTATTTAAAACGTTTTTCCCCGTCTAGTTTTTTTTTTTTTATATTGTTTTAAAAACGTTTGTCTTCCGTCCCCCCCATGTTTTTTTCCGTTTTTTTCGAATGTTTATTTTTTTTACGTTCTTTCAATCCCATTTTTTTTTTTACCCGCCTTTTTCCCCGCGTACTTTTTTTTTTTGTTTTACGATTTTTTTCCCGTCCCTGGTTTTTTTTTTTACGTTTTTTTCGTCCCGTTTTTTTTATTTTACGTTTGTTTTTTTTCGTTTCCATGTTTTTTATTTTTACGTTTTTTTTTCCCGGTAACCCGTTTTTTTTTTTTTTTTACCTTTTTTTTTTTCGTAAAAAAAAGAAAATGTGGCCCGGAAAAAACGGACGAAAAAAAACCAAAACGAAAATCCGTAATAAAAAAAAAAAACGCGAAAATCCCCGTAAAAAACCAACGAAAAAAATCCCCGTAAAAAAAAGTTAACGAAAAGCCCGTAAAAAAATAATGGTGGGAATGGAAGGACGTTTAAATAAAAAACCCAATAACCCGAAACAACGGAAAAAATTTGGAACCGAAGGGAACGTAAAAAAACCTAAGACCGAAAACGTAAGAAATTCGGGCCGTAACACAAAAAAAGGAGCCGAGAAAACGTTAAAAAAAAACGACCCCGAAAATGTTAAAAAAAATAACAGACCGAAAAAATCATAAAATAAAAATTGACGAAATTCAGTAAAAAAAAAAAAAAGCCGTACCGAAAAACCCGTAAAAAAAACGAGCTCAAAAAAGACGTAAAAAGCATACGAAAAACTATTTTTTTAACCGTAAAGAAAACGTGTTGCCAAAAAATGGAAAAACCAAACCAGCGTAAAACCGTAAAAAAAAAACAGACCAAAATCGTAAAAAAACCCCCAGATGATAAAAATATCGTAAAAAATAAAACAGACGAATAAACGTAAAAAAATGCCGTACGAAAAAACCTAAGAAAAAGACGTGCGGAAAACGTAAAAAAAAAAGACGAAAAAAACCCAAAACGAAAAGGTTAAAAGAAAACGGACCCCCCTAAAAAACCGTAAAAAGAGTTGGTGGAACAAAACCGCGTAAAAAAAAGAAACCAGGCCGAGAAAAACATAAAAAAAAACGGGTAAAAAAAAAGTACCTTAAAAATAGTATTTGAAAAACAGGCGAAGACGTAAAAAAAAAAAACACAGACGAAAAGCCGTAAAAAAAATAGAACTAAAAACTGTTTTAAAAAAACAAACCAAGACGAGAAAATCGTAAAAAAAAAAGCGTACCCGAAAAACCGTTAAAAGACGTGCGTAAACGTAAAAAAAACGTGGTTTGGGGCGAGGAAAAACGTAAAAAAAACCCGTGTGAAAACGTAAAAAAACGAACGAAAAACGTAAAAAAAAATAACGAAAAACATAAAAAAAAACAGACAAAAAATCGATATTAAAAAACAGACGATTAACCTAAAAAAAAGTAAGAGGCAAACGTTCGAAAAAAAAAACGTGTTCCAAAAAACTCGTCGGGAAAAAACGAAAGGACAAAAAAATAAAAAAGAGATAATAAAGCATAGAAGAAAGAAAGGAAAAAAAGAAATTGGGACAAAAAAGGTTTTTTATATGTCTCCATTTATTTGATTACAAAAAATTCGCCCATTATTAAACCCCATATTCATATTTTTCCCTCCTCCCTCCCGCCAAAAAATTGCCCATAAACCATAAATAAGGGTGCAAGGCAAAAAAAACCTCCCGCAATAACTATTTTTTTTAAAAAAAAGTAGCGGGTTTAAAAAAAAAACCCCCCCAATAGAAAAGTTTTGCTATTTGGCAACTTGTTTTTGCTACCTCTTACAACACAGTGTGTAAACATAAAAAAGTTTGCAAATTTATTACCTTTCAAGTTAGCTTGGGGTGTTGCCCATTTCTAAAAAAAATAAGGTTTGCTTTATCCCATTAAAGGGAGTTTTTTATTTTGGTCCCCCCCCCCTAAGCCTTTGAATTTTTTTTGGTTTGTTTTATGCCGGCCGTTATGTTTTTGTTGGTCCCCCCTTTTTAAAGCTCTGTTGTGTTGGGGGAGGTGTGTGTTTTTAAGATGAGCACTTGAAATTTAACGGAGTTTTTAAAATGTTTACAATTAAAAGTTAATAGGGCACAACACACAAGGTTTTTTCAAAATAAGGCCCAGGAAATAAAAAGCGGAATTTTAGCCATTTAAAACATGAAGCCTGGAAAAATACATACTTTTATTTTTTTTCGGCTTATATAGTTTTTGGCTTTTAATGGCTTTTTTTTATTTTTTTGGTTTATTTTGGTCCTAATGAAAAATTTTTTAATAAAGTTTTTTTTTTCATCTTTTATGTGGGTTTTTAATTGTTTTGTAAAACTTTTTCTGCTTTTATTATAAGCCCTTATAGATGAACATAATGATCTGTTTTAGATAGCAAAAAAGTTTTATTTCAAAAATACCCGCCAAATTGAAAAAGTGAGCTTATGGAGAAAACCATAAGCCCCCTTAAAAACCCCCAAATAAAACAATAAGCCCAAAATTTTATATAAAAAACACCCCCCCTTGGGGGTTTTTTTTGGTTTTTTTTGGCTTTTGTTAAATAATAGCCCTGCAAGAGAGAGCAGTGTAAGCTTTTATTAGTTTTTTTGGGCCTTTATCCCAGCTTTTAACAAATGTTATCCAATTAAAACAGCCTTTTCACTTTTATTTTTTGGTGGCCAGTTTACATTCCCTAAACTTGTTTTGATTTTTTGACTTTATTATAAAGCCCTTATTATTGACCCAAATAAAAAAACCTTGTTGAATAATGAAGCCCTAAAAAAGTTTTTAAAAAATAACCCATAAAAAAAGTTTGAAAGCTTTATGAAAACATAAAGCCGAAAACCCAAATACAGCCATAAAGTCCCCCGCCCCCCCCTAAATCACCAAAGTACAATATAAAGCAACTAACTAAGAGTAAATTCTATGTTTAAGGCCCTAAAATTACAAATGCCTTTTAAAATGTTATAAAATCACAGTTGTTAACAATTCCAGCCTTTTATTTTTTTCTAAAAATTAAAAAAGATTAAAAAAGAATTGGAATGAAAAATAATGGTTAACAAATATTTTAACCCCAAATTTTAATTTTTGCGATGGGAACATTAATTTTTTGCCCGGCTTTATCAAACCGATTGACATTTTTTCCCAAATTTTTTATTTCAAGCTGTTGTATGGAAGAGTTGAAAATGAGTTTTTTTCAACAAAAAGTAACCTGACCTGTAAAAACTATGGTTTTTTTTTTTTTAAAACTGTTCTAAATTGGGTCCGGGGTCCCCCCCCCCCCCAATAAAATCCAAAACCCCAAAAGTGGATCCCTATTTTTCGATCCATCTATCCTGGGTCAAGTGCCCCCGAAACACAATCCCTGTTTTTTAACTAATAGGATGCCCGCCTAAAGACTGTTTACATGTACCGCCAACTTTAACCCGAATTTTCCCCTCTTTTTTAATGGGTGTGTTTTTGTTTCGATTTAATAAATGGACCCCCCCCCCTTATAAAAAGGAGAGTTTTTGTAATTAATTTGGATATTTCTTCAGCTTATATTTAATAATACTATGTTTTTTTCAATTTTTTTTTTTTTGGCATATTTTTGAGACTTGTGGGAAGCTTATTTATTAAACATTAAAGTATGTTTTTTTTGATTACGACGTGGATAAACCTTTTTTATTAATACAAAGCCCCATAAATTTCTTCAATAATAAGAAAACAGAAAATTGAAAAGCCGAAAATCCAAATAAACTTTATAAGCTATCACATAATAAGCCCAAAAAACAAACCCACCCCCCTTTTAAATGGGGTTTTTTTTTTTTGGCAAGTTAAAAATATTTATTGGAGCCAAATTGATTTGTCCCATGCCCTATATTAGGTTTTTAGGGTGACATAAGAGAACTTCAACTTTTTTTTCAAATAACCAAATAACAACACTTTTTTTTTTCTTCTTTTTTTTT
The DNA here is from genome assembly GCA_026074375.1 of Tanacetum coccineum. Classification (NCBI taxonomy): domain Eukaryota; kingdom Viridiplantae; phylum Streptophyta; class Magnoliopsida; order Asterales; family Asteraceae; genus Tanacetum; species Tanacetum coccineum. Next base: position 106,716 of record BQNB010000154.1, on the reverse strand, counting down.
TCCACATTCCCCCCATTTTAAAAGGCAATAAAAATTTTTAAGTAATACCATTTTTAAGGTCTCCCCCTCAATTATTTTTTTTTTTTCTCCTAAAACTTGAAATTATCTCCAATGATTAAGATTGGGTTGGGTAGTCGACCTCCCGATTACACTCAATTTTATATAACCTTTAGATCACCCCTAAGTTAGGCCCCAATTATAAAATTTATGCTTATTAAAATAATAAACTTAAATTTAATAAACCAAGTTGAATGGGTACGAAATATTTTGGAAAGTTGCCCCCCCAGCCTTTGTGTTGTTTAGTTTTTTTTACCATTTATTTTGGAGAGAAAAAAAATTTGAAGAGACCTTTATCGTATAATAGTCTAAAAGCCAAAATGGGATGCAAGTTATTTTTATTTCCAAAAAGAATTAAATACGGAACAATAACAATGAGTAGCTTTATGGGGGGCTTTTCCTAGTTATAGAAGAACTTAAATATACTCTGTTTATCTCAACTAGTTGTTTCAAATTGGGGCCATTCCCTATTTTAACTAAACCCTAGTTTTTTGATGGTTTTGATATGTCATGAGTTGGCATACTTTTAAGGTGTGATTTTGTTTCTGCGGGAAAGTTAAGGTTTTTTTTGAGATAAATGCCTTTTTTTGTTTTGTGTTTTTTCCTAGCAAGAAAGTGGTAAACCCTAAAGCCTATATGTTTTTTTTCACCATTTGGGTCCCTTTATCAAAAAAAGGCCAAAAATTTTTGGGACAAGAGATCCCACTTTATTACAAAATGGTTATTTTTTTTTTTTTTTTTGAAACCTTTTATATATCCTTAGAGTTTTTATTTTTTTTGTCTCGTAAGAGAATTGGGCCCGTTTTTCCCCTTTTTTTATCCTACCCTTTTTGATAGATTTTGTTTTGTAAAAAAAATCAGAAATTGCCCCTAGGGAGTGGATCACTGAAGAGAGCTATTTATAATCGAAAATAAGGGAAAGCGAGTATTTTATTTTTTTTCCCCCTTGCCACAGGAAGAATGTTGGGCCATAAGGGTAAAGGGTTATTTTTTTTTTTTTCAAGCATTGGGTGTAGGGTTCAGTGGATCTGGGGAGTGAGTTCCTAGCAAGGATGAGTTTGGATAAAAAAAATTAGAGAGTTGGAAGTGAATAAATAAGATTTGTTTTTCCCATTCTTGGGTTTGCCAACTCATTGCTAGGGGGCTTTGCCAGGGAGGGGTTTTTTTGGTTGGGTTTAAACATAAGGAGTGAGTGTGTGCCCCTTTTAGTCTAAAGTTGGATTGCCCTACAAGGTATTAATTTGCCCATTGTTTTTTTTGGTTTATTATTACCAGCTAGTGGAGAGGATGTCACATGCGGCTTTTGCTTACTTGGATTGGGTTGTTTTTTTTTTTTTTTTTTAATAATCTTATGGTTTAGGAAAATAGGTAGCTAGAATTACGAGAAGAGGCCTCTTTATGTTAATTTGTGGAATGGGTGCCCCCCTAAAATCCTACATAATGATAGAGCCAATTCAAAAATGGGAATTAAGCTCTTATGTATTTTTTTTTTAAATTTGGTGAAGTGGTTTGGCGCTGTTATGTTATGAAATGTGCTTTGTCTTTTTTGCTTATTGTCATGGTTTTTTTTTTTTTTTTTGTTTTTTTTTTCTTTTTGGAAAAGTGTAAACAGTTTTATGAGGGAATTTTCGGGTTTTTTTTTTTTGGTGAATATTTTTGGTAAACTTTTTGGGGTATTTTGAGTATATCTCCTGTCCTCCCCTGGGTTTTTGGTTTTTTACAAAAGGTTATGCCTTTTTTTGGGGGTATTGCTTTCCGATGAATTTATGGATTTTTTTTTTTATGGTTTTTTTTGCCTGTCTAGAAATTTCTTTAAGGGTTATTATTATCGGATTAGGTGGGTGTAAATCCTTGATTTGGTTTTTTTTTTTAGATTGAATATTCTGGGGAAGATAAGAAATGTCTCTTTAGAGTATAAGAAGGATCAGGCCCATTTCTTTTCCCCTGAAATTCTTCTATCTTATGTTTTTTTTCCTCAACTGATTGTAAATCAATTTTCTTGTTTTTATTAAACAAAAAAAAAGGTATCAACCCATTTTCAACCCAAAAAAAATAAAAACAAGTTGGAAAAATGGGTCCCCCGACCTATTTTAAAATTTAACACCCGACCTTTGAGTAAAGGTCAAATTTTGAAAAAAAGACGGAACTCCCAAATCGTTATTTTCTTTGGTCAATAAACTAACCCCCTGTTTTGAATTATTTTTTTATTATCATTCTAGTCCCCCCCCCCCCCCCCTTCAGGGTCTAAAACCGTTTTTTTTTTTGGCAATATGAGACTACTACAATATGACCCAATCCCTCCTTCCCTAAAAACATTCCACCATGCGCGAAAAGGACCTTTCTAGTATATCTTTCCCGTAAGGAAAATTGTTATCCCCCTCTTCTTTAATCCCATTATAATTTTTCCAAAGCTTTTTTTTTACTTATCTGAGTATTTGGTTTTTGTTGTAGTAAATTGCTAACAAACGATTTTATTTATTTTTAGAGCGTTCTATTTAAAACATTTTAAGTAAACTGTTGGATTGTATCTCAAAATTCTTCTTTTAATATTAAACGACTTGGAAAATCCCCACCACCACGGGGGGACCAACTTGGACTAAATGGAGGGGGACAAAAAAGACAATTAAACATCCCGAGGAAGTTTATTTATTGCAATTTCAAAGCGCGTCTTTATTAAAGAGCTTGGGGAAAGCCTTCATTAGCTTTCTATGTTTCTTTTTTCGAATTTTAATTAAAGTGTTCAAGCCTTTTATGGCTCCCACTAGCATTATTTTCGTGACCCTTTTAATGATTTTTTTTAGCTTTTTCAGTTTTGGCTCATTGAACAACCCATCACAGAGCCTCCATGTTTAGGTTTTTTTCCAATTTTATATTTGATGGAAATTAAGAGATTGGACCCTTCAAGGGCCCTTTCGTTTTTCAGGATTTTTTTTTGTATTTTAACACCATGAGGGCCCTCCACGCCGCAGGCTTTGACGAAAATGGCCCCTTGGCATTAGAACCTTTGATTTTAACTTTGATTTAAAATTGCTACCAATTAGGGAGTTTTTATAGTGAGTTTGGGCTAAAATAATTGTTCCCCCCCCCCCCCCCCCGGTAGCCTGTGGAGCCTGGGGCTTTTATGAAGCCCTGAAGGTCTAGTGCTTTGTTTATTTAGTTAATAAGGTTCGAAATTTTTAAAATCGTGTTATTTTTTTTTTGTTAAACTTGTTTTGGCAAAATGAGTGAAACAATTTAAAAAATGAAATTTTTTTTGGCATAGGTTTTTTTTGTTTAAATATTTCTATTTTGGTTGGTGGGTAAATAAGATAAGTAATTTTTAAAAGTGATCTGCACACAATATAGGCCTAGGACTAAAGGTTGTTTTTAGCCCTTTTTTTTTTTAAAAATGGGGTTTGGGCTTAAATAGAGAACCCACCTTTAAAAGTATGCCATTTATAAGCTTTTTTTTTTCATAAGTCCTTGCATTTGCCCAAAAACGAGACTTTTTTTTATTTTATAAAGCCCAAACTTTTTTATTCTTTTTTAAAACTCCAAAATTGTCCCCCATAAAGACGCCTCTCATAATGCCCTTCTTGCGCAAACAATAGAACCCTTAGATTTTTACCTTTTTTTGGCCCTAGGGGCCCTGGACAAGTAACCCCGAAAAAACCGAAAAGCGAACCCCCTACAAACCGATGCCCCCCGAAACAGAGCCTTATTCCTGTTTTTCCCCCGGGTCTTTTTGTTGGTTTTTTTTTTTTATTTTTGGATATGTAATTTCCCGGTTTGTTTTACTCGGTTCGCTTCCGGTTTTTTTCGGCCTCGGCTCGGCTTTTTCAAACCCCCCGAAGCACCTTTAGTCTTGATAAACACTATGTATTAAACCGAACCGAGAAGAGAGCCGAGTCCCAAAACAGACCCCTTAACTTCGGATTCGGGTTTTTTTAGTGGTTTTAAATATACGGTTTTTGTTTTTTTGCCACTAGTTTATTTCCGTTTTTTTTTTTTTTTTCTCGGTTTTTGCAAAATTTCCCCCTTTTTCTTTAGTTGGTTTTTCCACCCGGTTCCCCCGGGTTTATTTTTTTTTTTGTTTTTTTTTGTTGGGTCGGTTCCCGACCCGAGGGCCCTCACCCCTTACTTTTTTTTGGCCCCCTTTAAAACGTACAATTGATTTTTAAGAAGTAAGAGCGGCCATTAAGATTGCCAAGCTAGCAGTCCCCAAGTGTAAATAATATGTCCAAGTGAACGGAGGCCGACACTTGCAAAAAAATCCCCCAAGAGTAATCTTTTTTTTTTTTCCCTTTATGGTTTGTCCAATTCAGGAAAAAAAAGTCCCCAAACGAGTCACACTTTTTAGTTTAATGGTGTTCGGGTATTCCCCTGAGAGTACCGGAGTTCCCCCCCCCATAAAAACTAAGCCAAATTTTTTTATGGGACCATACCAATAAGATTTATATTATTATAATATCAATAGAGATTAATATCAATTAATTAAGAAAAAAAGATTTAAAAAAAATAGTGGTATTTACAAATGGGTTTTTTAAATTAAAAAATTCCAACTTTTTGTGGTTTGCCCCAAACTAATAAATTTTTGTGTCTAAACCAAAGGAAAAATACATTTGGTGGCCGAAAATTTTTGAGTTTAAAATTTAACAAATTAACCAAAAAATTTTTTTCAACCTTGTAATAACCAAGTTACTTGTTAAATACTTTCAGATCAACTAATGACAATTAGAGGCAAAAATTTTTAAAGCAAAAAATTTTATAGAGGAATTTATTAGGAAAACGCAATATTAAAAAACATTAAGTGAGATTGTTCTTTTTAGGGGATTGTAGAAAAAAAAAAAAAATAATATGGAAAAGACAATATGACCCAATCGACCACAAAACTACAAAATCTTTAAAACCTGTTACCAAAAAACTTTTGGATTACGTATACCAAGACAACCAAAAAAATAAAAAAAGGGAAAAACATTTTTTTTCTTTTTTAGTTAAAATTAGCCCCACAATTGTTACAATTAGTTTTTGGGGTTCCCCCCCCCCCTTTTTAATTTGCCCCCCCAAAAAGATTTTTTAATTTTTCCCAAAAAGAAATTTTGGTCCCCGATGCGGTGCCAACCTGGGCGGACCCACCAAAAAATATTGTGGGAGTACTTATTTTCACTACCAAAAAAAAATTTTTTTGAAAATTTGTTTTTATTTCCAAGTCTGCGGAGTGCCCTCGGTCCCCCGCCATGTATTTTTTTTTTTTTTTTTATTTATTAATGACGCCCCCGTGTGGGGTACCTTTTTTCTTGTGTTGTTTATCTTGCCCTCCTTCCAATAATGTAACAACCTGCCCCCAAAAATGACCCCACAGTCTGGTCCCCAACATTTTTTTTTATTACACAATTGGAAGGATCGCCCAAGTTTTTTGTATTTTTTATTTTTTATCTCTTCCCAGTCCCCGCATCATGCTGAGCGTTCCCTCTGGGGTAAAATTATTTAGGCAATACATTTAAAAGAAATTGATTATTAGGCGGTTTGCAATTTAACACAGGAATGCAACTTTGGTTATTACCTTTTTGAGGAGCGAAATTTATTTTTAGAAAATGGAATTTTCCCTCTCCCAAAATAAAAATTACTTTTTATTTTTTACCCCAACCTGAAACAAAAATCGCGCTATTTATCAAGAAATAAGATAGTATCTTTTGAGAACAATAACTATTGTCCTTCTAAATTTTGGCTTTTTAGATCCCGTAGAAAGAAATAAAACACTTAACTCCCCAACTAATAGTAAAAAATTCCCCTCTTAGTCTTCTTCCCCTTTCACATCTCCCAGGCCCCACCTAAACGTTCCCAATTTTTCCCCGGCTCGAAATTATTTCCCTTTTTTTTCCCTATTGATTTTTTTAACCTCCTCTTTTCTTGTAACTAATTTTAAATCGCAAGTGGGTCTTTTTTCCCAAAATTAGATTTCTAAGGTAAGGTTACTAAAAAAATACAAATTTTTTATTATAATTGTTTTTTTCCTAACGAAATTTTTTTTCCGACCCGCCAGATGTTTTTTGCCGGGCGCCAACCCAACCCTGGAACATATGATAATTGCTTTTATCCCGACACATACTATGATGATATAGTGTTATGTCTTTGGATTCTACTTAATTTATTTTCTGCACCTGTGAACATACCTTCAAAACTGTCAGCAAAAACGACGAAAAATTGTTGTTGTCAAATTAAACCGACGCAAACCTTTTTAAACTCCTTTAACATTACTATGAAAAAAAAAAAATCTTTTTAAGGTGTTGTAATATTGGGTCTCAAAGTTAGGAAAAAAGGGGCGTAGCAGACACGAGTCCGAACAACGCTCCCGACTCGACCCTTAAACAACCAAGCCCGAATTAGGGGTGTTTTTTCTTTTTGAGGTTTTTCCCTCCGAGGTTTTTTTCCCCACAAAACGAAAAACCCGATTAGATGTTTTTTGTCCGCGTAAATGTATTATTTTTTTTTTTGTAAAAGTTTTTTTTTTTGATTTTTATTTTATAAAAAAAATTGAACCCGGTCCCCACCTTCCCAAAAAATTTTGTGGTGTTTTCCCACGTAAAAAATTATTAACTTTTTTTTATTTTCGTAAAATTTTTTTTTTTTTTTTTATCTTTTTTGTATTCTCAAGTTATAATAAAAAACCCCCTTCTTTATCCGGAAATTATTTTTTTTCGGATACTCAAAATTTCGGAAAAAAAACCCTTAGCTTAAAGCGTCAAAAGGGCCCTAAAAACAATAAAGAAAAACCCGGTTTTCATTCGCTAAAATTTCCCGTTATAAAATCCAAATTATTGCTGAGTTCTGAATTATTAACAGGTTATTTTTTTTTTTTGATTTAATTTAACAATTTTCCTCCTTTATAATATATTTTTTTTAAACTGAGACAACCAATAAATATTAAATTAGTATCCCCCCGAAAAATGTCCCCCCCGCAAATTTTAAATATGTTTTTTTGGAGCCTTTTAGTCCCAATAAAAAAAAGTTGCCTTGTGAGACGATTTTTCCCAGTGGCCGGACCCTAAGGGGGTTTTTCCGGGAGTTGGTTTTTTTTCCCCCGTGAAAACCCTGAATGAGGATGGTTTTGTTTTTTTTTTATCCGCGTAAAAGAACAAATATTTTCTTTTGTTTCTTTTAGGTAAAAAAGGTTATTCATATGAAAAAAATATTTTTTTTTCCAAAATGGAAGGCCCGAGGTCCCTCCCCCCCCCAAAATTATATTGTATCCACGTTAAATATAAATTTACTTACTATTTATCCGAATAATTTTGGGTCTATTCGATATATTAAAAAAACTATTTTTAGGATATTCCAGAAAATTTGAAAAATTTTTGGGTATTCCGTCTAAATAAATTTATTTATAACTTTATTTATCCGAAATTTTTATTGGGGCGTATTTTTACCCCTGATAAACTCGTATCGATAGCGACGTTAAAACGAGACCATTTACGGTGCCGGAGTTTTTTTAAACGATCCCTAACTTAAAGAAAGTCCTACCTCCTTGATTCGCCGATTCCCAACACCGATCCCCTGTAACACGAATTTTTTTTATCAGGTGGGCACTCGTAGTTCGTAAGGATTTTTCCTTTTACGTAAAACCTTCGCGCGAGTGTTTTGAACAGCCTTGGCCCTTGATAGCAAACATACAAAAAAACAATCCCCCTTTTTATAATAGAATTAGGCAAAAAAATAAAATCAAGCAAAAAAACCCTATTTTGTGAGACCCCAAGAACAAAAACAATCAACCCATATAATTTTTTCCACCTTAACCGTTCGGTTTTTTCAAACAGTAATCCTTAGTTCCTTTGTTAATCCCCATTAGTTTTATCCCCCTTATCCTATTCCAAAAATTCCCAAAGTCCCACAAATATCTAAAATCTTAAAAGAAAATAAAAAGATGTAAAAAAATTAATATTTGCGAAGACCACAAATGATAATTCCCCCCCCCCCCTTAAATAATATTATCCAGGAGGGGATTTTAAGCAGAACAAAATGGTTGATCGAAAGCCTTTTTAAGAGAGAAGGCCCACAAAAACAACAAAAGTGTTAAAATTTCCCCTTTAAATGTGGATTAAACCTTTAACAAGCCTTGTTTTGTTTTTCCAAATTTCCCCCCTAAGCAGTTTGTTGTTTTATCCTCCACGCATAAGTGGGCGGGGCCTTTCTTTTTGTTATTTATAGAGGGTTGTGGGAGGAGAGTGGGGGGGGGGGGGGGGGGGGGGAGTTTAAATAAAGGTAAAATAACTGAAAAACAAGCAAAGCCCATTCCCCGGACAAACCAAACCCCCTCGCTTATCATTACCCAAAACAACGATTAAAAATTTTCCCTTTTCTATAAACCATAAGCTACCATCTCAAATCTCATAAACCTTTTATCAACCTCTAAGGCGAAAAAAACACAATTTAATTGTAATAATAAAAAAAATTTAGGAGGGATACAAACTATCACTTTTAAAAAAATTTTCTGTAATTCCTTCTTTTCGATAGCCCCCCCAGCGTTTATTGTCTCCTACAAAACTCATCAAACAAAACCAAACCAACAAACTTGGTAATTAATTTCCCAAAATCAGTTAAAAAACCTTAAAACTTTTAAACCGAAAAATCAAAAACCTACTAACAAATATATACCTAACCCTCCATTTAAAAAAAAATTAAAAAAAAGAAAGGTTTGAAGGTAATTTTCTTGCCTAGGATACCCTCGTTCCCTTGTTTCCCATTCTTCAAACCCGCTCCATGAGGAATCAAAACCCGGAGAGGATTTTGGGTGGTCCCCGGTGATTTTTTGGTAGCGTCGGATTTGGAGGAGTGTTGATGTGTGGTGGTTTTTTTTTATTTTTTCCACAGTAATGAGAAAGAAAAAGGCAGAGATTATTGATAATTTTGTGAGGGGGGTAGATGAGTTCCATTCAGAAGAAGAAGGGTAAAAATCCGCGTGACCAAAGTGGAGAAATAGCGAAAGTCTATTAGAGGAACATGAAGGAGGGTGGGGTGTGAGAGGGGTGAAATAAGGATGTGGGGGGATAAGGAATGTGGAAGAGGATGTGGAGAGAAGGCGAGTGGGGGGTCTTGGGAGAGGAAAAGAAGCAAAATTATAAAGGTCACCCAAGGGGCCGGGGCGGGGGGATTTGCCAAAAAAAATCTTATTAAAGGGACAGGGTTTTATTTCCCACGGGTGTTACACAAACGGGGTTTGTTTTTTTTTTTTTGTAAAGCGGGCCCCCCGTTCCCCCCGAAAAAAACCATTTTGGGTGCACAAACTCTCAAAACCGCACACCTGTTTTTTTTTTGAAAGACTCACAAATCCCAATATGCTTAAATTTTTGTTTTAAGCAATTTTACCGAAAAGGATAAAAACTACATAATTCACTTAACTATTACCACCTTTAACGGTAAAACAAATCTATTTTATGTGTAGGAGCCAAAAAAGATAGTGGCCGCACTTGTGATTTTGTTTGATTTTTTTTGTCTTTTCGCCCAGCAATGGTTTGCCCTCGAGATTAACTCAAAATCATTCCAAATTCACCACAATAAATCAGATAAACTTTTATATCATATAAAAAAAGTGGAACACACAAACTGGAATATATGGGCACCAACCAATATCTGGGGGGGGGTTTTGGGGATTCTTGCTTAACCAAAACCCGCTTAATTTTTTCCCCATTATATTGTCGAAAACTTAACTTTTTTTTCCCATAAGAAACTTCAAAACAGGCTTATTTGTATTTTTCTCAAAACCGTGTAAGCCAACCCCAGTTAAGCCCTCAAAAAAAAAGTATCCTTATATAACAGCTTATTAATTAATTAAAAAAAACCACATAAATAATTTAAATAAGGTAAAGCGAGAAAAACAAATCTGTAAACAAAAAATAAACCGTGAAACAACTCTTTAACATCAGCGAAAATCCCTATTCTAAAAATAACTGTCTTTCCATCTCCTAATCTATAAAAATTCCCCTTTGGTCCTTCAATATTCGAATCACATTAACTTATCTAGAACAGCTACAGGGATAAAAACAATGGACATAGGAAAAAAAAAGATGGTATAATTAGGTTTTTTAAAGTCCCCCCCCCCCCTTTATCCCCGCCCCCTAAACCTTGTTTAAACCTCTCACATTGAGAGAAAACATATCTTTTTACAACTTCCTTTCCTTCCCCGATCCTCAAAAGTTCCCCCCTCCCCCCCTTCTTAACTTTTAATAAGGTTTTTGTGTTATGTAATTTTTCCCTAACAAAACAAAAAAAAAAACTCGAAACAACCAAAAAACAATAAAAGAGTATTAAAGAGTGTTTAAAAATTTTCAAAAATTAAGATTTTTTCCCCGTTATAAAAGTTCATAATAAAGAAATACACCCCGCTTACCTTCAAAATTATTTATTGAAGAAGAAAAAGAATTTTTGAAGAGAGAAACCATGCCCTCATTCCTATTGTACCCCATTTCCCCCAGATTTTGTTTGGCGAGGGGTTGTGGGGGGTGTTAGAGTGATTTCAAAAGATAAATTTGCGATGGAGGAGGTAGAAATTGTTTTTTGCGGTTCCGTGGGATTTTAATGAAAGAGGAAGAAGAGTCTGGGAGCGTATTTAGTGTGAAAAAACTGGGAAAAAATAGATGAAAATAAAGGCAAGTACAAGTAATGATGTTAAATCTAACTTGACAGTTAAGGACCCAAACGTAAGCCACGGGAGGGACAAATAATTGTGTCGGAAATGTGGGAGTGCCCAAAAATTAAAAAAAAATTAAGCCCCTCGGGCGAAATAAGTACTGTGAGCCCTATTTTGTTAAATAATATATTAGAGTGCGAGAGAAAATGAAATTACTTTTTTTATTTTTTCTTTCTCCCCGCCCCAAAGAAATTCTTAATTATGCTGGACAAAAATACCAAAAAACGTTAATATAAAAAACATTTGACACTTTAAAAAAAATTAGATATTACATTTTTTTTCAACATTCTTTTTTTTTTAACTAACTTTAAACCAAATTATATTTTATTATTAATAGGAGAAAGATCAAACAAAAATGGCAAAATTACAACAATTTTATTTTCTTTTTCATAAACAGCCGATGGTTTTTTATTATGAGCTTTAAATAGATTTTATTTTTTGAGCGAAAAATTAATTTTTTATTGTTTCACTTTTAGTTTTTACTCTCTCTTATTTTATTTAATTTTAATTGGGTCTTTTCACTTAGGTTTCACATAACCATTCTATCTAAATAAGGCGATACTTTAAATGGTTTTTTTTTTACCTTTCTCTAAAATTTAAACTAATATATAAGCTAAAACCGCAAATGGTTAACACACCATTTATACATTCAAGTCATAAGCCCTTTTTAATCTTAATACTCCTATACTACATTATTTAATTATGACATTTTTTAAAAATTTTTTTTCTTATACAAATCCTCCCTTCTAAAGAAAAGTTGAGGACATGTTATAATTTTTAAATTTGTGTTATAGAAAGTATAAGGAAATATGGCAAAATTTTTTTTTCTTTACTTAAACTCTCCCCCAATTTTGTATTTAAAACCTTTTAATTTGGTAAATATTTTTTTTTTAATAAAGGATTATGCAGAAATCTTTTACTATACACCCCTAAGTTATAAAAAAAAATCCATATCCTTAAGATGAGCAAGTGTTTACTATTAATAATAAATAAAAATTCATTTTTATTTTAAAATTGAGAAATATATTCTTTTTTTAATTTATATTAGTTTGTTTTAAATTTTTACTATAATCCTAAATTTTTATTATATTTTTTTCATTTTTAGAAATTATTAGTTTGCTCTTTAAGTAATAAGCCATTAATTTTTTGAAAATATATTTTTTTTATTCAACTAGGAATTGGATTGGTAATTCTTTTGTTTCCATTTAACCAGACTTTTTATAATTTTGAGTAGAAAAAGAATTTGATTTTCTATATACACTCCTCTTTTCTTAACTTTTCTTTTGTTAGATCTTTCTGAGGGTGGAAAAAAATGTTTTTTTTTATTTTTTTACTTGCACGGGCCCCAAACCAATTAAGCAAATTCCATACATCACAATTGGTAAACTTTTTTAAAGATTTATGAAACATTTGTGGGGTTTTTATAACCATTTATTTTTTTAATAAACCAATTTAGTAAAAGAAATTCTAAGTAAATTGATAAACCCCTATTCCCTCCCCACTAATAAAATAATTTAAAAACAATTTTTTTTATTTCAACAGGTGTTTTTGTTTAAAATGAAAAAATCAATATTCTATTAAACTCTTCAATTCCAACATAAGCCCTTTTTTGAAAATAGATTTCTTTCTTTATTCCACTGTGGGGATTTTTTTTTTTTAACAAAATTTTTTTTTTTAGAAAAGTTCATTATTATAATTTTTTTTAATAAACCCCTTTTTTTTAAATAAAACCACCATAAGGTGGATTTCCCCCTTTTAAAAAAAATCAAAACTAAACCAACCCCAATATTAATAACGGTGATGTGGGTAGAGGTGAGAACCCAAAAAATTTAATTAAAATCAAACCAAAAAAAAAAGGTAAAATTTAATTATAAATGGAGCAAAAAAAAAATATTTAAAGAATACTTTTTTTTTGCCATGGAAGGTTTAATGCCCCCTAATTAGTGGAACGTAGATTTAGTGAATTTCCCTATGTTTTGTATTTTTTGGAGAAGAATTTAGCAAAATTAATTTATTTGGGAAAAAAATCCAAAACTTTTTTTTTTTTTGGGGATGTTTTTTTTTTTGTTAGACCGTGTTTTTTTTACAAAAATCCCAACCTTATGATAAAAAAAGTGTTTATTTAGAAAAAAAACTTTAAATTATATGGGAAATGGAAAAAAAATTTTATATTTATTGTTTTTATTTATAAAGCTTCATTCAATCCAATAAAAACAAATCTTCCCTTTTTTACAAGGAAATTCTTTTGGTTTTTTTTCGGATTGTTGGAGGGTTTCCCCCCCCGAGCGATTTCCCCTGCTATAGGGCCCCCCGGGCCCCCCGGGCCCAAGCGTAACAATTCCCTACCCCTCTCTAAACACCTCCAAAAACCAACTATCAAACTTGGGGTGAGAAAAATCCCATTAATCTTTTTTTTTTTTATATTGAACTCGTAAATTTACAGTTTTTTAGAACAAAAAAAAGAAAAAAAAAAACGATGGGGTGGAGTATAAGCCTAAACTTGTTATACACCCCACAATTAGAAAGTCCCTTTTCCAGAGTTTTAATTTCCACGCGTATTAAACAATCATGTAGTTTTTTTTCTGCCCCAGCCAAAAAGAAAAGGCCAGCCTCGAACCGTGTTGGCAAATCCTTTTGTCCCCCTAAGTGTCGATGGCTACAACGCTTTTGGTCCACCCTAACCAAATTCCCTACCCTCAGGGTTTTTTCCTTTGCAGCTCCCCCCCCTGACCGCGAATGTTTTAACCAATAAGTTTTGATGATTGAAAACCAAGTAACATTGGTAATGAGCTGTTATCACCGAGACCCCAAACTTACCAAATCCAAATTTTTTTTTTATTTTGTTATTTTGTGAAAATCCTTTGGGTGTAAATTCGACATTAAACAGAGAGACCAAAAAAATCGGCTGTTTCTCCCTGTGCTAAAAAATGGATTTTTTGGGGTAAGCCGTTCCTAAAGTTGCCCTTTTTTCTCCCCAAAGGAGGTAAGGGATTTTTTCCTTTTTAGTAAATCTTGTGGGTTTTTCTGAGATTGGATTTTCCTTTTACAATTTGCCAGAATGAGATTAAATTTCCTTTCTAATTGCAAACCCTTCAACGAGTGGTCAAAAACATATCAGGCGATGACTACTCCCCGCCTTTGTATCCCTCATAAATCCCCCGAGTGATCTTGTGGGGTTGTGTCCCCCCCCTTTTTTGCGGGTAAAACTAGATAAGTTTTTTTTTTGAAAATATCTGTTAATATCCAGTGAAAGAGATGGAGCGCCCTTCAAATAATTTCCTATTTTATCTACTTGGTAAGCTTAACTTTGTAGAAGATTTGAATTCTTTGTGCCTGGCGAGTTATTTTTTTTTTTTTTTTATCAAATCCTGGTATTAAGCCTAATAAAACCCTCCCGTTTTGTCCCCTTTCCCCCGCCAATTAGAAATTAAGAGTTCACAAATAGAAAAACAAAACCGATACATTCCCCCTTTGGAAATTCGATGATGGTTCCCCCCCCCGAGGTCCTTGGCTTCATTCTGTTAATGACCTTGAACCTAATTTTTTTTTGGAAAAATAAGAGCCCTTCTACAATTCAACATGGAACAATCATTTTAGCAGCTGACCACAATATCCTGGAGAAAATTTATAAGTGGTGTTGAAGGTTCCCTTAAGACAAATGCTCCTCTTTTTTTTTTTTTCGACCGATGAATCAAATCCAATTTTTTTCCTATATTTCTTCGAGAGTTTTGAGTCCACCCCCTTTGAAAAGTCCCAATCTTTTTCTTCGGGGGCCTGGGAAAAGCATAGTTTTTTTTTTATTACACAAAGTTATTTCTACCCGCTAATAAGGAGGTTGGGACCAACTACAAGGTTTTTTCCTTGGTAGACAATCCATGACAATCGACCGTTAAAAACAAGTTTTTATGTTTTTTTTATGCTCCGAAAATGTTACCTTTTTTTTGTTTTTTTTCTTTTAAAGATGCTTGGGTAAAGGGAAAGACGGTAAAAAAAAAAACCTAGTCCCCCTCATTCCCCATTTTTCCGATTTTCATTTTGCTCCCGAAAGAAGAATAAAGCGTTTTTAAGACTAAAACTTTTTGGAAAAAAAAACCCTGTTTTGATCGTTTCCCCCTTTTTCCTTTTAATTAGTATGAAAGAGAAACACTCCTGTTTTTTTTTCTATTTTAAATCAAGCAAGTTTGGGACATTGAAGAATAATTGAAAAAAAGATTTCCAGCCATCCATGTCCCAACTGGGTGTCCCTTTCGAAAACCAAAAAGTTTTTGAAATGATCCTGAAGAAAGGAGGGTAGATATCATTTTTTTCCCGTTTTTTTTTACACGAAATGTTTTTTTCCGCACAACAACCTAAATCAGTCCACAAAACCCTTTTTTTTTTTCGCCTGATGAGAAACCAGGCCCCACCCGGAAAAGCGCGCACTATTTTTTTTTTGTTGGCATTTCTTTTTTTTCCCCCTATTTGCCATCCCTAGTAATAATGTAAAAATTTGAAAGGCCAAACCAACCGCTTCAACTAAGAATGAAAATGCGGTAAAAGAGATTGATGAAAAAAGAAAAAGACGTAAATCCGAATTCTAAAAATGTTCCCGCTTTTAAAAAAGAAAATCCCTCCCCGTAATGGGTAAAATGGGGAAAAAAGAAATCCTATAACAAAAAATCCTTTCTAACAAGTCTAACTTGCCGAATGTGTTTGTTTTTTTGGTGACTTCAAACTAATTTGGGAAAAGAATAGAAAAAACAATGAGTGGGGGTTTATTTCCCCCCCCTAAGGCGAAATTGTCCCCAAGGCTTTTTTGGCAATACTGCCCAATTTCGATTGCCCAATGTGGAAGCCTTTCGAAATCACTTGAACAACCAACTTGCCCCCGTTTAAAAAAAAAAAAAAAAAAAAACCTCTATTCAATTTGATTTTTTTGTTCTTTATGCAACAATTTTTTAGTTTTTTTTTGTTGTTTAAGAAAACTGTATTAACAAGTAAATATTTTTAAGTTTTAAAACTAGTGGTGGTTTTTTTTTTTATACATTCATGGTGTGGGTTTTTTATTTTTATTTTGTGTCCCCGTACTTTCATCATGCGGAATTTATAAAAGACAAGTCCCCCCTCGGAACAAAAATTGTGTTCCAACGCGAGAAAAATAAATAACATCCAAGGCCCCCGGTTTTTTTTTATTTGTTTTTTATAATTCCCCGAACCGGGTCCCCCTCGATTAGTAAAAAAAATCAGAAACCCCCGGGGCAAACATGCCTAAAGCCCCGTCCCCCCTATAAAATAAATGAGCTTTATATTTGTTCCTTATATGGTTTGACTCAAAAAATGCCCATTTTTGTTCCCCCTAAACTCACGTGTCCTAAATCATCGTCTATGGCCGGGAAACTTGGAAAAAAATTGGTAAAAATTTCCCATCCCCCCTTTGTTTCTATGGCGGGACCTTAATAATTGGTAAAAAAAAATTGTTTTTTTAACAAAGTGAAGGTTATTTTTTAATCAAAATTAAGTCAACAAAATGGGAATTTTTATCAAATACAAAATATCAAAACTAAATGATAATAGTTTTATAGATATAAATTTTTTGTTTTTTCATGTAATGTCCCCCAAGGGGTGCTGGAAGGACCTAACAATTGAGGGAAAAATAATTTAGACAAACTGGGGGTTTATTTCAACATAAAAAACCAGTGGAATTAATTGGGAAAAAGCTGGAATTGAAAAAAAAAGAGAATAAAATGATTAAAAGAAGGGGTTGGGTTTTTTTTTTTTTCCTTTTTGTTATAATCAAAAAAGTATATCCCAACAATGGGTTTTTATTTTATTCCGTTTTTTTTTGGGTCCGTTCTTTGTAACCCCACCCAATCTAAACCTTAAAATATAAAAATTTTGTACATTTTTATATAAATCGAACTCCTCCGTGCAGTCCCCAGTATAATGCCAACAACAACATTTTTGTATACAATCGTTTTTATTAACTTTTTTTTTTAAAAGGAACAAATTTCGTAAAAAAGGTTTTTTTTTAGTTACAAAAACGACGCCAAAAACGGGAACCATAAAACCCCATTGGTTTCAAAATGGACGTCAAAATTAAAAACAAAAAGAATATACACTGACTAAAAAGGAACCAATTGAAAAAAAGTTAAACACACTACAAGATTATCTGAAAATACCTATGTAATCCATACTATAACACACCTACAAGGTACGTTTATGTTCCAAAAAGAAATATGAAAAAAAGGTGTTTTAAAACCCTTAATCCCACCCAAAACGAGGTTTTTTTTATTTTTTTCTTACGCGTAAGAAGGGAAAATTAAGTTTTTTTTTTTTTTGACCCCGCAAAACCCATTTTTATTTGGACCCCATTACCTAGAAATCCCCCCTGCACCACCCCTCCCATCCCACCCATTTTGCCACCTATAGTTACGATTAGGAAATAGATGTTTATCTCACCTCCCCTCCGGTGGGCACCGCAATATATTCCAAGTTCGCTCTCCTATTATCTCCAAATCCGGGAAATTTAATTGCACACACCTACAAGTACAAATTACACACACATCTCTTTAGTATTAGAATTAACTACTAAAGGCGAGTAAAGAAAAACTTAAATTACCAAAGTAGCCCATAGTCGTAACTTTAATTAGTTACCTAACTGTACCCTTTGGGCCCAAAATTGGGTAACAACAAGTGGCTCTAAAGCAAACTTAGATGCTTACCTTAAGTCCTGCTTGACGCTTGTTAATGATCAACATTGCCAACAGCTCACTTTCCAAATCTTCCGCCACAATTAGCAGAGGTCTACGTTTCTGTCATAATAATAAAATAACTGTGATGTTAACCAATCAGCAAAAGACCGACTAAGGAGTTGCATAAGGTGTCTATCTCGGTTACCTCTACAGCGAGTTCCAAGATTCTGACAAGGGAGTTCATGTCTGAAATCTTTTTGTCGTGAATAAAAATCAACGGATGCTCTAATTCCTGCCTACATGCAAAGAACATGTTCACGTAATATTAGAACCGGTATCTGGCAGAAGATACTAAGCAGTGCAGAGGTTAAACATACACATTTTTGTGTCTTGGTGTCGGTAACAAAATACGGAGAGATGTAACCTCGGCCTAGCTTCATCCCCTCAACTCACACTAGGAAAAGGATACCCTATGAATGTATCATTAAAAGTTTGATGTAAAAATTAATGATTGGGTACTAAAACGAACCCATTTTCACTCATTTTAACCACAATTCTATGTTGACACAACCCATTTGACTGACCAGACCCATTTTGAAGCTTTGTTGAATCGACCTAACTACGAACGTTTGCAACCTAACAAAGTAAAGTTTCTAAAGCACAAGACTTGTAAAGGGAAAGTATAAACACTGGTGTAATTTCTTCCGGTGTACTTATCATTACTGCTTGACTCTTCAAATCAGCTATAACGGCATTTACAGCCATAGTGATACCACTTCGTAGATCCATAACATTTACACCTGCAGCTATGGACTTGCAACCTTCTGTGAATATTTCTTGAGTTAAAACCGTGGCACAAGTCGTACCTGTAATAACACCAAATACATATATCATAATGTCAATACATAATAATTATAACTAAATCAGATATGTATTCGCTTCAAAGCCAATTTCATGGGTGCAGTGGGTAACGGATCAAGACAAACAAATAACTTCATGTACATGTGCCATAACAAGTCTGTTCAGTTGTTAACCCGAAGATCATTTCCTCCGTATAATTGGAAACGTTATTATATAAAATATTGTGCATTAAATTGAATACTGAAAACTATTTTCCTTACAATGACAATTTAAAATACTTGAATAAAAGCAACTTAGGATACTTTCATCCTATTTGACCCGTTTTCCTTATTTGGCCAAAAGTTCTTTACTTTAGCCCGTTAGAGAATAAGCATAACCCGAATCAACCCATTCATTATTCATATACTAATGGCCTCAACATTGTCACCTCAACTCAACACAATATATATAAGAACAAAACATTTACCAAATTAGTACCAACATTTTTAGCTTTTTCCTCAAAGTTGATGCTTTTTGCTACAGTAACACCATCTTTTGTCACCTTTGGACATCCTGCTTTGCTCAATAATCACATTACGCCCCTGGTGATACATAATAACCTCTATTATTGTTGAATACAGATTATTGTCAGTTAAATTCTAAAAAGACTAAAAAAACTCCTCACTTTGGTCCCATTGTGACCTTTACAGCATCAGCAAGGTGGTTCACACCAAACAACATTGCAGCACGCGCCTTAGTTCCAAACTCGATATCCTTGGCAACATAGTTTCTGCTCCAAATAACTCTCCCAGACACCTTCCGATATTTCCAATCATTTCAAAAACTTGGTCAGTTGAACGGTATTACTCCCAAAAATATGATTGATTTTAACGAAGGGGGGAAACAAACTTGGATTATACAGTACATTTCAGTCGGCTATTTTTTGGTGAGTAAATTCATCAACCTAGTGGAAGTTGCGTTTTGGATCAAACCCATGTTTCATTTTTCAATTACTAGAATGGTCATGTCAATTTAATACAAATCAGCTTTTACCAAACCTTCATTATAGTAAGAGTAAACTGCAAAATACATCTTGTTAGCAAACGTTGCCACAATACATCCCTGAGGACGAACGATGCGAATATTTTTTCGTTATTTTCTCACGAGGGATGTATTGTGTAAAAAAAACACAGGGATGTATTTTGAAAGTATACTTTTTTTAATTTTTTTTAATTTTTTTGTTTTATTATTATTTTTTATTTTTTAATACGTTTTAATACTTATTTTTATTTTTTAATACGTTTTAAAAAAACAAAAAAAAATAAAAAAATAAAATATTTGCAAAATACATCCTTGTGGTTTTTTTATACAATACATCCCTCGTGAGAAGATAACGGAAAAATATTTGCATCGTTCGTCCTCAGGGATGTATTGTGGCAAACGTTTGCCTAACGAAGGATGTATACTGCCATAGTGATACCACTTCGTAGATCCATAACATTTACACCTGCGGCTACGGACTTGCAACCTTCTGTGAATATTTCTTGAGTTAAAACCGTGGCACAAGTCGTACCTGTAATAACACCAAATACATATATCATAATGTCAATACATAATAATTATAACTAAATCAGATATGTATTCGCTTCAAAGCCAATTTCATGGGTGCAGTGGGTAACGGATCAAGACAAACAAATAACTTCATGTACATGTGCCATAACAAGTCTGTTCAGTTGTTAACCCGAAGATCATTTCCTCCGTATAATTGGAAACGTTATTATATAAAATATTGTGCATTAAATTGAATACTGAAAACTATTTTCCTTACAATGACAATTTAAAATACTTGAATAAAAGCAACTTAGGATACTTTCATCCTATTTGACCCGTTTTCCTTATTTGGCCAAAAGTTCTTTAGTTTGGCCCGTTAGAGAATAAGCATAACCCGAATCAACCCATTCATTATTCATATACTAATGGCCTCAACATTGTCACCTCAACTCAACACAATATATATAAGAACAAAACATTTACCAAATTAGTACCAACATTTTTAGCTTTTTCCTCAAAGTTGATGCTTTTTGCTACAGTAACACATCTTTGTCACATTGGACTTCCATGCTTTGTCATATTCACATTACGCCCCTTGGTGATACATAATAAACACTATTATTAGTTGAATACAGATATTTGCAGATAAATACTAAAAGACTAAAAAACTCCTCACCTTTGGTCCCATTGTGACCTTTACAGCGTCAGCAAGGTGGTTCACAGCGTCAGCAAGGTGGTTCACACCAAACAACATTGCAGCACGCGCCTTAGTTCCAAACTCGATATCCTTGGCAACATAGTTTCTGCTCCAAATAACTCTCCCAGACACCTTCCGATATTTCCAATCATTTCAAAAACTTGGTCAGTTGAACAGTATACCTCCCAAAATATGAATTAGATTTAACGAGGAAACAACTTGGATTATACAGTACATTTCAGTCGGCTATTTTTTGGTGAGTAAATTCATCAACCTAGTGGAAGTTGCGTTTTTGATCAAACCCATGTTTCAATTTTCATTTACTAGAATGGTCATGTCAATTTAATACAAATCAGCTTTTACCAAACCTTCATTATAGTAAGAGTAAACTGCAAAATACATCCTTCGTTAGGCAAACGTTTGCCACAATACATCCTTGAGGACGAACGATGCAAATATTTTTCCGTTATTTTCTCACGAGGGCATTATTGTCTAAAAAACAGGGATGTATTTTGAAAATATACTTTTTTTTTAATTTTTTTAATTTTTTTGTTTTATTATTTTTTATTATTTTTTATACGTTTTAATACTTATTTTTATTTTTTAATTAGTTTTAAAAAAAATCAAAAAAAAATAAAAAAAAAAATATTTGCAAAATAATCCTTGTGGTTTTTTTATACAATACATCCCTCGTGAGAAAATAACGGAAAAATATTTGCATCGTTCGTCCTCAGGGATGTATTGTGGCAAACGTTTGCCTAACGAAGGATGTATTTTGCAGTTTACTCTTACTATAATGAAGGTTTGGTAAAAGCTGATTTGTATTAAATTGACATGACCATTCTAGTAAATGAAAATTGAAACATGGGTTTGATCAAAAACGCAACTTCCACTAGGTTGATGAATTTACTCACCAAAAAATAGCCGACTGAAATGTACTGTATAATCCAAGTTGTTTCCTCGTTAAATCTAATTCATATTTTGGGAGGTATACCGTTCAACTGACCAAGTTTTTGAAATGATTGGAAATATCGGAAGGTGTCTGGGAGAGTTATTTGGAGCAGAAACTATGTTGCCAAGGATATCGAGTTTGGAACTAAGGCGCGTGCTGCAATGTTGTTTGGTGTGAACCACCTTGCTGACGCTGTAAAGGTCACAATGGGACCAAAGGTGAGGAGTTTTTTAGTCTTTTAGTATTTATCTGCAAATATCTGTATTCAACTAATAATAGTGTTATTATGTATCACCAGGGGCGTAATGTGATTATTGAGCAAAGCCATGGAAGTCCAAAGGTGACAAAAGATGGTGTTACCGTAGCAAAAAGCATCAACTTTGAGGAAAAAGCTAAAAATGTTGGTACTAATTTGGTAAATGTTTTGTTTTTATACATATTGTGTTGAGGTGACAATGTTGAGTCCATTAGTATATGAATAATGAATGGGTTGATTCGGGTTATGCTTATTCTCTAACGGGCCAAAGTAAAGAACTTTTGGCCAAATAAGGAAAACGGGTCAAATAGGATGAAAGTATCCTAAGTTGCTTTTATTCAAGTATTTTAAATTGTCATTGTAAGGAAAATAGTTTTCAGTATTCAATTTAATGCACAATATTTTATATAATAACGTTTCCAATTATACGGAGGAAATGATCTTCGGCAACTGAACAGACTTGTTATGGCACATGTACATGAAGTTATTTGTTTGTCTTGATCCGTTACCCACTGCACCACATGAAAATTGGGCTTTGAAGCGAATACATAAATCTGATTTAGTTATAAAGTATTATGTATTGACATTATGAATATGTATTTGGTGTTATTAACAGGGTACGAATTGTGCCACAGGTTTTTAAATCAAGAAATATTCACAGGAAGGGTTTGCAAGTCCGTAGCGCAGGTGTAAAATGTTATGATCTAACGATAAAGTGTATCACTATGGCAATACATCCTTCGTTTAGGGCAAACGTTTGCCACAAATACATCTCTGAGGACGAACGATGCAAATATTTTTCCGTTATCTTCTTACGAGGGATGTATTTTGTGAGTGAAAACCACATGGATGTATTTTGCAAATATTTTATTTTTATTTTTTTTTTTTGTTTTTTTAAAACGTTTAGAAAAAATAAAATAAGTATTAAAAGTTATTAAAAAAATAATAAAAAAATAATAAAACAAAAAAATTAAAAAAAATTAAAAAAAAAGTATATTTTCAAAATACATCCCTGTGTTTTTTTTAGACAATACATCCCTCGTGAGAAAATAACGGAAAAATATTTGCATCGTTCGTCCTCAGGGATGTATTGTGGCAAACGTTTGCCTAACGAAGGATGTATTTTGCAGTTTACTCTTACTATAATGATGTGTGCTTTGGTAAAGTGTTTGTATTAAATTGACATGACCATTCTAGTAATTGAAAAATGAAACATGGGTTTGATCCAAAACGCAACTTCCACTAGGTTGATGAATTTACTCACCAAAAAATAGCCGACTGAAATGTACTGTATAATCCAAGTTGTTTCCTCGTTAAATCTAATTCATATTTTGGGAGGTATACCGTTCAACTGACCAAGTTTTTGAAATGATTGGAAATATCGGAAGGTGTCTGGGAGAGTTATTTGGAGCAGAAACTATGTTGCCAAGGATATCGAGTTTGGAACTAAGGCGCGTGCTGCAATGTTGTTTGGTGTGAACCACCTTGCTGACGCTTGTTAAGGCAAAAGGGGCCAACAATGGTGAGGAGTTTTTTTAGTCTTTTAGTATTTAACTGCAAATTTCTGTATTCAACTAATATTAGTGTTATTATGTATCACCAGGGGCGTAATGTGATTATTGAGCAAAGCCATGGAAGTCCAAAGGTGACAAAAGATGGTGTTACTGTAGCAAAAAGCATCAACTTTGAGGAAAAAGCTAAAAATGTTGGTACTAATTTGGTAAATGTTTTGTTCTTATATATATTGTGTTGAGGTGACAATGTTGAGGCCATTAGTATATGAATAATGAATGGGTTGATTCGGGTTATGCTTATTCTTAAAGGGTTAAAGTAAAGGAACCTTTTGGCAACTAAGAATACGGGGTCAAATAGGATGAAAGTATCCTAAGTTGCTTTTATTCAAGTATTTTAAATTGTCATTGTAAGGAAAATAGTTTTCAGTATTCAATTTAATGCACAATATTTTATATAATAACGTTTCCAATTATACGGAGGAAATGATCTTCGGGTTAAACAAATCTGTACAGACTTGATATGTGACATGTACATTGAAGGTATGTTGTTTTTGTCTTGATTCCGTTAACCCTCTGACCCATGGAAATTGGCTTTGAGCGTAATTATATCTGCGATTTAGTTATAATATTAATGTATTTGGACCATTAATGATTATGTATTTGGTGTTATTACAGGTACGACTTGTGCCACGGTTTTAACTCAAGAAATATTCACAGAAGGTTGCAAGTCCATAGCTGCAGGTGTAAATGTTATGGATCTACGAAGTGGTATCACTATGGCTGTAAATGCCGTTATAGCTGATTTGAAGAGTCAAGCAGTAATGATAAGTACACCGGAAGAAATTACACAGGTTTTATACTTTCCTTCACATGTCTTGTGCTTTAGAATACTTACTTGTTAGGTGGCAAAACGTTCGGGTTAGGTCGATTCAACAAAGCTTCAAAATGGGTCTGGTCAGTCAAATGGGTTGTGTCAACATAGAATTGTGGTTAAAATGAGTGAAAATGGGTTCGTTTTAGTACCCAATCATTATTTTTACAATCAAACTTTTAATGTTATTCTTAGGTATCCTTTTCTAGTTGTTGATGTACCAAATTTTATATCGTATAAATACAGGCTACATCAAGTAGAACATAAAATCGGACATTCGAACTACATTTAAAACTTTCATAGCTACGACATTGCCATGATCTAATACAATGTTTCTCATATTACGTGAACATGTTCTTTGCATGTAGGCAGGAATTAGAGCATCCATTGATTTTTATTCATGACAAAAAAAATTCAGACATGAACTCCCTTGTCAGAATCTTGGAACTTGCTGTAGAGGTAACCGAGATAGACACCTTATACCACTCCTTAGTCGGTCTTTTGCTGATTGGTTAACATCACAGTTATTTTATTATTGTGACAGAAACGTAGACCTCTGCTAATTGTGGCGGAAGATTTGGAAAGTGAGCTGTTGGCAATGTTGATCATTAACAAGCGTCAAGTAGGACTTAAGGTAAGCATCTAAGTTTGCTTTAGAGCCACTTGTTGTTACCCAATTTTGGGCCAACTATACCTTTTTATATCCTAGATTTGTAACTGTAATTAAAGTTACGACTATGGGCTACTTTGGTAATTTAAGTTTTTCTTTACTCGCCTTTGGTAGTTAATTCTAATACTAAAGAGATGTGTGTGTAATTTGTACTTGTAGGTGTGTGCAATTAAATCTCCCGGATTTGGAGATAATAGGAGAGCGAACATGGAAGATATTGCGGTGCTCACCGGAGGGGAGGTGAGATAAACATCCATTTCCTAATCGTAACTATAGGTGGCAGAATGGGTGGGTGGTGCAGGTCTAGTGGGTCATAATGGGGTGGGATAAGTTTTAACACCTTTTTTTCAAATCTTTTGAACTTAAAACGTACTTGTAGTGTGTTATATATGATTACATAGGTATTTCAGCATTAATCTTGTAGTGTGTTACTTTTTCATTGTCCCTTTTAGTCGGTGTATATCTTTTGTAATTTGAGTCATTGAAACATGGTTTTATGTCCCGTTTGTGTCGTTTTGTAACTAAAAAACCTTACGATTTGGCTTTTAAAGTAATAACGATTGTATACAAATGTTGTTGTGCATATTATGACTGCACGAGAGTTCGATTTATATAAAATGTACAAATTTTATATAAAGGTTTAGATTGTGGGTTACAAGACGACCCAAACCGGATAAAAAACCATTGTTGGATAACTTTCAACATATTAAGACGTGTTTTAAAGTTACAAACAAGTCTGGATAGCTCTTTTTATAGACTGGGCTTTAGCATGTTGCCCGGTCTTGATTTTTACTAATCGAGACCGGTTGGAATTATAAAAAACCGGACTTGATGTTATTTTTTTTGTTGGAAATTCTTTTCGAGACTTGTCTTAATAATCCGCAATGAAGTACGGGCACAAAAATAAACACATGACGTAAACACTAGTTTTAAACTAAATATACTTGTTAATACAGTTTCTAATAAAAAAATTGTGAAAAACAAATCAATGATTCGAGCTCACATTGACATCGAATTGGGCAGTAAGCAAGCCTTGAACATTCGCCTTAGGGAATAAACCCCACTCCTGTTTCTATTTATTTCCGGCCCCTCAAGGTCCATGGTGAGACAACCAATTTAGTTTGAAGTCAACATTCACATCGGCAAGTAGACTTGTAGAAGATTTTGTTAGATGTTCCCATTTTCCATTACGAGGATTTTTAAAAGTGACATCTTTTAGATCGGTCGTCTTCTTTTTCATCATCTCTTTTATCATCATCTTAGTGAAGCGCTTGTTGCCTTTCAACTTTACATAACTAGGATGGCAAATCGAAAAAAATGCATCAAAAAATAGTGCGCGCTTCCGTGGCCGTTCTCTTAGGATATGTTGTGAACTGTTAGGGGTTGAACATTTCTAACCGGAAATGATACCCTCCTTCTCAGATCATCAACTTTGGTTTTCGAAGACACCCGTGCATGATGGCTGGAATCTTCAATATCAATGTCAAACTTGCTTGATAAACTGAGTGCTTCTCTCATCTTAATAAAGAAAGAACGATCCACAGTTTTTTTCAAGTTTAGTCTAAGCTTTTAACTCTTCGGGAGCAATTGATTGGAAAATTGAGAGAAGAGGATACCGTTTCCTACCAGCATAAAAGAAAAAAAGTAACTTTGGAGCATAAACTTGTACGTCGATTGTCATGATGTCTACCCAGAACTGTAGTGTCAACCTCTTTAGCGGTAAACTTGTGATAACTATTGCTTCCAGCCCGTGATATGATTTCAAGACTCAAAACTCTCGAGAAATGGAAATTGGAATTTGATAATGTTGGAAAAAGGATTGTTAGATCCACACCATATTATATCAGATGTGTCACGCTGCCTAATGAATCCATGTTGAATGGTAGAGGCTTATTCAAATAGTCAGTATAACGAATGAAGCCAAGACTCGGGACATCATCGATTTCCAGAATATCGTTTTGTTCTATTGAACTTATTTCTAATTCGCGAAGACAACGGAGGTTTTTTTAGCTTATTGGTTTTGAAACCCTCGCAGCAACAAAGATTAATCTTCTCAAGTAAGCTACAAGTAGATAATAAATTATGAAGCGCATCTTCACTGATATACAGATATTTCAACTCTAGTACCCGCAAGGACACACACAAGATCACTCGATTATGAGGGATACAAAGGGGATTAGTCATCCCTGATATTTTTATCTCGTGAAGGTTTGCATAGAGAAATTCGCATCTGGCAATGTAAAAAGAATTCAATCTCAACCAAATACTAAGGAAAAGTCCTTGAGAGCACTTTTAGAGCTACCCCAAAAAAATCCATTTATTTGCAAGAGAAGCCGATTTCTGGTCCCTAATGTCGAATACAAGATCAAAACATTGGATTGGTAAGTTGTCTCGGTGATACCTTACCAGTGTACTGTCAATCAACTTATTGTAACTCGTCAGGGACTGACAAGGAAACCTGAGGGTAGGGATGGTAGACCAAGCGTGTAGCCATGACTTAGACAAGATGCACGTTCGAGCGGCTTCTTTTGCTGGCAACAATGATTGTATACGGTGAATTAACTCTGGAAGATCTTCTAATTGTGGTGTACAGCAGCTTATAACCACCATCGTTTTTCTTTTTGTTCTAACTGAATAGGAGTAATAAAGATACTGGTTTTTTCCCCAAGTTTGATATTGGTTTTTCGGTTTTTATAGAGGTAGGATGCTACGCTTGGGCTTGGGCCCGGGCCCGGGCCTTTAGCAGAATCGCGACCCACGAAGCTTTTATAAAAATAATAAGTTTTTTCATCCATATAATAAAGTTTTTCTAAAAATAACTTTTATCATAGATGGATTTGTAAACACGTCTAAACCCCAAAAAGAAAGTTTGATTTTTCCACAAATTAATTTGCTATCTTCTCCAAAAATAAAAATAGATCATATCTACGTCAATATTAGGCATAACCTTCCACACAAAAAGTATCTTTATTTTTTGTTCATTTTTAATAAATTTTATTTTTTTTGGTTTGATTTTAATAATTTTTTGGGGTTCCACCGTTATAATTGTTGTTAGTTTGATTGTAAGGGCATCCACTATGGTGGTTTATTAAAAGGTTTATAAAATTATAAAGAATTCTAAAAATTTGTAAACCATAGTGAAAATCTATTTCAAGCTTATGTGGCATGAAGAGGTTTAGGATATTAGACTTTTTCATAAAACTTGAAAAGGTTTACATATAGGTTTATAATACTAAATGGTTTATAAATTAATGCCATAACACAATTATAAATCTTTAAAAAGGTTTACCATGATGAATGCTCTAATTGGTTGGCAGAAGTAAACATTTTTCACCAATCTACAAAGAAACTCAAAGAGTTATAAATCAATTAACATCTAGTGAATAAAAATATATCAAAATTAATGTTTATATAAAGAGCACAAATTTCTAAAAAATATGATAAAATTAAATTATAAAAAAATATATAGATAAAAAGATATTTTAATTTAAAAAATAAAAATGATTTTTTTATTATTAAGTAACACATATCATCTTAAGATATGATTTTTTATAATGAGATGATAGTAAAGATTGCATATCCTTAATAAAAATATACAATTAAGTTTAACAATTGAGTTTAAAAGATTGCATATCCTTATATTTCTATAACAATAAAATGTCATATAATATAGTATAGAGTATCGATAAGTATGACTTGAATGTATAATTTGTGTAAATTGCCTTTAGATTATATAAGTTAATTAGGTAACATAAGTATCGTTTTTAGTAAGTTATGTGACCTAAGTGAACAAATAAGTAGGAGGGGGGGGGGGGGAGGGGTTTTAATTAATACATAACTGAACAAATATAATTCACAAATTAATTCTTTAATGCCATAATAAAGTTTGTTAATGGAAAAAATTGTTGTATTTGCCATTGATTGCATATTTCCTATAATAATCAATTGTTTAAGTAGTAAAAATGTAAAATATATAATTTTGTAAAGTCAATGGTACGTTTTTGATTATGTCAGCATATTAATTTATTTGGGAAAGTATTATACCTTATATATATTAACAAGCAAGATTATTCCCCGAGGCTGTTTTAATGCACCCATTAAATATCCCTCCTGTAGCTACGTGTCCCTCATATACACATATTACTACTTATTCATCATTCCCAGTTTCACACAGCTCACTATTCTCTCTCATATCCCACGACAAATCTACTCTCGCCGCCATTATCTGATCACCACCACCACTACAATCCGGGCATGACAAAGACGAGATCGTTTCTCTTCAATCTTTTCATCTTCAAATTGAAGGTACGGGGTTTTCTTTTTAATTTTAGGGGAAAATCTTAATTTTAATTTTACCTTACTTTATGTTTTTGGTGGTTTCGTGTTTTGTTTTTGTTTTTGGAAACTATATAAGTTAAGAGACTTTGAGATCGAAAGAAGAAGAGGAAGATCTTCAAGTGAGTTTAAAGTGGGCCGGGTAAGACTAAACCACCACTTTTTCTTTGTCCATGTTCGTGTGCTTTCTAAAGTTAATGTGTCGAATATGATGACAAGAGTTGTATTAGAATGAAACAGTTTTTTAATTAGGGTTTTCGCATAATTTCGGGTTTTTTTATAGATTTTTTTTGGCTTTCTTATAAATTTTATGTTTTTTTTAATTAAGCTGTTAAGGATACTTTTTTGAGCTTATGGGGTTGCTTACGGTGAAACAATAAGCTGTTTGAAGTTTCTTATTGAAAACCAGTTTTGACAAATAATGGGTAAATAAGCAGTTTTGTTTAGCAATCCCAAACACCCCCATATGGTGCACATATTCTAGTTTTTTTTCCTTTTAATTTTTAAGTTTATCTGATTTATCTGTGAATTTGATGATTTTGCAGTATTCGAGCAACCATTGATAAAAAAATGGCTCTTCTTTTGCCCAAGATACCGTAAGGTATATTAAGTGATTATGTAGTTTTTTTCTTTTGTAAATGCTAAAATTTAAGCATATGGATTTGTGACTTCAAAACAGTGTGCGTGTTTGAGTGTGCACGCCAAATGTTCGACGCCCGCTTAAAAACCCGTAACCCGCTGGAAACCGGCCTGAAAATATGCAATCCCCGCCCCGGCCCCTTGGGGTGACTTTATTTGCTCTTCCCACCCACTCGCCTCACTCACATCCTCTTCCATTCTTCCCACCTATCACTCTCACACAGTCTTCTTCTCCACACTCGCTTTTCTCCTTTGCCACGTACCCCTTCATTGATGACTCATCTCCCCTCACAATATCATATCTCTCTTTTCTCTCATTTACCTGAAACACACACACACACACAAATCCCGCCGCTACAAATCTCCGACCACCAATCCTGCCGTTTGATCCTTGAGCGGTTTTGAAGATGAAAAGAACGAGGTCCTAGCAGATTCACTCAACTTTCTTTTTTATTTTTAATGAGATAGTATATATTTGTTAGTAGGTTTGATTTAGATTTAATTGAGGTTACTGATTTGATTAATTAGTTGTGGTGTTTTTGATGTTTTGTAGGAGAAACGTGGGGCTATCGAAAGAAGAATACAGAAATTTTCAAGTGAGTTTCTATCTCTAATTTTTTTACAATTATTGTGTTTCTTAGTTGATAAGGTTATGAGATTTGATGGTAGCTTATGTTATAAAGGAAATTTAATAGTGTTTGGGTATGATAAGCGAGTCTTCCGGATGCTTTGCTGTTTCAGTATACCTTTTATAAGAAATTTTAAAAAGCCCCTTATGCGTGAAAACTACTTAGAATTTGAGCTTAGGTATCCATAAGAAACTTTTGTTTGTGCTTTCTCTAAGCTTCGATCATTTTCTGCTTAATCCCCTGATTTTAAGAATTTCATTGTGGTCATTATTTTTTATTTTTATCTTTTAATTTAGTATTTTGACGAGATTTGAATTAGGGATAGGATAATATGGATTAGAACTAAGGATATGTGAAACGAGGTAAGGTGAAATTATAAACAAGTGAAAAGTTGTTTGTCTTGGTCTCACAAATAGGGGTTTTTGCTGATTATGCTATCATAAAAGGGGATGTTGTATGTGCTATCAGCCAAGGCTGTCAAACTCGCGAGTTTACACGTAAGATCCTACGATCTTACGTGCCCACCTGATAAAATCGTGTAGGATCGGTGTAGGATCGCATCAGAGGTAGGATCTTAAGTAGGATCGTAAACTCGCACGTAAGATCGTAAGATCGCGTGTCGATACGAGTTTACCAAATTACCAAGTTACTAACTTACTGACTTACATACTTACTAGCCCATTACTTTTTTAGGCCCAAAAAAGAACAATACGAGTCCGCTGATCTCAGTAACAAGTATTGACGTTTCATTTCAAGATTTTCTAATCAATAAACCTAATTATCTACTTTCCCCAAATTGAAATTACATGAAACAAATTAGGGTTCTTCTTCTCATGTTCTAGTTACCTGAAGCAAAAAGTTTCTTACAGGTAATTGTTGTTTTTTCTTTTATCTTTTCATAGTTTTAACTATTAACCTTTAAGTTTTAATTTAGATAGCTTAATTGTAGTGATACTAGTGATGTACTTTGTTTTGAGACGTTTATTACGCATGTTATGTAATTTTATTCCGCTAAATCGTGAATGTGACGATTGAAACTTGACTTTTTTGTGTTTTACTTTTACTTTGGTATTTTAAATTTGAACTTTGACATTTTCAAGAGGATATTATATAAATTTATCTTTGATGATGAGTAGAAATAAAAATAGTTTGACTCGTTTATCCGTTGCTTACAGAACATGATAAATTGGTAGGATCTTACGATCTTACGATCTCGATCTTGCAAAGACAAAAACGATCCCAAGTAGGATCGCGATCTTGACAGCCTTGGTCTATATGTTTAGAACTAATGACATTTAAAGAAGACAATCACGTGTTCTTCTTACTATTAACCTAAGAGACATGGACTTATTATGACTAGTAAGCATTACGTTAAATCAACCCCCTTGCGCAATTCTTAATAAATAATTAATGTTAAACCTTGCGCAATTCCTAACCTTGAAGGTACTAGATATACGAAAGAAACTATTCGTATTGAATACTGTTGGGTGCAAACCCAATCTCACATCGATAGAATAAGTAAACTAAAAATAGGTTTACACTTATAAATACTTCTCTAATTGTAATTGTAAACGTGGATCTGGGTGTGTGTGTTTTGTACCCCATGCAGTTTAGCACGGGTCGTGCAGTTTGGCACGGGTCGTGCAGTTTGGCACGATCGTACAGTTTGGCACGAGCCTGAGCAGTTTAGCTCAGAGCTTAATAATATCTCTCTGGTTTGATCCCGTGGACTGCCACGACTATCCTAGTCGTGGATACCACGTTATATCTTGTGTCGATTATATTCTGCATTTACTTTCCGTAAGCCTTATTTGTATTCTTTGTTTGTTCGAGCGGTGTGTGCAGGAGCTATTGATGACATCAAATAACGTCTATTTTATAGCATCATTTATCCCATGTAATTAACCCATTTTGTATAATTATTGCAAAGAATTGTTACTTAATCGTTTGTATTTGTGAATTGCCAAATTAAATTATGGAGTATTGGTGAAAGATAGCAAAAGGGCGCGCCATTCTGGATACCTGTTATGCTTTAAACCCCCCCCCGCAGCTTAAATGAAGATAATTTGGAGATTACTAATCTGAAGACCAATACGCCGTATTTATCAAGGAAGATACGGCGTATTCGTGCCTGCACTCACCAAAGACCACGAAAGAAGATCAATACGCCGTATCCAGAAGAAGTCAATACGTCGTTGATCAAGACTGACTCACACCTTTTAAAATATATAATATATAAATATAAGATATACTTATAATATATAATATAAGGATAAGAATCAAAAAATCACAATTATAGTAATCCGGGAGTATGATTCCCGGGTCGTTATCCCCAACGAGGAATGCAATTGAAAGTCGAGAGTCGTTTTGAGAATTGATGCTTGAATGGAACAAGATTATGATTGGTTTTCTAAAACTACGAGAAAATTAAGGTAAAAACATAAAAACACTTAAGGGAAGACAAGTTTTAACTAAAAACGCAAAACGGGAATCCTAAACGGGACCTAAAAACCCTAAATTATCAAAATTAAGTCCTAAATTGATCTTTTTGGTTTTTATAAGTCTTAAATGACTAAAAAGCTAGAACAAAGAAAACTAGACCAAAAACGAAGGAGACTAGGGCTTAAAAACTCTAAAAACGTTAACGGGATTCAATCCTGTTCTTTAAAAAAAACAAAAAATTTCAATTTTAACCCTACGAAAGCAAATCTAATTTTCTTAGGTTCTAAAAGTTAAAAGAAAATTTTCTAAAAAAGAAATAAATTTTTTTGACTTTTTATAATTTTTTATGAATTAAAAACGATTTAAATGAAATTAAATGTTTAAAAATACTAAACTATTTATAAAAATTCTGAAAAAATTAGCAAAAGTAGATTGAACAATGTAGAATCTAGAAAAATTAGCTTGTGAAAACAGCTTATTCAAATAAGGCTGGAGAAATAAGCTAAAAATGGCTTATAAGCCAAACTGGCTAAAATGACTATAAAGATTAGATTTTGCAAACAATAATCGAAAAAGACCCCAGGGCACGTTGGTAAAGGAGTGTGTGTGTAAAACGTTTGGGTGTGGGGTTGAGGTCCCGGGTTCGAGCCTTGCTCACCCGGGGCTTCACCTACTCCCAAATGTTTTTACAAATTCCATTTTTTTATAACTTTTTATAAAAGCAACAAATAAGCAATTTTTGTTGAAACAACTTTTTTATAAAATCACAAATAAAGCACTAAAAATAAGCTAAATAAGACAGAAATGCTTTTTACTCTTAGGGCTTAAATGATAATGTTTAGGCATTTTAGCACTGAATAAGCAATGAAATCTTAAAATAAGCTAAGACAGATAAAAGGACATATCTAAAAAGCACTTACGAACAAAAATAAGCAACTACAATAAGCTATAATGGCAGAAAACTCAAAAAGCTATAAAACTTAGAAATTTTAAGCTAGAATGCAAATAAGCTTAAATTAAGAGATAATGATTAAAAATAGGCTTAATCTAACCTAATAAGCTGAAATACATCTAAATAAGCCAAGGCAATAAGCAAATAAGCTTAAATAAGCAAAAGAGACTTTTGGCCAAAACTGATAAGCCAAAAGGCCAATAGGGACTTTTCTAGCTTAAAAATAAGCTAGCAAAAGGATCCTTATGGTTTAGTGGCTTATATCACTAGAAAGAGTGGCCAAAAATCTACAATAATCTACAAAGAAAAAGCATTTTGTAATTCAAATAAGCACTTAAAAAGCTTCATAAGACAGATTATGCTAATTACTTATGCTAATTATTTTTGGCTTTTCTCACTGTTTTAAGACAGATTATGAAAACTAAAGATTTTAAACTACAAATTAAACACAATAAGCATAAATCAACTATAATAAGCACAAATAATATACCTAAACAACAATAAGCAGAATTTAAGCAAAATTAAGCTACATAGCAGATTTAAAGCTATAAAAGGTAAATGAAGACTTACAAAGGCCTTTACACAAACAAGGCTTATCAAATGCTCTTATGAGCTAATCAACAAGCTCTAGCTTATCATAGATAAGCTAGTGAGGTCCTGGAAACCCATCCATGTCTGGTTTCCCTTCCATAAATTTTAAGTCTGATAGGTAATATTTGAGGGGGAATTGTGTCAAGATAGTCAACAAGCTTTGAGAGACTTAGTTGAGTAAATAGCAGCTATGAGTAGATAAGAGCTTACTAAAACTAGAATGACGGCTATGAAAAGTGTAAAGCTTTTTAAAAACCATATTTTTTGCATACAAGTAGATTTATGAAAAGACAATTGCACAAATCGTAAAACATTGAGTCTTATTGATAATAAAGTTGTAAGTTACAAGTTGAAATAGAGAATACAATAACTAAACATTACTTTTTAAAAGTCTCAAACCTAATATTCAAAAAAATTACAATTTAAAAAAGCTACATCACGCTCTCTCCTCGCCTCTCTCACTAAAACTAACTATCTTACATCCCTCTCGCTGAGTGAGGAGAGCCTTGTATTTATAGGCTGGCTCGCTGCAAGGGCTCCTCACTTCGCTCACCTCTCGCTCATCTACGCACTCATCTATCTCTCCGATTCCTCTTGATCTCTCGGCCTTTCACTCATCGCGAACTCATCATTGGTCCTTCATTTTGGCGTTAGATCAATTTCCATCCACACGAGAATTGCCAAGCTGGCAATCAATTGTTGGGAGCCATTGTGGTTTCTTTTCGCTTGATTTATGCAAAAATTCTCATATTGGTAGTGTGTTCCTTGAGAGCCCGCATGTCAATTCTTTGTCATAGCTGACCAATCAAAGCTTGGAATGACGTTTTTGATGCTGAGCATGGGCATTGGTATAAGTATTTTTCCGCTCGCTAACGGGGCTGCTGCTCTTGACGCCGGGAAATTGGATTTTACCTGCTCACTTTTAAAACAGGGTAAAATTGGGATGAAGGTCGAATCCCCCCCCCCTCCCCCAATTGTGAGTATATACTGGCATCACACACATCACGCTCTCGCCCTTTTCTTAATTCCGTCTTATATGCGCGTCCCTGCCCTTTGAACACCGACCCAGCGATCAGCTCTCACCACACGCTCCCGCGCGCGGGTGGACTTGGGCTCTGGATTCTAAAAAGAATTGTCCGCGCGCACTCTCGACCAAAGCGCTCGCAAATATTTAGGCGCTCGGAGAATTTCTCTAAAGCGATCCTCAAACTTGAGTCGGAATTATGTCTCTATAAAGGTGTTAACCCTGACCCACTGCTTTGTCTTCATCTCTGCCCCTCTCCCCCACCCTCCCTTCTTAAAATGCTCCTACACCAGGTCGTTAGGGCTATTTAAGGACTTTTGGTGAAAGTTATTTAACATTAAGGGTATTTTGGGTATTTTGAGGGTTTTGGCATTTTGTGGTTTGACCAAGGTTGACTTTGTTGACCTTTTGCTAGAAAACTTCTGACTCTTGTGCACTCTATCCGTTCCCGTGTTCGTGTTTGCCCGGTTTTGACAGTTTTCTTGTGATTTTTGCAATATCCGTACCTACAAATCACAAATGACAAAACAAGCAATATACAAGCATAATTTGTACAATTTAATCATTTAAGGGTCATTTTTGATATAAAAAGGATATGTGATTTCTCACATATCAAAATTCCCCAAACTAAGTGATTGTCGTGTCCTCACGCAATGTTATATGCCTTAAAACCAAATACCTCAAAATTTCCCCAAACTAAATCTTTGAAAAGTAGCAAAGACTTTTGTGGGGAGAGTTAAGAAATCACAAGTTTTAAAACACCCCATTTTCCCATTTTTCAAAACTTTTTCCATATTTATATATATTTTTTTTAGCAACTACCTAGAATATTTCGACTTTCGTTATTTTCATAACCGTTAGGGATCATAGAACAAGATGCATTTC
The DNA here is from genome assembly GCA_026074375.1 of Tanacetum coccineum. NCBI lineage: Eukaryota > Viridiplantae > Streptophyta > Magnoliopsida > Asterales > Asteraceae > Tanacetum > Tanacetum coccineum. Next base: position 70,477 of record BQNB010000154.1, on the reverse strand, counting down.
GATCCGAGAATGCCCCCACTCTCCTCTACGCGCCCCCTCTGGATAAATTTCATCGTCCACTTTCCTCTCGCTCTAAAACCATGTTAAAATGATATCACAGTTAAATATCAGTTAAGATGCTAACACTACTCATATTTGCAATTGTGGACCTTTCACTCCCCGCCATAATTTTTATATCTTAGGTGCATGTGCTATTTTGAACAGACTTCCAACCATGGTTTCAACGTTTTGCATAAAATTATATGTTTCACGTTCACCCCCTCCGAGAAAAAGATGGCTGCGCGAAGGCCGAGATCCATCCATTGTACTCGACTCTTCGCTTTGGCACATCCCAACCTACGTCTAAGTGACCCGGCTTTTGGATCACCCCACAGAGACTAGTATCGGGACTCACGAGACTCAGGTTTCAAAAACTCTCAGGTTTCCGTACGCGCGCTCACGAGCTTATTTAAAAAACTTTAAATGAATTTAGTCAAAGTTCAAAAAGCATATTTAAATTTAACAAAACGACATCATATTTATAATTCAAACTTAAACATTAAACATAACATTTAGAAATTTGTATCCTTGGACCTTTGTAGCAGGCTGCACACATCGGATTGAGATCATGGCAAGATGAGCAACTTTTTCAAGTCTCGGATTTTTATTCTTACTATGGGCTTTCTTTAGAAGACTACCACATCGGTTGTGAGCCGAAAAGAGGTAGTAAACTTTTATCAACCCACAGTTTTTATTATATTTTTAATCATTTTTTATTTTATATATATATATATATATATATATATATAGAAGACTTCTTTTTGAAAAATTCAAGTATAAATTTGAACTAAGACTAAAATTTTTGCTATACACTACATAAAAATTGTTGATTTAAGTTTAATATCCAAAAACAGCACGTATTATTAATCTGGTTAGGAGCTTATGGGAGAAAAAGCCACAGATTACATACATGAGCTCTTAAGATTTCCAAATAATCCTTGTTTAGCATCCCACTCATACTTAACTCTATCATTTTTTGTTCTTTGCGAATTTCCGCGAACGCTTAGCCTAAAAGTTAAGGAACAAGCTAGAGCTCAACACGCTCGATCGGGTCAAAATTTATTCTTATTCTACCCAACAGGAAAGTCAAAATTGTGACAAAACACTTATTTTATTTTGAAAATTTTTAAATTTTTTCATTTTTTTGAAATTTTGATGGGAAAACGGGGTACGTGAGATCAACGGGCAAGGGCAGGTAAGATCATATTGAAGATATACTACCCCATACTAAAATTAAACATTGTCCTCAATGTTTCCTAGCCAAAGGCTCAAAACCCCATACTAAAATTCAAAAAGTCGAATGCATAACCCAAGCATGAAGAGAGTATCACAAAAATCTTAAGCCGTTTATCAAGTATGCTAAAAGATAAATGTTAGTTGATAATAATCTTAGGATATCGAATTTCCCCAAACTAATGGCAAGCAAAGGCTAGGAAGCTCGAATGAACCGGGATAAAACACCGAACACGAGAGTCTTCAGAAAATTTTGGGTCCATCCTACAAACAATCACAAGCACAAACAACAAGAATCGGAAGAGTACAAGCCTCCTCACATCACAATAGAAATAAGAAAGAAGAAAAATGGATAAGCATGGGGTGCCTCCCACGAAGCGCTTGTTTAGGGTCACTAAGCTTGACCCAATCCCCGAATTCATTTGTCCTTGTGGAAGGTTTGGAGATCCGGGACAACCAATTGTGGTACGTCCCCTCTAAAGTAGTGCTTAATTCTACTACCATTCACCTTGAAGTTTGGCCCGGAGTTTTGAGATAACTCAACAGTGCCATATGGAAAGACTTGGGTAATGGTGAACGGTTTGGACCAACGGGATTTCAACTTGCCCGAGAACATCTTCAATCTAGAGTTAAAGAGGAGGACTTGATCACCGACATTGAAAACGCGGTTTTTGATCTTTGAGTCATGGATCCTCTTTGTTTTCTCTTTATAGATCAAAGAGTTCTCATAGGCATGATCACAAAGTTCAATTAAGAGTGATCACCCGCGGTCTCAAGGTCAAAGTTTGCATGCTTTAAGGCCCAGTAGGCTTTGTGCTCGAGCTCGATCGGTAGATGACATGCCTTTCCGTACACGAGCTTGTATGGAGTACACCCGATGGGTGTTTTGTAAGCGGTACAGAAGGCCCAAAGTGCATCATCTAGTTTATCCACAATGATCAGGTTCTCGCCCATGTACTTCTAAGGAATTCGTTTCAAGCCACGATTGGATACCTCAACTTGCCCACTTGTTTGTGGGTGATACGCGATGGAGAGACGGTGAGTAACTCCATATTTAAGCATGACCTTTGCAAACTGGTCATTGCAAAAATGGGTTCCGCGATCACTTATGATAGCACGAGGGGCACCGAATCGGGCGAAGAGAGATTTAAGAAATTTGCAAACAACTCGGGCGTCGTTGGTGGGGAGCGCTTTTGCTTCAACCCATTTTGACAAGTAGTCGACAGCCACGAGTATATATTTGTTCCCTCGTGAAGACGGGAACGGCCCCATGAAATCGATGCCCCACACGTCAAAGATTTCGCAAACTTGGATGGAATTTTGAGGCATTTCATCACGTTGCAAAATTTTTCCTTGACGCTGACAAGTGTCACATCGGGTGACCAAGTCATGGGCATCTTTGTAAATCGTGGGCCAATAAAATCCTGAGTCAAAAACTTTTTTGGCGGTGTAGTTGGCACCGTAATGTCCCCCGGTGGGTCCACTATGGCAAGCTATGAGGATGTCAACAGCTTCTTGGCCTGCAACACACCGCCGGATCATTTGATCCGCACATATTTTGAACAAATAGGGGTCATCCCAAAAGTAGTGTTTAACATCCTTGAAAAACTTGTTCTTTTGTTGGGACGACATCCCTTTAACAATGAAATTCCCCGCGTGGTAATTTGCATAATCGGCAAACCACGGGGTACTTGAGTCACCACGAGATCCGCTCACCTCCCTAATTAAGTGTCTCAAGAGGAATTTCATGTACCTCCTTTGGGTCGAGCACAATTTTCATAAGGATATTCTAATCGGGAAAAAAAGATGATTGGCACAGCACCGCTCGCTTTATCACCGCCGTCTCCTTTAGTGTCTCTTTCCACTTTGATAGTGAACTCTTCCGCTGGAGGTAGAACCCAACTACCCAGACAATCTCGCCTTGGAATCTTTTTTAGCAAGAGATATTTTGGGCGGAAGAGATCCGTTATACCACTACGCTTTATTGTTTAATAGATGAGGTATAAGACCGGGATTTTCGAAAGCATACACCACGGCTAAAATTTCTTTCTCAGTCGTGGATGTAAATGCGATTCTGTCCTCGTTCAATGTATTACTAGCATACGTGTATAAGGCCTACTAATAGATGTTTTGTTTTTCATGACGTTTGCCCCAATGACTGACCTATGGCAAAGTCACTTGCATCGCACATAAGCTCTAAGGGTAGGTCCTAGTCGGGGGAAATCAAGATTGGAGCTTCAGTAAGTTTTTTCTTTAATGTTTGAAAAGCTTGAATACAATCATCAGAAAAAATGAACGGAGTATTCTTCTCAAGAAGATGAGTCATCGGTCGGGAAATTTTGGAAAAATCCTTAATAAATGTCGGTAGAAACCGGCATGACCGAGAAAACTCCAAACACCCTTAACGGTGGTGAGATGAGGTAACTTAGTAATCACGTCGATTTTGGCTTTATCAACCTCAATCCCTTTTTTGGAAATATTATGGCCAAGGACAATGCCTTCTTTTACCATAAAATGATAATTTTCCCAGTTTAGACAAAGATTGGTGTCTTTACACCCTTGAAGCATCTTGTCTACACGAGAGAGGAAATTTTTGAATGAATTCCTAAAGACCGAAAAGTCGCCCATTGAAGACTTCCATCGTTTTTTTGATCATATCATGAAAGATAGGCATCATACACCTCTGGAATGTGCCCGGTGCATTGCATAAGCCAAAAGGCATGCGGCGATAAGCGAATGTTCCGTAAGGATATGTGAATGTTGTCTTTTCTTGATCATTAGGGTCGATGGGAATTTGAAAGTAACCTGAGAAACCATCGAGAAAACAATAGTACTCGTTTCCCGCTAATCTCTCAAGCATTTGATCCATAAATGGTAGTGGAAAGTGGTCTTTACGAGTGGCTTCATTTAACTTTCGGTAGTCAATGCATACACGCCATCCCGTAACCAATCGAGTCGGAATCAATTCATTTTCATCATTTTCAACAACGGTAAAGCCACCCTTTTTCGGTACGCAATGTACGGGGCTTACCCAAGGACTATCCGAGATCGGGTAAATTAATCCAGCGTCAAGAAGTTTTTCAACCTCCTTTTTGATGACATCGTGGATTTTTGGATTCACTCGTCTTTGGTGTTGAACCGCCGGTTTGTAGTCCTCTTCCATAAGAATCTTGTGAGTACAAAATTCCGGGTTAATACCCTTGATGTCGGAGAGTTTCCAAGCGATGGCTCGCTTGTGTGACTTCAAAACCTTTATGAGAGCGGCTTTTTCCTCGACACTCAAGTCTTTAGCAATTATGACGGGCAACTTGTTGTCACCTTCCAAAAATGCGTATTCGAGATGAGGAGGTAAGTCCTTAAGTTCGACCTCGGGAGGTTCATCAATTGAAGATTTATCAGTTTTAGCTTCACAAATTTTAAGTTCTTTTCGAATTTCAGGCAAATAGTTTCCTTGGTTGGGAGGGGGTGATGGATCATCATTGAGAAATGATTCAAGAAGTAGAATATCCCCCTCTGGGTCATAGTAAGAGTCATCAACTTCCGGTGAAGTTGGATCATCTTCAAGAGCGAGAAAAGCATCAACTTCCTCAAGAAGAAAATCACTATCCCCAAAGGGAGTGAGAGTCGGAGAAGAGGTAGAAACGATCGGGTCATAATACGGAGTGGGATTGCCACTTGCGATCACATCCGGAAAAAACCGAGAAATTTTGAGAATACTCCTCCACAAGCCATTTCAATGACGTCGATTCGGTTCGCCGTCATATCATCGTAATTAGAAGAGTATCTTGAAGTTTGGTCAAGATTGAATGTTACCATAACTGTGCGTACCAAAATTCCAGAGCCGCATTTGATCGCTTTCAATATGTCTCATACATGCAAATCCAGATCCTCCAATCTAGACACTCCGATAGTCGCATTACACACTACAACAATAGCAGACAGGAAAATGATAAATTAGTCAAGTACCGAATTAAATAATGAAGGTCTACATAGATAACAAAAATTATACTTATACTTCAACTACAGACCTATTCACTCTACCAACCAAATTATCTCGCCAGGAAATCTTCAACCAACACCTACTCAAACATCTAAGCTCTCACTACTGCGCAATCACGCAATAATTGAGACCCCCCGACCCTCTTCTCTCGGCTATTACTATTACTAACACATTGTAATCTAAGCCGAAGTTGTCATCTGAAGAATCATATGACATAGACGTATCAAGTAGAAATCTCACTACACCACACACTACAATCAAGATCTTAAACACCAACCATAAGTTGGGCGGGCATTCTAGCTAGTCGCGCAACCAAATCCACTAACTACCCATCCGAGGAGCGCTCAAACCTACCCAAAAGATGTATGGGGGGGGGGGCAGAGAACGTCGGTGCAAAACGCGCTGGGGATTGATCTGAAAGCAGAAGAAAAGCTTTGTTTTTCTTTTCTCCTCCTCTCACACTTCCTTCATCCATATCAAGCAAGTTACCCATTATGAGTGCCACCCATATAATTTCATAAGGACCCTGTGATAATATATGCTCTCCGCCGCGCACATAATGATTGATCCTTGGTCTCGGCCATCTCGGGTTCTGTTTAGGCAGTTTAGGTTGGCTAACATAGTCATCAAATTCATGCCATATACTGGAAGCTACGGCTTAATGTACATCATAAGACATTTCACCCGAAGACCTACTGAGTCAATAAGAGTCTAAATCTTGTCTCTACCCCAACACAAGGGACCTATCTCACACACCCATCCCCGTCCCTTTTTAACTACGCAGCGCTCTCCACCGTACTACCTTGCGCCTCTCTCGCGCCACCTTGACACAGCTCCCCCACCCCCCCCCCCCCCCCCTCCCCCACGTCGCAACCGCTCCTCCGATACCTACGAACCGACACGATACGAACCCGAGCCGCCCGCCCGTAACAATGCTCATTCAAGGAGAGTTCTAGCCATTTTACATAATTTTTCTTTGTTTCGATTAAGGCCTTTATGGAGTCGAGGGCAAATTTTGGCATAAGAATCAAAGCATCCGCTAAAGTAATTTTGAAACTCATATCATGAAAGATTTTGTAGAATTTCTCAATTTGGTCATTAGCTTTTTCATGACGCCTTTCATCATTATGTCTCGAAGGATATGGAATTGACGGTTTTGGGTTAGGCATCGGAGCACTATTGGGAGCAACAACGGGCTCAGAATTTGGTACTTGAACTTGGACAACCGGAGGTTGGACGTCTTTGGTACTTCCGTTGTTAGTAGGAGGCACCGTGTCCTTTGTCACCTCGGTTTCACGTTCTACTACTTTAGGAGGATAAGAAATAGTAGTAGGAATCATGGGTCCTTGATAAGCAACACCGCTTCGGGTGGTAATACCCTTCAAGTCTACCTTCGGGTTAGTAATGGTATTACTAGGAAGTGAACCTGAACCCAAAGTAGAAGCGGTATTGGAATTCACGAATTTGGAAAGCATGTCCGTTAAATTAGTCATTTGATTTTGCAAGTTTTGATTTTGATGTCTTGCATGTTTCTCATAACTGAGCATCATTGGCTTTGACGTAGCTTTTAAAATCGGTCTTTGTCACACCTTGTGTTTGGGGAGCCTGAGCTGGGTAAGGTGGAGCTTGGTAAATTGGAGGTTGATTTACCTGGGGTCAATCTCGTGATTCATTTCGAAGATTTGTTGTTTTGGAGGATGAAAGGAATTTGTTGATAAATTTTAAAACAAGATATCCATGTGATTATGACGAGGGGGTTCTTTTTCAAGCCAAATCGGGCTGCACCTGAGAGAAAATGGGAAAAGCCTACGCTTTACCGACGTACTCGGGACGTTCGGCGAACTTCATCGTAGACCGTGATCTTGTTGAACTAATGGATGTGAGCCTGAGGGTCCTTCCTTGTCATGTCCGAAGGAATCTGTTTGTTTTGAACGAGGGTAAGCAACCGTGCTTAAGTAACATTGTCCGCGGTAATTTCCGGGCACAACGATAGGCATCCTGTAAACCCACGTGGGTGCTTCGACGTATTGAGCCCATGTACGATTATCATCCATTCGTAAACTACGGGATAGGTTCATTAAGATTGACTGTTCAACAAAAAGTTCAGATGACTTGTTGTTGTTGACGGTTCGAATTATAAGCTTGAGAACGATTTGTGCGCATGCACAAAAAATGTAAAAAGACAATTATACTAATTTTTTAGTTTTTTTTTAACAATGAATTTTAAATACGGACAATGAGATAAGACACTTAAACCTAATAATCAACTTGCTTCTCGGTAACTCTTTAAAAGAATTAACTTTTAAAGGTGAGTCGTACGTTGCAAGAGACACAAAAGGTAAGCTTTTGATCTTTAGTTTGGGAACTTATTGATGGATAATACTTCAATTGAAAGAATTATTTGTTGGTGTTCTTTTACCAACATGGTGAATTTATTTAATTATTTATTTTTATTATTTTTTTATGGAAAATGTTTTTATGTTTTTGTTTTTTCTTCTTTTTAGATTTTTTGATTTTATATTTTAATTATACTAATAAAAGAAAATGAAAAATATTTTTGTATTTTTTATATGAAAATAAACAAAATAACTTCTCTTGGAAGGATCTTCAAACAAAGATTTTCAAACGGCTTCAACAATCGTAGACAATCCTCCCCAACCGGCGACAAAAAACTTGACTCACTTTGACTCACACTCATTAATTTACTCAGTTAAATTATATATAAAATATACTTATTAAAATATATAAAAAAGATAAAGTTAGGCTCAAACTCTCAGTTATAGTAATCCGAAAGTATGATTTTCGGGTCGTTATCCTCGATGAGGAAAACAATTGAAAGTCGAGAATCATTTTAAGAATCGATGCTTGAATGAGATAAGATTGATATTGGTTAACTTAAACTACAAGAAAATTAAGGCAAAAACTTAAAAATACATCAGTGTGGGGAGACAACTTCTTAAGCTAAAAACCGTTAAAACGGGGAACTCTAAAACTCGTGCTAAAAACCCAAAATTTCCAAAAATAAACTTTAAAAATGAATTTTTCACTTTCTTTAATAGACTTAATTAACTAAAATGAAAGATTAAAGAAAAACTAGACACAAAAACGAAGTTGCATTTGGAGCTTAAAAACACGAAAAAAGTGAACGGAAAGACAACTTCCTGTTCTTAATCATTGAAAATTTTTGCAATTTTAACCCTACGGAAGCAAACTAATTTTTCCTAGAAACAATATGTAAAGAAAATTTTCTAAAAACAGAATTATATTTTTTTAGATCATTTTTCTATTTTTTATGAATTTTTTAAGTTTTTAGTAAAATAAATGTTTAAAATACAAAACTAATTATAAAAATCTCTGAAAAAAAAATTACGAAAAATAGTTTGAAACAATAGGAACCTAAGAAAAATAAGCTTGTGAAACACAGCTTATCGAATAAGCTGCAAAATAAGCTAAAACAGCTTAGTGAACTAAAAGGGCTAAAGTGAATATAAGGAATTGATTTTGCATTACAAAAATGAAAAAGACCCCAGGGCACGTTAGACGGGAGTGTGTGTTGTGATGTGTTTTATAAAAGGTGAGGATGTTGAGGTCGGGGGCTTCGAGCCTTGCTCACATAACCCCACTTTCCTTCTTCACTCTTTTCTTTTGAAAAGTTTAAAAAGCAAAGTATGTAGATAAGCATTAGCACAAGCTACTTTAATAAAATCACTTTTATTGAAACGCACTAATAAGCTGAAAAACAGATTAAAATTGACAGATTGGACTTAACTTATTTTTTTATTTTTCAAATGAATACGTTGGAATACTAACAATAAGCTATAACAAAGGAGACTGAATATGCTATAATTATACTACACTCTATCCTAAAAAGCTAAAACTTACTAAAAATAAAACAGAAATATCTGGGGACATACAAAAGCACTTTTACTTAATTCTTAACAAAACCAACAGACCAAAAACCACACTTGAGCTTATTTTTAGTGTGCAAATGAGAACTAAAAACAAATGACTTATGTACCTACTTAAAGCTTATCCTACAAGCTATACAAATCTACTTTTGAAAAGAACTTTAAAAACTTTTTGCTTATTGAAATAAAACACTTTGAAAACAGACCACTTATTCAGAACATACTGAATTACTTAAAGTTTTGAAAATGAAAATACTGAATTTAAAGGCTAAAAACGGATAACTAAATAGCTACTTATTGAAAACTATGTTGAACAAATTGGTCATGGACCCGTAGGAACCTACTTGTAAACAACACCAAAAAAATCAAAAAATCTATAAGCTACTTATACCCTCTGAATTATTAAATTGAAAATGTTTGTCAGCTTATGATGCAGATGCAGTTGACATGTAAATTATTAAAAACTTAAAACCTATAAATGCAGATCTTAAGAACTAAAATTAACACTTATAAAACTCAAAACTAAAGCTAATATGGTTGTGACAATGACTAGAAATGATAAAAGGTTAAAATGGAAATGATAACAATGACAGATTGTGACTTTTATCAAACTAACATTTGAGAACTAGACTAGCTCTATTCTAACTTATAAAACTTACTCAAACAACCTTAATTCATAGATTTAAAACTGATATCAAAGAATAAATGGCCACTAGCAGTACTAACTTGTGGTTAGTACTGCTATGCCAAACACCCCCTTATTTTTATCAAAATTCATTTGAGCTTATGAAATAGAGATCTAGTGAACAAGTATCAAATACCAGATGTTGATGAGCTTATTAACAATCTAATGAGCAGATTTTAGCAACTGAATAAGCAGAACTAACATTTAATAAGCTAATGCTAATTTTTTAGATTTTTAATGATTTAAGAAGCAAAATTATGAAAACTATGATCTAGACTATTGAAGCTAAAAACAGATAATCAAACTTAACTAATAAGACATAATAAGCAATTATAAGCACAAATAAGCAAGTAAATAAGCAGATTAAGCAGATTTAAACTATGAAATTAAGGACAATAAAGATAAATAAGAACTTACAAATGCCTTAGCTAAACAAAGGCTTAATTTGCTTAAAAAGCTGTCAACAAGCTCTAGCTTATCATAAGGATAAGCTAGTAAAGTCCAATAAGCTCTTCCAGAGTAAGCTTATCATCCAAGTAGCTTAGATCCATATAGCTTAGGTATTAATCTGATTTTAAGAGTTTAAGTATATTAAATGACTAATTTGAGCTCAATCTGAGCTTAGAGACTCAGAGAGCTTATGAAGAGCTTATAAGAGTAGCTTGTGAAACAGTTGAACAAAAGCATTTGAGATATATAAAGATTATAGGTAAAAAAACAGATTGTGAACAAGTAAACTATGATTTTATTGATTTAAAACTGAATACAAAACTTTTAAAATGAAAATTACAAGAGCAAGTTACATGAAAATGAAAATTTTACTTAAACTACTAACAACTAAAAAAAGGGAAAAAGGAGATGTTGTGTGTGTGAGGCTTGCTCTCTATTTATAGCCTTGGAGTGAAGCTTCTAGGAGTCTAGCATGCTCCTCTTATCCATGATCTTAGCCCTTAATCCTTTGATCTCATTTATGGTCTGTTGGATTGATATGATGAGCACACGGATTGCCAACGTGGCATTCTGTGTGTCAGACCTTGTGTGTTTCTTTTGCACTAGATTTAGTGTAAAATCCAATCATTGGTGTGCTTCATTTAATGCCCACGTGTCCTTCTTGTGGTGTCTTGGCCAATGAGAGGCTTTTGTGACATCTAACTCTGCCACATCGACCTTGGTACTCGAATCATAGAGCCACATCATCAATTTTAATTACCCCTTTGATTTTGACGGGAGGTTAAACTGAAAAAGATGATGAATAGTATAAACGAATTCCCGCGCCATTTTTTTTCTTTTTATATCTTTGTTTGACCCAGGTGTGCTTGTTGACTTGGGCCCGGGTTTTATAGAAAATGGAATTGGGCTTGGTTATAAGGTTGTGTTATAAAGGAATAACGACCGTTATCTCTTTATTATAAGGAGATAACGGTGTTAGGGTTTAGGGACTTTTGGTGAAATTAGGTTTAACATTTAGGGCATTTTGGGTTTTTTGAGGATTTTGTCTTTTTGTGGTTGACCAATGTTGACCAAGAGTTGACTTTATTGACCATTGATAGCAATCTTCCGGCTCTTTTACACTCTTTTCGTTCCCGTGTCCGTGTTTGTCCGGCTTTGACCGTTTTCTTATGATTTTTGCATTATCCGTACCTACACATTCACAAACAACAAAATACACAAATACAGGTATATTTTGCACATTTTGATCATTTAAGGGCCATTTTGGATATAATAAAGATATGTGATTCCTCACATATCAAAGTGCATCTCATCTTCTCCCAAAATCAAATCTCGTCCTCTATTTTATACTCGTGACATGCATCCCATCCTCTCCAAAAACCATCATTGATCTCGACGGCGACCCGGAACAAGACAAGTTTCAGCGACGGTTACGCCACGTCTCAGGGGATCTCGACGGTTTCATCGCTGTTAGTGGGTTTTGACGTTTACGACGGTTAAGCCGCGTCTAGTGATGTATCAAAATACATCAGCCGCCCGCATTTTTTTCTGGTGATGTATCAAGTGGTGTGGATTGTGTTTCAGTTGTATTTTTAGTGTGTATCAAGTCCCGTTTTAGTATATCTTTGTATTAGGAGTAATTTTTTATTGCTTATGGATCAATTTTAATTTGTGTGTCAAGGAGATAGTTGTTTGTCTTTTGTGGCTCAGATGGTCTCAGTGGTTCAAATGGTTTAACTCCGTGGTTCACATGGTTGTTTTCGGTTATTGAGATGTTGTTTAGTTTCGTGGTTCCGAGTGGTTCGTTCGAAGTGGTTAGATTGTGGTCAGTGGTTATTGTGGTGTAACTCTTTATTACTTTTAGCTATAGATCATCCTTAATGATAAATCGACTTTGCTTCACAACTAATCGGTAAATAAAACGCATCAACTTCGCAAATATCTCTGGTTCCTGAAGTTAAACCTTTGCTTTAATTCATACATGTTTGGATTTATTTACAAGTCATCATTGATGTAATAAAATGCATATCTATCATTTTATTATCGCATTGAAATATAAACACACATCTCAATGTTATTATATCACATATATATAATATATATATATATATTATAGGATAATATAAAACTATATATAAATAAAATAATATATATCACATATATATATATATAAATGGGTCACTAATGTGTCATTAATATATAGAAAAACAAATAAAAAAATGTGTCAGTAATAATGTGCCACTAATATATAAAAAACATGTAATAAAAGAAATGTGTCACTAGTAATGTGTCACTAATATATATAAAAAATAGAATGTTATTGTGTATGAGTGACAAGTTTAAAAGAAATAAATAATGTATCACCAATTAAAATTAGTTTTTAAAAAAAGTAATATAAAACGTCCAAAGATTATTGATATATGAGACATATAAATGCATTATTAATGATTCACATTTAATTGGGATAAGTCAAACCAATTGTAATTGTAACGAAAATCTCTAAACATGTCAAATCCAATTTTTTAAAATCGGTACATGATGCCATTTATTTTTCATTTTATTACAACTATGCCACTCATTAAATCATATTTCATCTTTATCCATCAAGTTTGATCTAAAGGTCCACAAATGTACCTATTATTTTTCATTTTAAGGTGTACACCACAATAACGCCCCCCATATATATATATATATATATATATATATATATATATACACACACACACACACGTATATAATTATTACTTATACCAAGTGTCACCCACTTGTTACGCACATAATATGCAATCAAATATACGACATAAGGCACATAAGGGATCAAGAACGATGCGCGCACGGATATCGGAAAATGGTGCATGACTCGTAAATTTTTTGAAAACATTTATAGTTCAGGCGTTGAAAAAGACCTAGTTCGCTATAACCAGTGCTCTGAATACCATTCTGTAACACCCCTAAAATACGATACGCATCGGAATACTACAATTGGGGTGCTACATCACGATACAATCACACAAGTCATAACAAACAACTATAAAAGAGATGTTTAAGTTGTTTGTTAAGTAAATTTCATTTATTTCGTTTGAAAAGAATCAGAGTACAAAGGTCCCAAAACTATCGTAGAAATTTTATTTGTACAAGTCACATCACGACTTCATTTCTAAAATATTTATATCATTTATTGACGCAAGTTCACCGAGTCACCGTCCTTGATATCCGCGTTCCGTCCCATCTAAGCCATCTTCAATACCTAAACCTGAGATACATGCTTAAAAACGTCAACAAAACGTTGAGTGAATTCTTAGAGTTTACACATAACAATTTGAACGCATATTTGGTTCATCAAAACAATCATAACATTGCTCATATGGCAAGTTACATAATGATTTCCAACGAAATGAGCCCGTGTACCGAAACTTAACACATTCATCTCGTAGGATAAAATAATGACAGGGAAGTATGCCACTTCCCCTAATACTAACCACAAAATGTCCGTTACAGGGTGCTCACCAACGGATTCAAACCCCAGACAGGGTTGTCAAACCCAATAGATCTATTTAATGCATTAGCGTTTACCTATAACTAGGCAACTAACGGTCACACAGTAAAAGACATATACTCAATAGTAAATGAAATCATATCACGTATCAAAAACACATTGCGTTCACTTTTCAAAACAAGCATTATCCCCCTCGCGGGTTTATAAAACATTCAAAACATTTAAAAGCGAGGCTATGAACTCACCTTGATCTAAGCCGAAGATCAAAATAACCAAAACAATCCAAAGTCGTCTCAACACGAACTCAACCGCGACCTATAATTTATGTCGCTCAATTATTATACCGTAAAGTACGATCGAATAGAGCGTGCGTCGCAACTATTGAAATAGTATAAATATACATACACATGTGATGAGAAATCCTCTTGCGCGTCATAGATCCTAAACTCCACATAATTGAGTTACGATTATTCTTTCATTTATATTACACGTCACTTAATCGAAAACTTTGTATTTTTGAAAAGTTACTATTTTTAGTAATGTCCCCGTTATAACAATTTGTTAAGTCCCAAAATATTATACTTGTAATATTATTAGTGTTTATTATTTTTAATAAACATCCTAATTCAATAAGTCTTATATCAACCCGTTGACTTTCAAAGCTCAACGTTTAACTTTACTTTGACTTTGACTTTGACTTTATGTATATATATTACTAGATCTGACCCGCTCAAAACGACCCGTTATATCATATTTTCACGACTTAGACTCTAAAGAGATTTTATGCAAAACAACATTCCGAACAACTTTTTAGTTTTAGCCGAGACCTGAAACTCGACAAAAAATGACCAAATGCCCCTGCAAGTTTCTGTAGGAACTTGTGACATTTTTAATAAAAGTGCATAATTTGGCTTTGAGATTTGACCTGTTATTACTCGATTTTAAACCTGGCAAGCCTTGCGGCAAAGTAAAACGTCATTCCGAGCAACTTTCGTGTTTTGCCGGAAGGCCGAAACGGACTCGAAAGTGCTCAAATCGGACATTTTTGAATCTGCCAGCAACTAAATAATTTACAATAGCTGTTTGGAATTTTCTAAACTTTCAAATCTTGTTTTCGCCGTAACTTCTTCGTTATTAGGACTTACGGGGCGTTCAAATTACCGAAACGCTCGTAAAAGTACCCTCTACCATATTTTCTAAACCAAAATCAGATTATACAAAATCTCGAACCTCGTTTTCCACGCCAAAGTTTCTGCTCAAAACTATGAGCTACAAAATGCGCTAAAAATCTATTTTTGACCCAAAACTCATTCACGACACATCTAAAATGGCCTATAATCAATATTCAACTCGCTTAATCAATCAATAACAAAATCTAACTAGATGACGCAAGATCCACCATATTTCATCACATGCAATCATCGAAAATCAATCGAATCACAAAAATAAAAATAACACTGGTATTTGAAATACTTACAAAGCTCATATGAGCAAGACCAGAAAAAACCACAGACTCGACTTGTCCCTTTTGTCTTAGCCGAGGGTTCGAACCACACCAAAACCTAAAACCAAATGATTTTCCAACCAAACCCACTTCGAAATATCACTAATCTAGCTCTTGTACAACACCCTTTTCAATCAAAACACTTGAATTAAACCTGAAAACAAATTTCTTCAAAACCCATTGCATGTAGGATTTTATTATATAGAAACGTAGGCCTTCACACAAGGATTAATATTTTGTAACTTGATTATAATGCATGTCGGAAAAATCAAGCGTTTGGGTGGCTTAAGGGTGTGGTCGGTCGTGGGTGTAGGAGGGGAGGACAAGAGAAAACTTTTTGTAAAGAGAATTATAATGTGTATGTGTTGCTTTATATAGAAAACAAGTTTGATCACTTGACACTTTTAGTCCCTCCATCCTTTAAGCCCTTTTATTTTTAATACAAAGTCATTTGTTTTGTTATTAAAGTCGGCCAAAAACTCGAGATTATACCTCCGTGACCAAATTTATTTCTGTCACACTTAATTTGGTTTACAATATTAAATAAAAATGTTAACTTTACGTCAAAATAAAGTTTTGACTCGGTTTCGACTAACTCGGGACGAGGACGATAAAATGCAAATTATCATCATAAAAATAATAACGAAGCGCGTCAAAATGTCTACGATACTAAAACGCTTAACGGTCACGCGGTTAAACGTTGACTCGCGAAACGTCCAAAAATAAAATTTTCTAAATTCTGTTCGTAATAAAATACAAAAATAATTATTCATGACAAATAAAATTTTAAATGTCGACGTTCGTTCACAGGAACTTATAAAATAATAATTATGACATCGAATTCACGATCGTCATACGTGTCGTAAAACTTGGGTTGTTACAGATTAAGGTATGTTTGTTTAGGCAATGATCACTAAGACAATGAAGTGTTTAGGATAGTGTTTATAAGTTTAGAGAATAAAGATTTCATAAGTTACAAATCCTTTCGGCCTTTAAATATAACGAGTGATTATATCGATTAATAACAACAAATCTTTTCGACCTTTATAAGTTATTATAATCAATATATTAGATGAATTGATAGAACACTTATATAAAGAAACCTTTCGGCCTATTTTCTTATATAAAATATGTTTTACCAATTCAATAAACACATATCCAAACACTACATATCAAAGATCACATATTTCCCAAACAAACATAAAAGGATTACTCCATGCTCATATTCATAACAACCATATTATAAATGATAAACTCATAATATATCATCATAAATATAGATAAGAATGTACCAACGATTTGTAAACGGAAGTGTGTGAGAACAAAAGATTGAATAACCAAATATTCGACTAAACAACCAATACCAACATCAACCAATGATTCCAATAACAAGCATACACCTTATACTTCTACAATCAACAAAAATATATCACCAAACCTTTGGGAATTCAGCAACAACACAACGGTATACGGAGAAGGGGTGTTTGGAAACGAGTTTTATATTGAGTTCTTAGAAGAATTATGGTGAATTCTCCAAGTACATGGGTTGTTAGGTTCTGGAAATTGATGGATGAGGTATGAGGGTGATGGTGGATCTCTGGAAAACGTGGTGAAGAGTGGTGGTATTCGATGGTGGTGATGGTAGCGTAGAGGGATGTTCGGAACAAGGGTTGTCAAGCCTTTATCCCTAAAAATCCCCACTCTAGGTGTTCCACATGAATGGAATTGATTTGTATGTGAGTGTGTGAAATGAGAGAGCCAATAAGGGTATTTATAGGCTCTTCAGGGGCCAAAGTATGCCGCATAAACTTATTTGTGCGCCGCACATAGTGTATTAATGTTGTCTTCATTTAATTACCTTTAATTTTTCCACAAACTCAAAAGTGCGCCGCACTTTGGGTAAAACCACCGCAATTTTGTTACTTTCATCACTTGGCCTTTTTCAAGGTTATATATAAACGAATTCTCTTCGCGTGGCCTCTTGAACCAACTAAAACAGAGTTTGTATGACCGAGTTATGGCCAAAACAGTGAACATGGGAGATCATTAACTTGAGTTATTTCTTCGTCTAAGCTTCAATTCTTCGTGTTTTCTTCCACGACACATACAATGAACCTATAATAGTAAATATAGTCAATTAAGTATCAAAAGTTCACGAGAAATAATAAAATAAATGCAAATAATGCCGCCGAAAACATGTATAATTTAGGCGTTATCAATATATATGCTTTCAAAATAAAAATGCTCTTAGTAAGGCAAATCCAATCGGATTGACATCATAGCTAGCACAAAACTAGTCTACTAAATTGTGAGAATTATAAGCCTTAAAAATATTTGGGTACCCGCCTTTGGTACCTAAGATAATTGATGCCTTTAGCTTGTTCGAGTTAAGGTTTGAATACAATTGCAAGTGTCTCATTCGTCGTTACGGCTGTGTATTTATAATTTGTCGCCTTTTCTAGAGCATTGGTATTGGTTGAAAATTATATTTGAGTGAGCCGGTAATTTAGAAGCTCTAGAACTTGTGCTTGATAATCATTTACTAGACCGAAGCCTGATTAATCATATGTTATGAGTAGAAATTAATCACGCAAGTTCCTGTTCTTGCAAGCACCCTTTTTAGTGCTAAGTTGTTGAAATACCTAAGTGAAAAAAGTCAAAGTTGAAAGAAGAAGTGTTGTGCCAAGCCTTATACACACACACACACACACACACACACATATATATATATATATATATATATATATATATATATATATATATATAGTAGTTCAAAGAAATAAAGGCTTAAGTTTCGGCACATGAAGATTTGTATATGCTATTCTCCCTCATCAGTATCAAGTTCCGCCCTTCAGTCATGTTTATGTGTCGAGTACAAGCATATGGTAGCTGTCTAGATTATGTCTGTGCAAATTGAGTGTCTTTACAAAAATATAAACCCTATCTGAGTGGATTGAGTGAAATCTATAAATCAAACACATTCCTTATATGATGTGCCTAGTTATATGTCTATGCCTGAAAAGTTAATCAATATACAAACTCTTGCTAAAAATCCAAATTTTCTCCACGTCACGATAAATGATTTTATTTTCTCGCTTTGATTGCTTGAGGGCAAGCAACAGCTAAGTGTTGAGGGATTTGATAACGCCTAAATTATACATATTTTCGGTGGCGTTATTTATACATATTTATCATTTCTCATAAACTTTCGATACTTAATAGCATGAAATACTTGCAGGTTCACTTGAAGACATCCCAAGCTCAAATAAAGGAAAGATCAAGTACTTATACACTTTGGAAAGTAAGATACAAGAAAAGATAAAGTCTCAAGCTGAAAAATGCAAATGTGTGCCACATTTACCCTATGTGCGCCGCACTTCTCCCCAAAGTCAAAAGAGTTAGAAGCCTGGTCAAAATAGTGCATTAACTCCTAAAGTACGCCGCACTTACAAAAATGTGCGCCGCACTTCCCATCTGGCTACGCAAATAAATGAAGTCATTAAATACTATCGCATTAACACACCAAGTGCGCCGCACAAATTATTTTGTGCGCCGCACTTCTACCCGAAAATCAGTCTATAAATAGAGCCAAAATTCTCACACATTTCATCAACTCATTCTTACACACTTCTCTCATCTCACACACAATCCATTCTCCTCGAAATATCCTAAACCTTCCCCACCTTTTACTAAGACATAAAACACCATAAACACCATACCTTTTGAAGATTCAAGATCAAATGACCAAGAATGAAGAAGAACATCATTTTAGTTTATTATGAAAGTTCATATTGAATCATCCTATGTTATGAACTATAAAGCCATGAGAGGCTAATTCTCTCATGACTACTCGGTGAAGTTATGATAATGAATAAGTATTTGGTATGATCATGATCTCATTAATCTCAAGATTATGTTGCAACCATATTATGTCTTACCTTGTCAATTTTGCTTATCAAACTTAGATTGTATAATCGTATCGGTATAGGTCGAAAGACCCGTTATGATCTATATGGTTTTAAAGATTTGTCTATGGTCTTTATCGTCTATGTCGAGAAATCCACTTTCGTAAATTGATAAACAAAATAAGCTTTGATATAATAAGTAACTGGATCATTTGGGTGACATATTTGGTCTAGCTAACTAAATATAAGTCTTAAGTTAATTAAGTTAATTAAGTTAATTTGTGAAAACGTTTTCTGACGAGAAATCCTTTTTATAAGTTAAGGTTCCATCTTCGAGGTCTTAATCAATACCACTGCTTATAAATTATTTTCAACTATCCGAGTAGTCATCCATATTATCATTGGGTAAAACAAAAGTTATTTTCAAAATTGTTAAAGTCTATTTTTCTTCTGATTATTTAAACACTACTCAAATCCCTATGGACGACCTGGTCTTACCTAAAAAAGATTATACTACATACGTGGGTTATACTTTTACCCGTGTGTTTTCCTATAATAAAATTAGTATTTTCAGTCATTATAAATTTAAAGCTTTTGAAACACATCAGAAAGTAAAGAGTGAAAGGATTATTTCATTAAGAGTTTTGAGATATTGAAACAACCAACCTCATTTCCATGGATGGAAAGGAGTATTTATATACCTAGGGCACATAAGAGACTCCTAGTGTGTGTTTGGTTAGGCCGGGCTTGGCTTTGGTTGGGCTTGTAGCCCAAAACGCTTACAATATTAGATTACACTACGAGCCCGTAATCCCAACTAGCCTATTATATAAGATACAAAGTTACATAAATGTAAAGACCCGTCATATTACATAATAACTTTTACTTCCTTTGTTCGACTCAATATTTTGAGGTTAACAAGCACTTACAATGGTTAAACCTCTAAAAGGTTTATAACATTTACATCTTACATAATATTATCAATTCATAGACCTTTTCAATTTATAAACATTTTTCTCACTATAATAAACTTGTTAAGACTTGATAAAATCTATTAGACATTAAATGAGTAATTCACATTTGCTTGTGATGAAAAGGTTCATAATTTTAAACTTATTTCATTCCATGTCATTATAAACCTCATTCTACTATGATCCAAAAATTTATAAACATATTCATCTTTTATAAAGCTTTCAATTAACCTCTCTTAGTGGATGCCCTAATGGGTACGAGCCATTTATACAACCGGGTCGGCCCGTCTAGTCTAATATAAAGCATGCAATGGTGTAACTTCTCTTTTTATTTAGTGACAACTGAACTCAAACTTTACATCTTGAATTATTAATTTAATGTGTTGCATGCAGCCATGCATGTTGGTAAATAGTACCCGAGAAAACTTACACAAAGTGGATTACATTATTGCCGGAAAATGTAACAAGACATTCCTTAAAGTGTAACATGATAATTATATATGTTTCTGTAAAATACAAAGTTACATCCATCATGCAAATTTTTTTTGACAAGCGTGAAAAGAAAAAAACTTTTTGACACTTAAAACGTAAACAGTTCTTGTGCTTCATTGTATTTTGCAGCAAAATACAATGAAGCACAAGAACTGTTTACGTTTTAAGTGTCAAAAAGTTTTTTTCTTTTCACGCTTGTAAGTGTAGAGATAAATATGTGACTCCACAATTATACACTATACTAATCATCATTACGCTAGGCGACAATGTCATCCCAGCCCCTTTGTGAAGGCCTGCCGTTCAGCCCAATTATTTGTTTGTTTTTTTTAAGTCCAACACATCTGTTATTCCTATACGTGTCCACATATAGATAGATGATACGTGTTTCACATGTCATCCCAGTTCTTCATTTTCTCATGAAAGTTCCAGACGCTCTCATGCTATATAGGTAAAGTGGTGGTGGTGGTGATTCCGTTACCGCTAATTGATGATGGTTGGTGGTTGTGGTAGATCGTAGAAGATGAAGAAGAAAAGTTAAGAAATTGATGGTGGCTGTGAAGATTTGTAGGTTTGATTTTAATTTTGTGTTTCCTTTCCAAATTCCTAATCAAACTCCACATAACCCTTTTTTGAATCTTTCTTTATTCAGCATCAAATCCATATTTTGAATACGAAATTTTTTAATTCAATCCATTAGGCCATATGGGTTTGTCAGAAATAGTGTAATTTATTGTATTTTATAGCAAAATTTGGATATATGGGTTTGTTATAAGGATTGTGAATTTGTAGTATTTTAAAATAAAGTTGTGAATAGCCGGTTTTTATGTTGTTTTGTTTTCACTAATGTTGTGATGTTAGTAGGTGTTCGAACCTAAATCGTTGGGAAAACTAATTGAAGTAGTAGATCTTAGGGTTTTTTGTAATCCTGACCCCCATGTCTGTTAGTCTATTAAGGAATTACGTATGTTTCTTGCCGTACGTATTAGTCTATATAAGAATTACTTACTTTAATAATTTGATAATGAATTACTGGATAAATTGGTGTTTTCTGATGAAAACTAAGAGAAAGTTAATCCCTAAGTGTGTTACTCCGGGAGGTTGTGACTCAGTGGGGAATACAGACGGTCCCAATGCTCAGATGTCTGATTTTTATGTGAATATTGGTATTGTTGGTAACGTTGGTACCGATATTGGTAGTTGTGGGACTTCAGACCAACATGTTATCTCGAAAAGACAACGTATACATCCATCAGAGTTTGGTTTGGTGTGTAAAACTGACCAACAGCTTTCTTCCGTTGGTATCGAGGTTCATAGTCCTGTTAGAAAATGTACCCCATACCGTGAATTCACCTTCAATTTCCCCAGGTTCTTGATACATACTACCAACAATCAATTGCTTCCAACGCTTCAGTCCAATAAAATATATAACGTAACAATATGTACAATATGGGCCATAGCACTAATTGATTTGTGTATTTATTATTATACATATATGAAGATATATAACCTGAAATGTAGCAACATATTTTTAGCCTATACAACGGTACGTTTCACCAACTGAAAACCCATATACAGTTTACACTCACAACCACTAAACTGACACATACCCTCATGAATACAGGTCTATAGCTGTCAGGTTCATCTGTAACTCACTACTACCTAAACCGAACATACCTGAAACATATCAAATCCAGCAAGTATACGTACAACATTTATAAAATCAGCAGGTTCATGATAATAATACATACGCATTAATAAACATTTGCAACCTACACAGGCAAGCGTAAATAACTGACGCAACCCTACTCCTGGACATTCAAGCTCAACGATATGAGGAACCAGAACAAGAAAAAACAAGTAACGGCTTCCCTCTCTCAGTCTTACTTGAAGTGGACCTACAAAACTACCAGGTTCATCACTTTACTTATACTAACGACAAATTACAACTTCAGCATAATTTGTATATATATCATTTGAACATCCTATAACTAATTGAAACTACGTACTATAGTGTGTAAGATTCACATTGGAAGCCACTATCTACAAAATCAATACGCTTAGAGCATGGTACTACAAAAAATGCTCAACTTACGGCCAAAAAGTGATACAGGAAAATCCTCTATCAAAATGCAAAGACCATGGCCCACAACCAACGCCACTTCACATGTAAAAACACTCTCATGTCACATTTTCTAAATACATAACACGGTAACTACCCCCTAATGCAGCTACTGTTTCAAAGCCATTGTCGGAGACAGATCTGCAACTACTTCAATAACCTGTTTCGGCGATCAACCGACTCATAAGCTGTTAGTACAAAATAGGTAATGGGTTAAAAGGGTGGATCTGAGAGGTTGTTAGGACAGACCCAAGAATGAGATCTTGTACTAAATCAAGTAATGAAATGATTCCCTGCACAATGAAAGGTAAACCGTTAGTCTTACCGTGAGGACGGACCCCATGATTAGACTCCGGCATAAGATTAAGTAAACATATTTGTCAGAAAATGTCAGAGTATATGTGTGTGTAATGTGGTCAGAAAATCATATCTTGTGGGGTGTCAGAATATCTCGCTTATTTATGTTAGTGGGCCGAAATGGGACCCTTGTCAGGCAAGGATCCGCTTATAATCGTATCTTGCGGACTTGGGCTTGTTTAGCAGACTTTCGCTTGTCTTGCGGAAGCATCCTATGGAAGCTTTTTGTCCGTCTTGCTGTCTTCGGACCGTAGCCCGTTGGTCTGGGCTTAGTTTTGGTCCATTGTGTTTTGCGATTGCTTTGTTGGGCTTAGGCCCATATACAACTTACTTAGTCCAGGCCCGGAGGCCTGTTATACATATTATACGTCATCAAGTCCCCCAATCTAGTATGTCTATTGCGTGCGATGTTGTTGCGTGCGATAGGTATTGCTAGACTCAGGTTCTGTTATCTTCCCGTGCTTCCTTCGTCTTCCGTGGTCGCTTGTGCGTCCGCGACGTTTCCTTGTATTGGTAGGTGAGATGTGATTGATGTGGTCTGTTTGTGGCGTTTCATATTCTGACTGATTTGACTGGTTAGTCCAACTACTCAACTGTCATCACTATCTTTTACTTTTCATCCTGATCGTTGACTCGGAGGTCATAGCCACGTGGGAGCATCTGGAGGAATCTTGTAGTTACTATACCGAGGGTATAAATACTCGGTGTAGTTTTCACTGTTTCCTTTTTCATCTTCTCGAATTGTAATCGCCATTGTTAAAAAATTCTTCAAGCTTTTCCAATCTGTACCCTTCGTGCCCTATTTCGAAGAACTTTAGGCTTTCAGGTTAGGCCCTAATTCTTGCTTACTTTTTATCATGAGCAGTATTACAGATATAAAGTCGGTTCTTACTCTAAAAGCTCTAAAAAAAATTTGTGAAACGTTTCATATTCCTGATGAGGTTCATCCACAGTTACCCAGCCCTAACCAAACAATTCATGAAATGCCTACTGGCAAAATAGGTGTATATACTAGATTCTTTGAGTACGCCAATTTTTGATTACCACTTTCCACTTTTCTTGTTAACGTGCTCAGACATTATCATATCCATATTTCCTAACTATCTGTTATTGGTGCGGCCAAAGTGACTCATTTTGAGATCCTTTGTCGTGTTCATGGCTTTGAGCCAACGGTTGGGTTATTCCGTTATTTTTATGTGAATTCTAAAAACAAAGGTTGGATGTCGTTCAGTAAGCGTCAGGGAAATGACGCCGTTTGTTATACCAAACCCTTAGATTCATTGAAAAGCTGGAATGATCATTTCTTTTGGGTCGACACTTTTGCTTGTCCTGCCTCCTTTCCGTGGAATACTAGCAAAAGTTTGTCGAAGGACCCTTTCCCAAGGTCTTCTGAATTTAACGCATAACATTATGCTACCCTTGTTGCATATCCGACTCCGTTCCTTAAGTATCCGAAACCTTTCCTTTGCTTAGTAGGAATCAGTCGTAACTATACATTGGACAAAGATATTTATCCCTAGTTTCTGCGTGAAAATGGCGAGGGTGGGTACTTATTATTATATTTTCTTTTTGTTTTGCCTTTTGAAAATTTTGCTGACCATCTTATTCTTTTCGTGTAGAAAGGGATTTGCTCTCCTTCATTTAAACTGCCGATCCTACAAAGGTGAGGGTTGGTGAGAGGCAGCCTGCTGAAGACGAACCAAGGTTGTTAGATACTACTGCAGGACGTGTTGTTCCACTGCTACCAATTGCTCCTGCTCATGCTGAACGCGAGCTGGATGCAAGTGTTGACAAGCTCTTTGATAAAGGTGGTAATGGTAACCAAGCGGAGCAGGGTGATTCTGCAAGTGGTGGGCATGGTATTGGTATCCAGCTAGTTAGTGAGGCTGCAGAGACTGTTGTTGAAGACGCAGCTCCTATGCAACCAAGGCGTCAAAGAAAAAGAAAGACAATTGTTTCTGATGCTGGTGAACCTTCACATCCTCCTAAAAAGTTGAGGGAGGATCATGGAACCCTGAGTGGGGCCTCCATAGGTGGTAAGTCTAGGTCCGCGGTTCAACGGTTACTTGTTGGAGCTGTGCAGAATGTTGAGGTCAGGGGTGAGCCTATTCTAACCTTGCCCTTTATCACGTCCTCTGTTTCTGCCACGCCGGAACGTGAAGATGAGGCTCATACTGACTCCGCAACCGGACTTAACCTTCGAACCATCGGTGCTCCGCCAAGGTTCGTTATCTCTTCAGATTCTTCTTATCATTCCGGTGCTAATATTGCAGAAGGTGAAGTTGATTCTTTTGCCAGGCCTTCCGTTCCGTTGATGACAGTGGCCACTACCGTTACTTCCACAGTTGATCCTGCTATAACCGTTAAAGAACAATTTGTTGAGTCTTCTGTTTTTTGTGGTGATTCTTTTGGTGGTAGGGCAGATCACACCGCATGTGGCTTTTCTGACCTTACTGGCAGTGACTTCATTGTTGGTGGTATCCGTATGATTATTAGCCCTGACACAGATCTTCAGAAAGTATATGTACCCCAATTGAGCGTAACCAATGGTTCTCGCCTGGATGACAGTCATACTTGCCTTGAAATGGTGGATGAATTTGCTCCTCCTAAGTTCTTTGCGTCAATCCGTGGTATGGAACATGACCAACTTTTCACGGAGTTCAATGTAGGGGCTGCTCGCCAAATGTCTCTTAGTGCTGAAGTAAGAATGCATGCTGAGTATAACATTAGAGAGAGAAGGAGATTGAGTTCTACTGTGGATGAGAAAATTTTATTGCTGAAGGCCAGGGATGAAGAACTTGAGAGTCTGAAGGCACGGTTTCTTATGAAGGAGGCGAAAGCCGCGGAGGCCATCCGTCTACGTGCTGAAGCCTCTAAGTTCGAAGTTGCTGAGAGATCTCTTCAAGATGAAGTAAAGGTTCTGAAAGAGCAAAATTCCGCTTTGGAACAAGAGAAAATTGATCTGAGTGTGAAAGTGGCCGATCTTGCTGCTTCAGTTAAGGTTAGGGAGCAAGAAGTTGCTGGCTTGGATGCTCAAGTTACCTTTGCCAAGTCTCTGAGTGATAATTTTGCGGATCGGGTACGTACTTGTGCACTTAAGCTCTCTCTTCCTTTCTCTATTTTTTTTTTATATATATCTATAAAATGCTTCTTCATATGTGTTGATTTTGTTACAGGTGCATGAACTGGAGGCTTCCTCTGCTGGGCTTTAGGAGAAAGTTACGGCGTATGAGGGTTTTATTGACCAGCTTGAAAAGTTCCAAGATGAAAAGATAAAGGAGGTGAATGAGAAGTTTGATAAGCTATGTGTTGACTTTATTGAGATGGCCCTTCATCTTGAGGAGAAATTCTATCCGCGTCTCTTGACTACCATTTTCGGGCGTCGGTGGCTACTTACCCACGACATGGAACTTGCCATTGCCAAATGTTTAAACTCTACTAAATATCTCTCCACTCTCGGAGCGGCGATTGGTAAGGCCGTTGAGAAAGGTATGCAAGAAGGGCTATCTGCTGGAATTACCCATGGTGTGGAGGGTAGGAAATTGATCGACGTTGCTGCATATAACCCGCCTGCGGAAGCTGATTATCTATCTGCCTTGCAACACCTTCAGAGTGTCAATTTTTCCTTAATTACGGAGTTAAGAGCCAACAAAGATGCTAGTATTGACACAATAATAAGCCTTCTTCATCTGGAGGACACTATTGCTGAAAGATTAGGTTTGACTGAGTCGCAGCCTCATGTTAATCAGTTGATGGTTCCTATCCATCATTCTCCGGATCAACGTGTCATTGGTGCTTTTGCTTTATCACTTTCATTAGATGTTTCTAGTTCCCGGGTCCAGAAGATCAAAGAAAATATTGCCAATCATGTGTTAGCTCTTCGTGGTGTCTTTGTTCCTTTATCTGAGCCCTTGTCCGCTGTGGCTTTGGAAGGTATGGAAGGTACTTCCAGTGGTGCTCCTGGCACTGCTGATACTATCACGGCTCTATCTATTGTTGTTGCTTCTACTAGTATCGTTAGGCCCATTTCCATAGATGACTATGAGGTTACTGGTGTGGACGATCAGGCAACTGCGGATGGGAATGTTGCTGATAAGGATGCTAACCCTTTCCCTAATGTTGATGACGCGGAGTTGAATGTTTCGAAATGACTCTTCCAATTGCTCTTGTTATTTTGCTAAGGTAGTTTGTCGTGACCGTGTGTGGTCTTTTTGTTACGGCTTTTTGTATGTATACAATATTTCTAACAGTTTTTATCTGTTAGGTACCACGGTCATTTATGACCTTTTTGTTCCGGTGAAATGTACTTGTACAATGTTTTATTGCTCAATATGCTTCTACTATCGTTTTAACATCGTGGCGATATGTTTGTCTTGATAGTCTTTATTTGAATATTGTTGGGTTATTCTGCCTATACTGGGTTTGCAATACCTCTTAGGTATACTTGAGTTAATTTTGAGGTTACTCACCCTTTTGTTATACGGAATAACGTTTGGTTGGGTCATGCTCTATTGCGTGCGCGTCTTAATCACAAAAAAATATAACTTTACAAGATAAAGAATAAGGAATTTTACGGAAAATTTATGAAGGTAGCTAGGCTTCACTTTTTATTGAAATTTCAAAAGACATTACAATGCATAAAATAACATAAATTGAAGTGCATTCCCCCCACTGCGAAGTCCGCATGGGTGAATTGCTTACATTTTGTAAACATAACACTTCTTGAGGTTGCTGATATTCCAAGTCCGCAGAAGTTGCTTTCCGTCACGGTCTCTTAACTTATATGCTCCCTTTCCAAGTGCTTTAGTTACCTCGTACGGTCCTTCCCATTTGGGGCCTAGCTTCCATGTGTCCTCCGGTCGGCTTGCATCGTTGTTGCGGTATACAAGGTCTCTCGGTTTGAAACTTGTATTTCAAACTTTTGCATTATAGTATTTTTCCATTTTTGCTTTACTCTTAGCTTCTCGTATTGCTGCTCCCTCCTTTCTTTCTTCCAATAGTTCAAGGTTGATTTCTAAAGCTTCATTGTTTTGTACCAGGTCCACTTCACTGTTCTAATTGTAGCCATGCCTATCTCTGCTGGAATGAATGCCTCTGTTCCGTACGTTAATGAGAACGGGGTGTCTCCGTTGCTAGATTTTATCATTGTGCGGTGTGCCCATATAACATGAGGGAGTTCTTCCATCCAGTTCTTGGTTCTTGCTTCCAACCTTACTTTTATTCCTTCACCTAAGCTGCGATTTGCTCTTTCTACGAGTCTATTAGTCTGCGGATGTTTTGCAGAGGCAAAATGCTGATTGATACATAGTTTTTCGCACCAGTCCTTAAATGGATCATCTCGGAACTGTTTTCCATTATCTGAGATAATCTCTCTAGAAAGTCCGAACCTGTAGACAATGTTGTCCCATACGATTTTTTGATCTGATTTCCAGTAATGGTCGCGACTGGTTTTGCTTCGATCCATTTTGTAAAGTAGTCCATGGCTACTATTAAGAATTTGACTTTCCCTAGGCCTTTCGGAAAAGGTCTGGCTATGTCAATTCCCCATTTGTAAAATGGCCATGGAGATGTAATTGGGGTTAGCTTCTGCCGCGGATTCCTTAGGACGGGTTTATGGACTTGACAGTCTTGAGATGCTCTTGTCAAAGTCCTTGCGCCTTTGTGCATAGTATGCCAATAATAACCGGTCCGCAAGGCTTTAGCCACGACGGATCGTATGCCCGCGTGGATGCTACAAGACCCCTCATGTATCTCTCTCAAAACATAGTTGGCCTTGAGTGGACCTTACGACCTTGCCATGGGATAAGAAAAGATATCTTGTAGAGAATCCCATTAATATCGGCAAACGCCATGACTTGCGTATTATTGACCTTGTTTCTTCATTTTGTTGGTAGAGTTTCCTCCGTAGGTATTTGAAGATATGAGTATCATGTGTCTCTTTTCTTTATACGCCGACAATACTTCTATTCATGTGGACTTTTCCTTTAATTCTTCAACCAATACTTGCTTACTTAGGTGTGCAAAGCTTGTAAGCTATTTTGCTTAGAGCATCAACTTTTTTATTTTCGCTTCTAGGTATTTGTTTAATGTGAACGCCTTAAGTAAATTGCTGTGAGGCTTTTACTTTTTCATGGTAACGGATCCGTCAGCCTCCTTTGATCGTACGTTTCGTTTACTTGATTGGCCACTACGTGAATCACATTTTCTTGAAGGTTTTTCACCCATTGTTAGCTATCCCTCACCCCCCCCCCCCCCCCCACCCCATTAGTCCTGCAATCAAAGCTTAATCTTGCTTCATTGTTTGTGCAATCGAACTTGAACTTAAGGCGTAAGTGAATTCCATCCCTTATGGGTTTGTGAGTATTAGTCATGCTCCGGATCCATCCATGCAGGAGGATCCGTCTGTAAACAAGATCCATGGTTTAGAGAGCTCTTCTTCCTCTTCCATCGGAGTATCCAGAGAGTCCTCTTCTGGTCTTTCGACTATGAAGTATGCTAATATCTGTCATTTGACTGATACTCTAGGCCTGTAATATATTGCATATTCTCCTAATTCAATACTCCACTTCTGTAGCCTTCCTGCTACTTCTGGTCTTGTTAGTATCTGCTGTATAGGCTGGTCCGTGATTACTATTATTGGATGTGCCTGAAAGTACCTTTTTAGGCGCTTACTAGCATGTATTAAGGCCAGCACCAACTTTTCCATTGATGTGTAGTTTAGTTCCGGTCCTCTTAATGCCCTGCTAACAAAGTAAATGGGCATCTGTTTAGCTTCCTTTTCTGTCATCAGGATTGCGCTGACTGTCTCTTTTGCTGCGGCCAAGTAAACTATAAGCTCTTCCTTTTCCATTGGTGTCGTTAGCATACGGAGCTCAGCTATTAGCTGTTTCATTTTCTTAAACGCCTCTTCCGCTTCTGTGGTCCAATGGAAGTCACTTTTCTTTGTGCATTTTTTCAAAGTTTTAAAGAATGGTAATGATTTCTCTGCTGATTTGGCCAAGAACCTATTCAAGCTTGCGAGTTTTCCGTTTAACTTTTGCACGTCCTTTAAAATTTTTGGGGATGGGAGACTTAGCACAGCGTCCACCTTATCTGGGCATACTTTCAGCCCCTTAGAGTTGACTTTGTATCCTAGGAACATTCCTTCTTCTACCCCAAAGGTACACTTTTTAGGGTTTAGTTTCATGTTAATCTCCCTTAGAGTTTTAAACGTTTCTTCTATGTCTCTGACTGTCTCGTCTTCCGTACGGCTTTTGATGACAAGGTCATCCACGTACACTTCTAGATTTCTGCCAATCTGCTTATGGAACGCTTTATCCACCAGACGTTGATAGGTTGCCCCAGCATTTCTTAGACCAAAAGGCATTTTCGTGTAGCAGAATATCCCTTGGCTTGTGATGAATGCAGTTTTTTCTTCATTCTCCTTTGCCATTTGTATTCGATGATAGCCTTTATATGCGTCTAAAAAGCATTTGAAAGGGAATCCGCACAAGGATTCCACCTTCCAGTCTATTTTTGGTAGCGGATAACCGTCCTTTGGGCATGCTCTATTTTGATCTTTGAAATCGACGCACATCCTCCAACTGTCATCATGATTTTTTACCATTACTGGGTTGGACAGCCAGTCATGGTAGTGTACTTCCTTCATTATTCCTGCCTCCACGAGTTTCCCAACTTCCTCTTGTATTGCCTGGTTTCTGTCAGCCGCTTGCCCTCTTTTCTTTTGTCTAACCGAAGAACATCTCTCCCGCACGTTTAGGCGATGTTCCGCAATATGTCTTGGGACGCCAGTCATATCTGCAGGTTTCCAAGAAAAAATGTCCAAGTTGCGCTGAAGTAGTCCACACAACTTGTTGCGGCCTTCCTCGGTGAGGGTAGAACCAATCATTACTGTTTGTTCCGGATATTTCGGGTTTATTGCTACTTTAATTCTTTCTTCTATCATTGGCTTGGAAGCTAATGGGGCTTCTTTAGGTTCGGAGACTACCGCGCATTCCAGCGGAACCAACTTGCTACACTTTAGGGTAATCACT
Source organism: Tanacetum coccineum (assembly GCA_026074375.1). Taxonomy (NCBI): domain Eukaryota; kingdom Viridiplantae; phylum Streptophyta; class Magnoliopsida; order Asterales; family Asteraceae; genus Tanacetum; species Tanacetum coccineum. The sequence continues at coordinate 39,285 of BQNB010000154.1, read as the reverse complement.
CCTCCTTCCACCAGGATCTTTAGCATTCCGTGAGCTGTTGACGAAACTGCTTGTAATTTTTTGACTCCTGGTCTTTCAATAATTCCATTGTACAGAGACGATGACCTTACAACCATGAAATTCATCCAGGCCGACGCAGAGCGTTCTTCATCTCCAATCTTAACCAACAATTGTATTTGCCCTATTGGCCATATTATTTCACCACTGAATCCAATCAAAGGGGTAGTGGCTGGTATCAATTTTTTTCTAATTTTCGGACGGAGTCGGTTAAAGCAATGTTCATACAAAATTTCGAAGGCTGATCCGCCGTCCACATACATACGGTGTATACAGTGGCCTCCTATTTCCGCCTCTATGATCATTGGACCTTCCGCTCCTTCATTGGAAAAAAGATTTTTGGATTAGGAGAAAAATTCTGTGTAATCCTTTGTCTAGCCACCCTTTCCCAAGGGTGAACCATTAGGATAGCTAACGTTTTATCCTTCCCGGAAGTTTATCCTTTCTTTGTCACCTTAGGTTGTTCCTTCCCGTTGTTTTGTTTAACTTCCTTAATCAAATGTGACAGCTTTCCCGCTTTTAGCATTTCCCCAATCTACTTCTTCAGGTGCATACATTCGTCCGTGTTATGTCCTACTTCACCATGAAACTCGAAAAATTTTGCATGATTCCGTTTCTCAACCGAGGTTGTCATTGGTGGCGGAGCTTTGAATTTTCCTTTGTCTAAAGCGAAAATTTCTTTGGGGGTTTTTGTGAGTAGGGAGAACCAATCCTGCTTCCTTTCCGACCTTTGTTGGTTCAGGTTGCCTCCTTTTTTGAAGTTTTGCTTTTGGTTAGCTTCTTGTTGTTTCCATGATGAGAATGGCTTCTTCCGTTCACGGTTAGAGGCTGCTACCTCCCCTCAAAGGAATGCTGTAGTTACTCTCATCATTTCGTCTACTGACTTTAGAATTTTGTTATGTAGTCGTTTGATTAGTTCGGGGTTGGTAATCCCGTGCATGAATCCGAAGATTTTCATGCATTTCGGAGCTCCCTTCACGTCCCTGCACTCAAGTTTATACCTCCGCACGAATTCTTCCGTAGATTCCCCGTCTCTCTGCCTGATGTTGTGGATTTCGACCGGGTCTTTAATGCATTTCTTCTGCTGGAGGTAGTTTTCTAAAAATGATTTCTTTAATTCATCATAACTGTTAGTTTTTTCTTTGGGAAGATCATCAAACCATACTCTGGCATTTCCAGTAAGTGTGGAATTGAACATGTGACACCATGTTGGCATTGCCCATCGTTCTGTCTTGGCAGCGGACTAGAAAATATTTAAGTGATCTTTTGGGTCTTCGCTTCTGTCATATGTCTTGATGTGACTAGGCATTCGGGTCTTTGGGAAGTCAAAGTAGCGGATTCGAGGAGTGAAATGATATGTTTCTTCACATACCCATGGATGGGATAGATCGTCCTCAATGCTCGACTTTTGCCTTTTTAATTTTGACTTCCAGTGACCTCCCGCGCTGCCTTCACTTTCTGACAACTCCTCCGTTCTTCTTGAGGATGCTCTCTTGGTATAACGCCTCTCGGAAGCAGACTCCGTTGCTCTCGAACGAGAGTTTTGGTGGCAACTTTCAGTGTCTCTGCGGCTACTGTGGTGTAACCGACGCCTTGAGTCGTCTAAGTGTACGGATACACTCTTCCCCTTGTCTCTGAGCATGTAGAACACACCTTTTTCCAACCTTTTAAACACTGCTTTTCTTTCCGGACCCTTTTTCTTAAGAGATTCGGGGCGGTCACGCCTTGGCTCCAGACTTTCGGATCTGCTGCGGACATGTCTTGGTCTGAGCCTTTCCTTGAGGCCCCTTCTTTTGATGGGTGTTCCTGACTTAGAATGACGTGAGGTTTCCTCAAAATTGAGATAGGCTTTTACTGCTTTAAGTTTTTCTTGTTGCACCTTCTCCTAGTGTACTTTCTCAGCTATAATTGGCAGAATCTGATGGTAGTTCCTGTCACATTATTCCCACAGGGCTTCATCAGAAATAAGCCTGCCCGGATCCTATAAAACTGGCTCTTTCCCTAGCGTATTCCTCACGACGGACGTGGGCTGGCTAAGGGGAGTTTGTTCGTTAGTGCTCATGGCGAGTATTTTAGAAAACGCGGTTGTATTCGCTTACCCACGGATGGCGCCAACTTGTTAGTACAAAATAGGTAATGGGGTAAAAGGGTGGATCTGGGAGGTTGTTGGGTCAGGCCCAAGGATGAGATCTTGTACTAAATCAAGTAATGAAATGATTCCCTGCCCAATGAAAGGTAAACCGTTAATCTTACCGTGAGGACGAACCCTACGATTGGACTCTGGCGTAAGAGTAAGTAAACATATTTGTCAGAAAATGTCAGAGTATATGTGTGTATAATGTGGTCAGAAAATCATACCTTGTAGGGTGTCAGAGTACCCCTTTTTATAGGTGAGCCAAATATTAGGTTTTCTAAATATCTCGCTTATTTCTGTTAGTGGGCCGAAGTGGGACCCTTGTCAGGTAAGGATCCGCTTATAATCGTGTCTTGCGGACTTGGTCTTGTTTAGCAGACTTCCGCTTATCTTGCGGAAGCATCCTATGGAAGCTTTCAGTCCGTCTTGCTGTCTCCGGACCATATCCAGTTGGTTTGGGCTTAGTTTTGGTCCATTGTGTTTTGCGATTGCTTTGTTGGGCTTGGGCCCATGTACAACTTACTTAGTCCAGGCCCGGAGGCCTGTTATACGTATTATACGTCATCACAAGCTTTATCTCACACCCACATGTAAATTTAAATCGAAGTATGTGCTTATTTCTTTTCACTTTTCCCATGCTTCATGTTCCTAATAAAAACCCTTACTGATTTATGCTAGGTCTTTCAATTTTAAGATGGAGAAGAAGGTGTGGCAAAAGAAGGCAAAAATCAAGTATGTAAGTTTATATTTTTAGGGGTTTGATGTGATTATGGATTATATAAATGAGTTTAGCATGTTTTTGGATTAATACAATTCGCTTTTGGAACAGTTTACCTACACATTATGATAATAAACCAGCCCCGCCGCAATGCGCGGTCTTCGATCGACCTCGTTCTCTACATTTCCTATTGTGTGGAAAAAGCACGTGTGTCAAATTAATCACGACATAATGTGTGGACAATCTTTGTACTTGTATGCGCTAATAAACGTGAATAGTTATGTATGGCACATAAATTTTTGAGTAAACTGCAAAATACATGTTAAGCCTTTGGTTTAGGATAACTATCATAGTTTATTATGTTTAGTAATGTCTTTGTGTTAGGAAAGTTAAAAAGTCAATGTTTATCTTTAAGTCAAGTCAAATGTCATAATAGCCCATAAATACTCTTGTAGTCTTTTCTTATAATCAATCAATCAAGTTAAAGATCAAAACAAATCTCTAATCTTCTCTTCTCTTTTCTGACGGAGCTCCGCAAGGGTCGTATCAATACATCCATGTGGTTTGTACTTTCTCACACAATACATCCATGTCAGAAACTTTTGGCAGTTTACATCTTTCGTTAGACAAATGTTAGACATAATATATCAATGAGGACGAACGATGCAAATTTTTTTTCCATTATCTTCTGACGAGAGATGCATTTTGCAGCAACCGAAAATTTTACCACAGGGATGTATTTTACAAATATTTTATATTTTTTTTTATTTTTTAATTTTTAATTTTTTTTAATTTTTAATTTTTTTTAATTTTTTTTTCATTATTATTATTTATTATTTTTTATATTTATTTATTTTTAATTTTTATTATTATTATCATTATTATTATTATTTATTATTAGTATTTATTATTATTATTATTATTATTATTACTACTATTGCCGTTTTTATACGTTTTCTCACGTTTTCATACGTTTGTATTCCTTTTTATATGTTTTTAACGTTTTTGTACGTTTTTATACGTTTTCATCTGTTTTTATCGATTTTTATTAGTTTTTGTAGGTTTTTCCGGTTTTGTATGTTTTAAATTTTTGTACATTGTTTTTCCGTTTTTGTACGTTTGTCGTATGTTTTAATACGTTTTTATACTTGTTAATACATTTCGTTTTTCTAGGTTTTTGTAAGGGTGAAAACGTACAAAAACGGATAAAAACGAAAAAACGGATAAAAACGTACAAAAGCGAAAAAATTCAGAAAAAAATGTACTAAAACGGATGCAAAAGTATAAAAACGTTCTTATACAAATCCGTACAAAAACGTAGAAAAACGAAATGTATCAAAAAGTATAAAAACGTATTAAAACATATGAAAACGTACAAAAACGGAAAACCAATGTACAAAAACGTAAAAAAAGGTAAAACGTACAAAAACATAAAAACCCACATAAACTGATAAAAATCGATAAAAACGGATGAAAACATATAGAAACGTACAAAAACGTTAAAAACGTGAGAAATATACAAAAATGGCAATAGTAATAATAATAATAATAATAATAAAAGATAAAAAATATTTAAAAAATAAAAATAAAAAATAATAAAATAATAATAATAATAATAATAAATAAATATAGAAAATTTTAAAATTAGAAAAAAAATTATTTTTTTTAAAAAAAATTCAAAAAAATTGAAAAAATAAAAATATTTGCAAAATACATCCATGTGGTAAACTTTTCGATTTCTGAAAAATACATCCCTCGTTAGAAGATAACAGAAAAATATTTGCATCGTTCGTCCTCAAGGATATATTATGCTTAACGTTTGCCTAACGAAGGATGTAAACTTCCAAAAGTTTTTAACATGGATGTATTTTGCAGTTTACTCTTGTTTTTTCTCATTCCAAGTCCTAACTAATATTACATCCGTCCCAAAATAAGTGTTCAGTTTGACTTTCGAAGTCAAAATGGTTCGACTGTGACCTTAAGTATTTTTGTGTGTCATATAATAATTAATGCAAAATATATGAATGGATTGGGTTTTAAGTGTATTTTTCATTAGTATAATTTTCATCAAGTAATACTAGCAGGGTACCCACGCGATGCGGCGGCGGGTACCCTGTAATCAAAATTTTGGCGAGTAATATTTTTTGATCACATGTTTTTTTGTGTTAACGACTTTACGCATGATGAAAATTTTAAGGAATAACTTTATCGCACACTATTTCATATTAAAATGTCAAGTACATGTGAGCATCGAAAGATATCTGTAATGAAAACGGTAGTGAGCAATGAAGTGGACCAAATTCTGAACTCATATCTTATTTGTAGGTAAAAAAATCATAATGGCACGATATATATCATGTTAAAATTGTTGTCATGTGCTGTGATTTATTGGTTCGTAATTATGAGCAAAAGATTATAAGAATGTTTTATTTATTGTTTGTGTGGTACGTAGTGCCCATTTTAAATCTTAATTTATGTAACTTGCAAAAACTTGAATGGAGTAGCAGTTTGTGAATTATATCTTTCAAAATAGTGACTTAAACAAAAAAGTTTGTGAATAGTATTTTTGAAAAGAAAAAAAAACCAGGTTTTTGCATTTTTAGTTTTTAATTTCGATAATGATATCATTGACGAAACGCTGAATTATAAAATTCATTTGTGCAAATATCACTTTAATATTATTTTTTGGACTTCAATGACATAAAGTTTAATTATTTTTAAACATATTTTGATTAAATTAGTAGTGGGATGATAATAATGATAACATTCAATTCAAATTTTAAAATTAACGTGCTATATTACCTTGTACAATGTGCATATAAGTGTGTATTACTTAAATTTAAGAAATTTTTAGTAATTAATAAAAGAGAGAAGTACTATAAGCTTTATAAGTTGTATTAGTTAGAATTAAGTTTTGTGCATTTAAGAGTTGTACCATAACCTTTAAAATTTGTATTACTTAAAATTTTGTATGCATTTAATGAATAGGGAAGTGCCTTTTTACTTTATATGTGGTATAGATATAGATGTATTTTTCATTTTGAAAGTATTTTAAAAATAACATTAATATAGTATTTAATACTTTAAGGGTCGTTTGGTTTGTCAAAGGATTTGGATTTGGATGAGGATTTTAGATTTGAATTTGGGTTTTGTGTAAGTTTAAAAAAAAAGTAGGAGAGGGAAAATATATAAATGATATAATATTATTATTTTAAATATATATAAAAGAAAAATAATTAAGTTTATTATTATAAAATAAATTGTAAATAAGAATATGTGATTGAGATTAAAAGAGGACCCATTATTCTTGATAGAGGACAAAAAGTGTAACTGATTTTTTTTCTAAAGGAGGGAATTTACATTGGATTTGAGTCAAAGCCAATTTTGTGGGCCCAGTATTTCAACCAAACGTCAGATTTTATAATCCAAATCCAAAAGTCAAGCAAAAACAGGCAACCAAACGGACCATAATTACTTATATTTGTAACGTATGCTTTATAACATGTATTAAATAAAATTAAGTTTAGGAGTAGATTAAATATTTGTACCATAAGTAACATGTAATACTTAAAATTTAGAAAAATGATTGTAATGTTTAATTGACTTGTACAATAAGCTTTTAAACTTGTATTACTTAAATATTTAATGAAGAAAGAGATAGCAATTTCTTTTATATGTAGTATAGATACAATAAAAAATATATTTAAGAGGGAAGTGCAAAAATCATCCCTATGGTTTGCCAAAAAACCGTCTAACGTCACTCGTCAATACTTCGCCCAAAAATCATCTTTCCGTTAGTAAATTGAGGCACCATACGTCCCTAAGGACGAACGATGCAAAATTTTTTCCCGTTAAATCCTAGCGAAGGTCTTAAAAGAGGGTATTGTTGTCTTTTTGCTGTAACAGGAATGTATGGTTAACCTTTGCTTTAAAAAAAATTATTTTTAAAATTTTTTAGTCTTTAAAAAAAAACTTACATTATTATTCGTCAAAAAATTTAAAATTTTTTTACAAAATTTTAGAAAAAAAAGAACTTTTCAAAATCTTAATTTTTTTGTACTTTTTAAATTTAAAAAAAACTTATTTTTTACGTTATTATTCGTGAAAATTTTAAATTAAAAAAAAACTTTTATAAAAAATTTCGTCTTTTTTAAAATCTTAACTTTAACAAAAAAAAATATTAGTTAAGAAAAAATAAAAAAATTAAAACATTTTTAATTTTTTCTTTGAATTTTTTTTTAAATTATTAAAAAAATTAAATTAATTTTTTAAGAATTTTTTAAACGGTTTTATACATTTTTAAGTTTTCTTACGAAAAAATTAATTTTTTTTCAAAAGTTAAAAAAGAAAATTTAAATTTTTAAAAATTTATAAAAAAATGTAAAAGGTACGAATAATAAAATTTTTCACTAATAATAACGTAAAAAATAAATTTTTTTAATTCAAAAAGTACAAAAAAATGTAATGTTGTAAAAAAAAATTAAGATTTTAAAAAGTGCGAATTTTTTTAATTTTATTTTTAAAAATTTTAAACTTTTTTACGAATAATAATGTAAAAAAATATATTTTTTTAAAAAAATTAAAAAACAAAATAAAATTTTTAAAAAATTAAAAGCAAAAGTTCACCATGCATCCATGTGGCAGCAAAAAGATAACAATGCCCTCCTTTAAGACCTTCGTTATTACTTAACGGAATTTTTTTTGCATCGTTCGTCCTCAGGGACGTATGGTGCCTCAATTTACTAACGGAATGATGATTTTTAGGCGAATTATTGACGAGTGACGTGAGACGGTTTTTTGACAAACCACATAGATGATTTTTGCACTTCCCTCAATATTTAAAGTTAAAGTTGAATCAATTTGATTATGACAAATCAAACTGAAAACTTATTTTAGTATGAAGGAAGTATAAAATAAGACTTAAGAGACTAAAAAAACCTAACTAATTAACAAGTTACCACAAAAAACTAACTAAACGAATTGGTCTTAAATAGCTTTTTGTCAATATCTATTTGGGTTTCTCTACTATTAGACCATCTAATTAATATTCTTATATTCGTAAACAACTGCGAGATATCGGTTCGATTGTCGGGTTGTTCGGTTTGGTTAGTTTCGTTAAATATTTTTTTTGAGTAAAACTGAACCGAATCGAATTCAAATTGGATTAAACCGAACCAAATAACCAAAAAACAAACACCATAACCAAATAACTCAAATTACATAATTTTAATCATTTATTCATTTATCTTATTTTTAGCATCATAAAAATTTTCAAGAAAAATGTTTAATTTATACTATGAGTCAACACCATTTACATCACATATAACCAATTCACGACACCAATAACCTGATGCCCCCTATTTGTTTGATGCCTTAGGCCGTCGCCAAGTTCGCTCACCCCTAGGGCCGACCCTGAGGTTGGGGGAGGCCTAGCACCCGCTAGCCACCATATCCCCTCCGCCCCTCACAACACAATTTACATCACATATAATCAATTCACGACACCAATAACCTGATGCCCCCTATTTGTTTGATGCCTTAGGCCGTCGCCAAGTTCGCTCACCCCTAGGGCCGGCCCTGAGGTTGGGGGAGGCCTAGCACCCGCTAGCCACCCTATCCCCTCCGCCCTTGACTATGAAAGAGTTGTAATATGTTTTTTTATATAAAGAAAAATCAGTTTTACTAAGTGTGTGGGAGTATCTTGTGCCGTATATTTGTGTATATTTGGGTGGTGATGTTGTTTGTGTTATTACACTATTTTGATGGTGATGCTGGTTGAGGAGAGAAAAGCTGACGCAGCGCTAAGTCGACGACGCCGATAAAAGTCACTATTACCACGAGTCTTATAAATGTAACAAACTTGTACACACTTAGAACTATAATAAAATGAGTTCTTTTTTTCGTTTATCAAAGCTGGTACAAAAAAGTTGCAGAATTAACAAACAATTGAGGGAATTGCATATATACCTACTAAAACTTGAGTATTTGCATATATACCCAAGATACAAGTTTTCAATGCATGATCTACAATGCAAGTTAAGCATGTTTTTGGTATATATGCAAATATGAAACTTTTAGTGGGTATATATGCAATTGACCAAACAATTTTGCTCTTGTGAAACCCAACTATGCTATAAACCGATGACAAATTACCGTAAAGAGACAACTTCTTATCCAAAATCATATAGTTGCCAAATTGTAGAAAGTCAACTGAATGAATTATTGTCTCTATTAACTTGTTACTACTCAAAACCAAACGAATTATTGTGAATATGATATTGTCAACTCTCTTATTGGTTTAGACATAGAAAAATAGTGTTTATGTATGCCTTTCACCCGTAGAGTTTCGATGCGCCCTTAAATGGTTTATTGTCATCTTTTTGCATATATTACATGTCGCAAGCTTTTGAATAATTGACAAGACTTGTGTAATTTTAAAGGCTGTGGACCTTGATGCATTAGATTCATTTATGGACTATAGGTTAAACATATGGGGTCTACTCTCATATATTATGTTTTTCATATTATTGATGATTAATATGGATTTAATGTGCGCCTTGTAAAATTATAATGTAAGGATGATTAGTTGGAGTGGTTAAGCCTTGATCATTAAAACAGCAGCCAAGGTACGATAAGTTGTGGGTAATAAGTGGTTCAAAATATCTGTGTATTGATATGAATCAAATAATATTATTACTTACTTATATTAGCTTCTTATTTCTAAAGCTAACAACTTGTAGTTCATTAGACACCTTAGCGGTGTTTCAAAACTTCACAGATGGTGATATCATTGTTTCAGGGAGTGAACAATTTGAGATGGGTTTCTTTAGCCCAGGCAGGTCGAAGTATCGATATCTGGGGATATGGGTTAAGAACACGTCACCTCATACAGTTGTATGGGTTGCTAACCGGGAAACACCACTTATCGACAACTTGGGCATGCTCAAATTGGACAACCAAGGGATTTTGTCTGTTGTTAATAGTAGTCTATTCCGCATCTGGTCATCAAACTCCTCGATATCCAGCGCAAATGTGATTAATCCCATAGCACAACTCTTGGATAGTGGCAATTTAGTAATTAAGGAAGGAAAGAATGTCGTTTGGCAAAGTTTTGATTACCCGGGAGATACCTTCATAGCAGGAATGAAGTTGGGTAAGGACCTCATAACAGGAAGAGAGATGTTCCTAACAGCATGGACAAGTGCAGATGATCCATCCCCAGGTGAGTATACACTCAGATATTCAATGAATAAGGGTGAATATATACAAGTATATATTTGGAAAAATTCTGTTATTGATTCAAGGATCGGGCCATATAATGGCCTTATCTTTGCGGGCTTACCAAACTATAAGCCTAACCCAGCTTATGTCTACAAGATTGATATGATTGTCAATGATAAGATGATGTATTGCATGTATACATCTAACAGCACTACATTCGCGTCAAGGTCAATAGCAACTCCGAGTGGAAAGTTTGAGACTTGGCAGCTAAATATGCACAGCAAAGAATGGATGCAGGATCTCATCTTGCCCATGGATTATTGTGACAACTATGGACTATGTGGGCTCTTTGGAAGCTGTAATACTGCCACTTTTCCAAGTTGTTCATGCTTGAAAGGATTTGAACTAAAAAATCCAGAAGGATCAGGTCCTGGTAATTGGACTAGTGGATGTATACGGAGCACAGACTTGGACTGTGGGCCCAGAGAGGGATTTTTAAAGTTTCCAGATATGAAATTGCCAGACACGCAGAATGCTATCTTTAATGGCAACATGAGTCTCCAGGAATGTGAGGTAGCTTGCAAGGATAATTGCTCTTGTGTTGCTTATGCAAATCCGAATGTGGCTCCAGGTGGAGTTGGATGCTTGCGATGGTTTGATTATTTGATTGATGTCCGCGTGTACCCACAAAACGGACAAGATCTTTATGTTAGACTGGCTTCCTCTGAATTATTAGGTAAGCAATAATGCATTTCTTATTGATGCAACTACAAAAATTTGTTATATTATGTTGTTCAGTTTTGTTTTCATAATTAAGCATGCTACTTTTAGCGTTATATTAAAAAATTTGGAGCTGCATCGGTTTGTTTTGTTTTGAATGCTTTTAAGCTTGATCTTTTAGTTGTTCCAAGATTATGTCAATGTAGCTAAAACCATACTGGTTATCATGACTCGTTTAATGAAGGCCATACAGCCTCCCAATCTAGCTTCAACAGAAATTTAGGACTACTCAGCATGGTCATATCAATTTCAACAGCGGTGATTCTTATGTTTTCCGTGGCATATTCATGTAAAAAGAAAAAGAAAACGCCTCCACTGAAACAAAGAGGTAATTTAAAAAGGAGTTATATGCTTTTAGGAACAAAAGAGTAGCAATTATCCTTACAATATACAGTTTGTATGTATACGAATTATGGCAGAATCATGTATTCAATAGAATCTGAATGGTATTATTGCAGGAAACAGGTCTTCGTTTGGTAAAAAGAGTGCAAGTGTTCATATGGAAGATCTTGATGAGCTTCCTTTCTTTAGTCTACATGAAATAGCTGAGGCTACAGATAATTTTAGCATCAACAATAAGATAGGAGAAGGTGGCTTCGGTCCTGTTTACAAGGTAACTTGTTGATACTTAACATGATAAGCTCAATTTGAGAGATCAAGATCCTGAATAAATGTCTAGGGAGAGTGGCATAACTCTCAAACAACAGCCAACTTGTCACTTATATCTGTTGTTTTTTAGTTTATATAGCAATTTGGGTCTTCTCCGCATTATAAACTGTAACCTTGACATTTTAGGGTGTGCTGGAAGATGGACGACACGTAGCTGTTAAGCGGCTGGCAGAAACATCACAGCAAGGGCTTGATGAATTTAAGAATGAAGTCATTTGTATTGCCAAACTACAGCACCGGAATCTGGTGAAGCTTTTCGGATACTGCATCCACAAAAATGAAATGATCTTGATATATGAATACATGGCTAACAAAAGCTTGGACACATTTATATTTGGTTTGACTTGCTACCATCTCATTGACCTTTACTATCATAATTTATGTAGTAATAATGTTGTTGAATTTCTTGCCAAATTATAACACTCACTGACTGCTCAATTTGTTACATTTCTACAGATGAAAACAGAAGTTCGATGCTTGACTGGCCTCACCGCTTTAATATTATCAATGGGATGGCTCGAGGTATTTTATATCTACATCAAGATTCCCGCATTCAGATCATCCACAGAGATCTAAAGGCAGGTAATATTTTGTTGGATGCTGATATGAACCCAAAAATCACTGACTTTGGCCTTGCTAGAAAGTTTGCAGGCTCCGATAGTGCTGCTAAGACCAAAAAAGTGGTGGGAACATAGTAAGAATCTGAAACCAGGTTCTATTAGATTAAACTTGCTTCTGTTATTCTAACTTACTATACTTAGTCCATTTAACCTTACCGCAGTGGCTATATCTCTCCCGAGTATGCAGTACATGGGAATTTCTCTATAAAGTCAGATGTATTTAGCTTTGGTGTTTTGACTCTAGAGATAGTGAGTGGTAAGAAAAACAGAGGATTCACTCATGAAGATCACAGTGACAACCTTCTTGGACATGTACTTCAATTTAAACTCGAACCATAACTAGTACTTTTTTGTTATACAAAACCGTTCGTCTATATTTATCACTATGTTTGGTCTTATTCAGGCATGGAGACTTTACAAAGAAAACAGGTGCACTGAAATTATGTGTCCGTCTTTACTTGACTCCTGTGTTGCTTCTGAAGTAGTAAGATCAATTCAAGTCGGGCTACTATGTGTGCAAAATAGTGCAAAAGATAGGCCAACAATGATGTCAGTGGTTCTGATGCTGGTGAGTGGAGGAGTGTTACCTAAACCCAAACAGCCTGCTTTCTACACTGGAGAGAGCCATAGTGAAGGCCAGTCTGTGTTGTCAGTTGATGAACGCATGATAACACAATTGCATGCTCGATAGCATGCACATATATGTTAAATGTATATAGACTTGCTACTACTTCTCCTTTGTATAGTTTGTAGGTAGTTTGAAGAGCAAAAAATTAATTTAAAATTAAAGATAAAAAATCTAAAGTGTACGGATTCTTATTATGAGGCTCGGAAAAGTAACTATTACTGGCCGCCTTTCAATTCACTGTTTCACGTAATACATTAAGGATTTACTAGAACCCTAATGTGATCAAAGTTTGTGACAAACAAACAGCATATTATTGCAAAATGAGCAAGACTTCCATATCATTTAGCAAATTATTGTGTACAAATTACCTTTTCAAGAAAGAATTTATAATCCAATTTGCTGAAGTTGGCACAGCAGTAAAAAAAAAGAGACACAAAATGAAGACTTTATAACGAGAGAATTGATAAAGAGGTACACCATTTCACAGAAGTGAGAATCGTTGGTATTTTGATGTCAATGCTTTTGTTTAGAAACATGGAAATTTTGCTTATAATCTAAATAAAAAAAAGGATTCTTGATATGGGTGAGAGAGACCTTGTATTTAATAGCAAGTTAGAACCATCCCTCTCATATAGACAGAAAACAAGATAACTTGCACAGAAATATATAACAATACCTATATTTAAGAATTTGAAAGCTGCATACAAATTGCACTTTGATAGTATATTAACACAACGACCTCCTACCTGTCCATACAAAAAATTAGTGACCAAAACTAAAGAAGGTAAAAAATAAAAAAGCTATTGACTGTTAGGGAAATTTTCAGGCGAGAGGTTTATTTATGGTGGGTTTTAATCTTGCCCCACATATATACATCTAGACGAAAAAGATTATATGACTTGCTACTAGCAAGGGACTCCAGCGGTCACGTTGCTGTCTCTATTTTCAAAGGGTGTGACTGTGACGGATATTACTGTTGCTAAAACCGTCAATAGTCGCGACTAGTGACAGTTATCACTACAAGTTCTAGGCTTATAGCACGAGAAAATTCGTCTCTAAATTTGTGCTGTCATCGCAAAAACCTTCATCTTATTAATTCCGTCTCTAAACGTTATTGTGACGACTATTTTCACTTTTAGATATGACGTCTAGTGCAACAACATATGTCGTCTATGAAAGTACTTTTTAAATATAAAAAATATATATTATCTTTACATAAATTAATTTTTTCAGGGGTAAACGGAAAGACTTCCCAGAGAAAAAAAATAAACAATAAATAAATGAGGAATACTAAATCCACACTCATTTTATATAAAAAAATTTCACACCCATATGTGTCAAACAAATAGTGGTAGTGAAAAAAAGAAAGAGAAAATCTGATAGATAGTGATTGGTGGAACTAACATGCCACATGTGTATATGAAAGTTTTATGTGAGTTAGGAGCGGATGTAGCATTGCTCTAAATAAATACAATGAGTTTAGAAAAACTTTGCATGCTAAAACACAACGACCTCTACAAAGGCCGAACATAAGCACAAAACTACCAAATGAAACTCAAATTATAAATGGACGTTTGGCACGACTAAATCATAAAGAATAAAGAATGGAACTGTAGAATAACTCCAAAAATATTAAGAATACCTCACTGTTTGGTTGGAGTATAGAATCTAGTAGTGGAATGGGTTGAAATCTCAATTCTTATGTTTGGTGTAGATAAACAATCAAATAGATTGGAATGAACATTAAAATTATTACGTAGATTCTCTTCTTAACCTTCGATTATCACAATGATTTTTGCTAATATTGTTTTTATTTTTATACAAAACTGTCGCCATAAGTATATCAAATTTCTACCTCTCTATTACTCTTTTTCTTCGTATGAACTTTGTGTTTGAATAAGTTATACTGTTGCAACTATCCCTCACAAGTAAACTGCAATTACCAATATATAGAAGATACGTTGAACCCGGAATCCAATTCGAAATCGCAAATAACTCGTTAAATTCTTTACTTTAAGTAATAGTTTTTTTCTTTCTAGAGTCTCCGTTATAATGTTGCAAAACTTATGAAGATGTGGTTGTTGAGATTTTGTGAAAGAATAAAAATATTATGTTAATTAGGGATTAATGGCAACAGTGGAACAGAAAAAATACAATATATTAACGTCATGAGCGGGGTGTAGAAAAGTAGATGGTATCATCATACCTACTATCGATCAGTGGGTGTTTCGGTCAATTTATACGAGTTTGGTAATTTATTTAAGATTTGACTATTTGATATTAGAATGTGCCACACAAATGTCAATTTATTTTGTATCATGCTTTTTTCACGATATACCTATTAGACGATAAATAGGCCCAAGCCCGATTTGTAGGCTTTGGGTCAGTTTATGATTCACATGAGAAAGAAATGGATTATCATCATTTTAAAAATATTCACGAGCTGTGTTTACTATTTTAAGAGAATCACAGCCAGCGAATGAGAATGAAAACCATGTCTCATATTTTCATTCTATGCATGCAATAAACACAAGAATTAATTTTCATTCCTTTTCACATATTTCTTTTACATCGTACCAAACATTCCCTAATGACCAATCAAAGGCGGCTAAGGCCATAACTAAAACCCACCACTAAATAACATATACATCAACAACCATCAAATAGGTGCACATGTATATCCTCTAGCCGACTCAATATCCGGCTTCTAAATGCTCTTTATACTATTTGCGCTAGTAGAATGCTTGAACGTAAAGCACATGAGCTTTAGAGCACATTACCTTTAGACCAACCACTCTCTTTATAACTTCTAGCAAATCCGTTGGCCCTCTTAATACTTTCTTATGAACAATAACATTTCTCTCTTTCCAAATTCTATAGATCGTAGCACCGAGGATCAAACGTGCAACAATGCTATTAATATTATTTGATTTACATCTTGGTTGAATCCATGCTATGATATCTTCCCACGCTTTCGACACACTATCCATGGTAAATTAAAACCCTCAAGTTGGTTCCAATCCTTTTTTGCAGATGGACATTCAAAAATAGATGGTTATGATCTTCTTGATGTTTTTTTGCATAAAAGACATGAATGCTTGTTGTAAATGAATTGTAATCCCAGCTCTTCATATGATATTGAGTTCATTCATAAACTCTCTTAATTGAGTACCTCTAACACTCGTACGTTTTACACCACCACGTGGATACATACCAATATACATACTCATGTACTCATAAAATTTCAACATGTTACTTTTCCCTTTACTTGTCTAGCTCATTTTACACATACATGTTACTCATCATAAATGACATTCTTAACATGATAACATGACTCGATTCATTACCTTAAACTCTTTCTAGCGTATTTTATATCGTTTATTATTTCTAGTGCCACTTATCTCAATCATCATTTCAACTCATCACACTTAACCATTATTCGCAATCGAAATTTACTTTATCATGTTTTCTATACAATAGGTTCTAAACAAACCTTGATTATACATTGATCACATATTTCTAATAGGCCATACTTTAACCATTCATTCTACACAACTAGTTGGTTACCCGCGCATAGCGGCGGTAATAGAAAATTTACTAACTCAACTCTTTACGCAATTTCCTACCCGCTTAGTAATTTTGTTTCACAACACTTTAAATATATGTGTTCGTTGTATGTGTTTGTTTTGGTTTCCCGTAGCTTTCCCGCAACACCATATTAACATTATCATTCTCGCATGTAAAGAGACAACACACTCTCCGAAAGTATATAGTTTTAACGTATCAAGTTATATTTAACTAGGGTTAAATTTGTAAAAAATATAAATCAACATAAAATAAACCTATTAAAAATGTAAAAAACAAAAAAATTATAAAATATAACAAAATATATGTTGAATTAAAGAGTACAAAATTTTAAAAAATATGGTGAAATTAGATCATAATAAAATTAAATTGATAAAAAGATATTTCAATTTGAAGGTGATTTTTTAATCAAAAGTGACACATGTCACTTTTTGATGTGATTCCCAAAAATGAGATGGATGGTCAAGATTGCACCTCTTTATCTTAATTTTTAATGGGTCTCACATTATAAATGTTTTATATAGTAGTATAGATATACTTTTAAGCATCTAATCCTCTTTTCACTTTAAAATTTTGTATTATAACAAATCATATACTCTCTCTGTCCCATATTAAATGTCCACTTTGACTTTTTGAAGTCTTTCGTTTCTAACTTTGACCTTAATTATGTTTGTTTGTGTCATGTAATATTTGATGCAAAATATATGAATAAATTGAGTTTTAAATGTATTTTTCATTGGTATAATTTTTATCAAGTATCACACAAACAAACATATTTAAGGTCAAAGTTAAAAAAAAAAGACTGCAAAAATCAATAGTGGACATTTAATATGAGACGAAAGGAGTATAAATTATAATTCATCTAACATCACATAATTTAATCTATGCATTTATAAAATCATACTTCATAACTTTTTCACATAACTATATGTTCTATAAATATTTCAACTATCACAAGGTTATCATACTCATCCCATAAAAAGCATATATCACATTATGCTTAATTCTCATTCTAAACAACATTATACCATCAACCACTTTCATACATTACATACATTCTTACACATTTATATCATGCATCTTACTTAACTCATGCATCTATATGTCGACATACTCTAACTTAAGCAACTAAGCAATCTCTCTAAGTGTTCTTCTTAACACTACAAACTATATCAATCCAGATCAGACACATTCACATTGCACTTAGATATGTAACAAGCTACCCTAGACATAACGTCACATATTGTCATTTAATCTTACACTTAACACCTATCCGTAAAGTGTTAAAATATCTTTAACCACATACATATCATTTAGTCTATGGTAAAATAGCTCATTTCATAATTAAACTATGTATAAGCATATCAAGACGTGTTTTGTCATTAACAAAAAGGGGAAGATTTTTAATACAAATAAACCGTAAAAACGTTTATTTATATTTTACGATCTATCCGTGTTTTGTCGATAACAAAACATAAAAACATCGGAAGTAGAAAATAAAGTTTACTAGTTTTAAACCAATAGTTTTTTAACTCGACTATTGTCTCAATTATCTCACACATCATATATATTTACCTTGTTAGATTTTATATAAATACCTCTTTAAAATAAATGTGCAAAATAAGACTTAAACATATATTAACAAATTATACACTAAAAGATATTTTTTCTATAAAAGAAAAACACTTTATACATCATGCATGACCTCAAAACATATCTAGACAAGATTTTTTGAAATCTAAATTCGGATTTGTTGTCAGATGGCCGGTTCTCTCCAGTTGCACTGGCCGGTTCTATTGTGGTGATGGAACCGCCAAGAAATGGGCTACAGTATTGGCCGGTTCTATTACAATGCACTGGCCGGTTCCATTAAGGCAATAGAACCCGTGGAACCGGGCTATAGTAACTTTCAAGCCTATAAATACCAAGTCATTTCTCTTGTTTTGATCATCAATTAGAATAGTTTTTCACTCTCATATTCAACTAACATCTGATCATTGATCATGTTCTTTTCACTTTAGTGTTTTGGTGAATTTCTTAATAGGAGAAGTTTTTACCGACTTTTGCATATGAGATCAAGCATCAAGAATTACTTGTAGCGGTATCTCTCATCTCTTGAAGATCTATCTACTGATCTCCAAGCTTCATCTATCATCATAGATTATGGAGTCATGTATCATATTGTACTTAGAGCATTTGAGAAAGTGTATTATATTCGATAGGATACGTAGGGTAGTATCTATCTTTGTTGTATCTTAGTGTATTCCTTAGCACCTAATTGAGGGTAAGCATTGTGGGGTTGGTTCCTCCTTGTTGGAATACGGTATTTAGCTTAGTACCGTATAAAGGGTAAGCGAATGTTGGTTTGATTCTACCTTGTGAAGAATCCAGTATTTAGCTTTGTATCGTTAAAAGGTGTAAGTGACGTTGTGAGGCTTCTCCGCCGGTTAAAGGAGTATTGGTGACTAGTGGATTCGAACTCTCGAGTAGATGACTCGGGGAGTGGAGTAGGGCAAGGAATGTGACCTTGTAGCCGAACCACTATAAATATTCGTGTCTCATATCCTTTATGTTCTATGTTTATTAATCGTCATAAAATATACATATAAACAAATAGATCTACAACAATAAAAACAATTAAATTAAAATTTTAATTGGTAAAACTACTCAACCCCCCCTCCTTCTAGTTTTCCACAATTGGTATCAAGAGCAGGTTATCAAAGTTTTTTTAAAATAAACTTTATTTTAAAATCTTTATAAACCGATCAAATGAATTTCGAAAACTACAGATTAGATCTATTTGTATCATATACTCTTTTCTTGTGTAAAGGGATGAATGAAGAATCATCAAATGATCTCGGTTTACTTGATGCTCTCTAAGGTACTCTAAAAGTCTTCTCCACTTAAAATCTAATAAATACCTTAGTTTGTGTATTAAGCTCGTATTTGCTGGGCTGGCCCGAATCTCGGGCTTGGCCCAACAAACCGGTTCCGCCGGTTTCAGGTGGGAAAGGAACCGACCAGGCTTAGCCAATGGAACCGCGAGGTCTGTTGAATATCTCATTCTTCCTGGGATTAAAATAATTGGGCTAAATCATAAATTTCAAAATTCTTTGAGGATGTTTCAAAAAAAATTATTATATATACATCTTCTCAAAAAAATTCGGATCATGTATATCTTCCTTAGACTTAAGACACGAAAAGGTACACATTTTCATTCCGATTCTTGCCAAAAAACTTGCTACATGATTAATTAACAAAATGTGCTAGTTGCGTTATCAATTAATTATTAATTATGTGTACTTGCTTTTATGTTCTTGTATGACACACCCTTCTCTTCTCATCACAAATATGTCAGTTTCCCGTCATATTGGCTAAAACACATCTTCTTGGGTTTTAACTCTTAACCTCATCTGTCCTTTTAATCCATGTCACCAATCATCATCATTCGTCCTCACCAAAACTTTAACGCTTCGTCTCGGTCATCCTTATCTCCTTGCTTCCAACCCGATGCTAAAATTGTCCTACAAAAATTTGCTCATTACTTTGACTCTTTAAGATCACCTCAATTTATCCTTACATTATATCATTTTTTTGTCGTTCAAACTTTTAAATAATATTAATCATCACAAAAAATTAGTGTAGAGGTAAACAAATAAAGATAAATCCTTATAAAATGTTTTTACCCTTGCCGGGTATGTTGGCTAATAAAGCCGGTTCCCTTCTAAGAACCAAACCGGCAGAACTGGCCAACTGGTGGAACAAAATCAACAGTTCATCATTATAACAACCCGAAATTTTCATCAAAACAAAATCAACCTATTTTATTATGATCACATTTGTACGGAGAAATTTTTCGCTTTATTACATTACTTACATTA
>BQNB010000154.1:0-17719 GCA_026074375.1 Tanacetum coccineum | reverse complement strand
ATTTTAGTTTCACGTTTGTATGACGATGGTTTTATTAACAGTTTTGATGGCAATGTACTTTCAGTTTCTAGGAATAATTTGGTTTATTTTAGTGCTATCCGAAAGGATGGTATTTATGAAATTTATTTGTCTTCTTCTAATACAAATGATAGTTCTATGTATGCTATAAGCAATAAAAGAGCCAAGATCAACTTGGACTCTACTCTCTTGTGGCACTGTCGTCTTGGACACATTAGCAAGAAATGCATTGAGAAGTTGCAACATGATGGACTTCTTAATTCAACTGACATTAAATCTTTTGAAAAATGTGTTTCATGCATGTCTGGAAAGATGGCAAGAAAACCTTATTCACATCAAGTGGAAAGGGCTAAAGATCTACTTGGACTAATACACACCGATGTATGTGGCCTATTTAGAACTGTGTCAAGACAAGGAGCAAGCTACTTCGTCACTTTCACTGACGACTTTAGTAGTTATGGTTATGTTTACTTGCTGAAACATAAACATGAAGTGTTTGAAACATTTAAACTGTTTCAAAAGGAAGTAGAAAACCAACTCGGGAAGACCATTAAGTCACTACGTTCTGGTCGTGGAGGTGAATATATGAGTCAAGAGTTTTTGGATCATCTAAAGGAGCATGGGATTTTTCCCCATCGCACTCCTCCTTACACGCCACAACATAATGGTGTGTCTGAGAGGAGAAATCGAACACTGCTAGACATGGTTCGCTCCATGATGATTCAAACTACTCTTCCAAAGTCCTTTTGGGATTATGACCTTGAGTCTGCTGCAAGCATTCTCAACATGGTTCCAACTAAGAAGGTTGATAAGACACCATACGAAGTATGTCATGGGCAAGCCCTTAAGTTGTCTTACTTAAAAGTCTAGGGTTGTGAGGCTGATTCGTTCGTGAGAACTAGTCGAGTAATATAATATAAGTAATCACGTCGGATAGATCTATTAAGTGTATCTTCGTAGGATACCTAAAGGAAACGATATGATATTCTTTCTACTACCCACCCGAGAACAAAGTCTTTGTTGCCTGGAATGCTGAGTTCTTTAAGAGTAATCTTATAGATCAAGAAGCAAGTGGGAGTCTAGAAGATCTTGAAATTATTCAAGAAGAAGATACTAATCCTTCTTTAGACACTAACTTAAATATCATGAAGAGGATGATCAAGAAATTGATGAACCTCAAAGTGATATCAATCCCATTCGTAGGTCCTCTAGGACACCGCAGTACCCCAAGATATTATGTGCTATAAACTCATGCGAGGAGCATGAGTTTGGGGGATCTGGTGCACCCGCTAACAATAAAGGCTGCATTGTTAGGATCCTGAAACCAAGAAAATGCGGCTTGATGCTTAATGTGGAAATGCAATCCATGAAGAGACAACGACAACTGGGACTTAGATGATATCCTCCTAACATAAAACCCGATAGGAAGCAAATGGCTCTTCAAAAAGAAACTGACATGGATGCGCCGCACACACCTATACAAGCACGTCTTAAGCAAAGGTCTTCATTCACTCAAACCTATCGGGGTTGATCATATGAAGAAACCTTTCCCACCTATTGCAAGGCATTAGAGCTTTAAAGGTTCTATAGCCATACAGCTGCGTTCTATGACTAGAGAGAATTGGCAAATGGTTATTCAAAACCACTTTCCTTCAATGGACAACTTTCTGATAATTCTATAAGGTGCAACCCTGAAGGTTTTGTTAATCAAAAATATCCTAACCGAGTATGCAAGCTCAGCGTATCCAGTATATGGACATAAGCAAAGCCTCTAGGCAATGGAATAACGATTAATGATGAAATCAAAAAATTCGTTTTCACTAAAAAATCGTGATGAACCGATAGTATATCTTAAAGCTAGTGGAGTTAATGTTACCTTTCCTGAATCTTGATGTATATGACTTATTAATCATGGAAACAACATTCCAATGTTACAAGATGTAAAATCCTATCTTGGAAAATGTTTTGCTATGAAAGATCTAGGGGAACCTGCATATATTCTTGGAATGAAGATCTATCGAGATAGATCTAAGCGGTTAATTGGTTTATGTCAAAGTGCTTACAATGAGAAAATCTTAAAAAGATATTTCATGAAGAATTCCAAATGTGGAACTATCCCAATGCAAGAAAAGCTAAAATTGAGTAAGTCACGAGGTGCTTCAACACCTGCTGAAAAACTGCTTCCGATGAGCAAAATGTTCCATACGCCTCGGCTGTTGGATCGATTATGTATGTTGTGAGATGTACTCGTCTTGATGTTGCGTTAGCTCAGAACATAACAAGCCGATATCAACAGAATCCAGGTGAACTTCACTGGACTACTGTTAAGAATATCCTAAAGTATCTTCACAATACTAAATATATGTTTCTGGTTTATGGAGGTGATATAAAACGAGAGCTCAGGGTTTCTTGCTACACTAATGCTGGATATCTGACAGATGCTGACGATCTTAAGTCACAGACTGGATATGTGTTCGTTTTAAATAGAGGTGCTATTGATTGGAAAAACACAAAGCAAAGTATTTTTGCAACTTCATCTACAGAAGTTGAGTATATAGCTGCTTATGACGCATCTAAAGAGGCTGTATGGATTCAAAAATTCATTTCTGGGCTTGGTGTTGTTCCCACAATTGAAGAACCCATAAATATGTGTTGTGATAATACTTGAGACATTTCTATAGCTAAAGATCATGAAGTCACTAAAGGTGCAAGACATTTTCATGCAAAAGTTCACTATCTTCGAGAAACCATTAAAATGGGTGACGTGAAGATAGCAAAAGTTGACACAGATGACAACTTAGCTGATCCTTTTACAAAGGCCTTAGCATATCTTAGGCATTTTGAATTGACTAAGAATATAGGATTAATTCTAGCTAGTAGTCTTATGTAAATCTGTGTTTTATTAGTATTTGAATAATTTGGGATTCTAAGACAGTTTTAATTTCTGATGAATAAAGATACTTACTATGGTGTTTGTTTATCATTCTATAATAATGTTGTCCTATATTTGCATGTTTAAGCCGTGAATGATTTATCATTCTAAATATGTCCATTGTCGGTTAACAAATATGGGAATATTGTTGCATAAGGCAAATATGAGTGTTGGTTAATATTCTTTGAATATATGGATTGTTCCCACCAAACTTATATGTATTCACAAAGGATGCATATTGGATACCCCAACTTTCGAATATTTACTTTTGGATCCTTGTCATGAGTAAGATGTCAAAAATAGTTAATAAAACCGTCCTTAGACTTGAGATACAAACAAGTTCTGTATGTGTGGATATCACTTTTGTAATTATATGTCAAACGCAATCCTGAATAAGGAAGTTATAAAGGATATTTTTTAGAGTGATGTGAAGCAGCATCCACAACACTTATAGTCAACAAATGATTTGTTTCTCCACTTGATATGTGCAGAAAGATACCATTGGGCCCTCTCCAGATTTAATCAAAAAAATGAATGGTCGTTCCTAAAGGTAAATCCAAAGATCATTCTCTTGAATTACATTTGGTATACATGAATTATTGTTCCATAACGAGAAACATAATTTAAACTATATGGACTGATTATGATCCCTATCCATGTGTAACGTATCTATTATAACCAACCCATAATTTTCTAGATATTTCATCAATGTAAAATCTACTACAATGTTAAGTACTACTTTTCACGATAATAATTTTCGCTTCAAAGTCTATATCCATTACGTATCATTTTGAACACATTTCAAAAGTAAACGTCTCACTAAAAAAGTAGCAACCTACTAAATGCCCACCTATCTCATATATGTCAATCACACATCATAACCTGTCAAGTCAATATATAATATCATGATTACAAAAGTACATTAACTCCATAAAGTACCAATCGCAACGTTAACAAGACGGGCTTTAAACCGTTAACGTCTACCTCTATACCCTAATTTCCACCGAAAGGTTAATATCTAATAGCGAATGTACAAATCTACTAAAGCAATATATACATCCAAATAACATCTCATTTAATATACCTTTTCCATCCAAAATAAGGTACAAGTCCTTTAAAGCATAATGTATAAGTCATTAATGCGCGATATTCAAATAGTTATTTTACCTCCATTTTCCCAAGGAATCTTGTAAAATCCATCAAGTACAAGTTACAAGCAAGTCATATACTTCATTTACATTCCATATCATCCTCATTTCATAAGATTTCATGAAATGAAACCTAGAAACCCTAACCCGAGCAAAATACTAAACCATGACCCGTTTCTCGATATTTATCCATTTTAAACTTCCACCAACACTCAAATAAGTTGTAATAACTTAATTTACAACAATACTAATCATATACAATCATCATTTCATTATTTCATTTCATTTGTATGCGAATTAAATCAAAGAAACCCTAAACGTGCCCTAATGAGAACATTCGACCCGTTTACTCATTTTCGCCCATTTTAAACCTGAATCACTTATCAATTCTTGTTATTAATCCTTAATACAAGTCTTGTGAACATATATCTATCATTATATCTCAAATGTATATGAATTATAAGCATAGAAATCCAATTCGAGCCCTAATGGAACCCGTATACATTATTCTTGCAATCTAACCCATTTTGAGAAAGTTTCTTGCTACCGAAGGCAACCTCATGACTCACCCACATTCTACTTAAGCACTAAAAGCACCTATGGAAGTTTTTTTTTCATTTCATGGCCAAAATTAAGCCACAACTTCACCTTGTTGGCTCATTTCAGCCGCAGCCACCACAACACCCAAAACCACTTCCACCTTGCAATCCCACCACCTCTAGACCTCAAGACTCATCACATAGCTTCTCCACATCACCCCCCCACCTATCCAAACCTGGTCTCTAAGCACCCTTGGTCACCAAGTTCCAAAATGGGTATAAATAAGGGTGTTATGCCTTCATTTCAACTCATCACCCACTTCCTCCTCTATAACCCATCATAGCAGCAATACTTTGCTCTAAAAAGATCCTAAGAGGTCCTAATAAGTCTCAAGAACATAATTGAAGCAAAAGAAACCAAGAAAAGAAGCCCGGGAGTCGTTATTCTAGGCGTACGAAGCTAAAAGTCCCGATTTCGACCCGTTTCCAAGCTATAAGCTCAAACCCAGGTTCTATGATCTTCATACCTGATCCTACACTCTTATAATGTTCATATGATCCTAAATATACTCTTGTTAAAGTTTTATAACTCAATTCATACTCATTTTCCATTTTGATCCAAAACCGTACACCCGAAACCCTAATTTTATGTTTTTCTTAAAACTAAATGTTATAAGGGTTAAATGTTGTTATAATCTATCCTAACATGCTTAACTAATGTTAATATAACCTCTTTATTCATTATTGAAAGAATTTGAACTTAAAACCCGCGCGTTTTCGTTTTAAAACCCTAATTTGACCCGTTTTGCTTCCTAGCTTAACGAATCGTTATTTTAAACTTTAGTTATGTTAAATCTTCATATTTTAGCTTATATTAATAAGCTATAACCTGTAAATTACTTTCAAATTTTGAAATATAACATATTATGGATTTGGGACAAAAACGATACATTTATCAGCAAAAGGGTATATAACGTAACTTTCGGAAATTATAACTAAAAGACTAAAAATAGTCATTTTAATCAAAGATATAACTACAGGGTCTATTATGTTCATTTTCCAAAGTGCCAGGTTACTTTGTAATCTTTATAAAACTAGAAGGAACCAAACTTGTAAAAGTGCAAACTCCAATGGTTACTTTTTGCCATTTCTCAATTCTTAAGGGTCCTACAATGTAAAATTTTGAAAAAGTAGAAAATCAAGTTCAAAACATTATTAATCCATAACTTTAATTAACTGTTTGTCGTGCTTATCAATTTCCATATATTAATCAAAACGCAAAAAACCAATTATAATCGTATCCAATACTAGGGACATCATATTAAGGGGTTTCATCCTGGTATTACATTATGACAGAGTTGTAGGTTTACGATTTAAAGTACCCTAGCTCCTCAAACGTTTACTGAATGACTTCTGAATTATGATGGCCCGAACGGTGATACAATAATTCCAAACTCTCCAATCAAACTTATAACAATATTAATCTCTTAGAACCAAAGTTCTAGAGTACAATCTTCCTAAGACTTGAAATATTATCCCAGGTTACGTGACGAAGCTGCTTTCTTTCAAGTTGATATACTTTCCGCCCGAGTAGATAACGTCGTACTACCATACAGACGCCTTTCCTTTGATATACTTTTGCTGTTAATCAGATTTCCCTGTTAAGGTGAAGTTCATAGCCTCGCTTTTACTTAAAATACCATATTTTATAAACCCGCGAGGGGGATACATGCTTGTTACAAACTCTTTTACATACTCGTTTATCTTATAACAAATGTGATTACTTTTCAAAGACTTAATGAATTCATAACCCCATATTTCCATCTTTTGAATACTTTATAAACCTGTGATACCTGCTATAAACCTAAATGTATGTTATCCAGATATGTATGCTATCCAGATATATTATTGCCTAAGTAGCTTCCAGTGCCATTATTTCCATATCATGAACCATTAATTGCTTACGAGTGAGCGCGAATATTGTGAATAGATCTATTGGGGGTGACGACTCCCGTTTGTATACCCATTCATAGGGTAGCCAAACGCACTATATTTGACCTAATGGGTAACCTTGGCAAGTTACCTTTTCCACGGGGACATTTGTTCCTCAACCAATGTCACTACGGTGATTTTCCCTGTTAACGTATTGGTGTCATGAGCTTAGGTGCAATAATAATGTTACCATTTTTCCATGATAATTGTATTCGTTGCAATTATTACCATTATGATGACTTGCATTCAACTGTTCTCCATAATAATGTTGTTCTCCATGATAATGATGTTTTCCATAATAATACTGTTTTCCATAATAATTATGCTCGTGCAATTATTACACTATAATTTGTATTCAAACTATTTACCATAAACCTATGAATTTCACTCAACCATTGTGTTGATCCTTTTTAGCATGTTTATCTCAGGTAATTGAGCAACTTATGGCATGGAGTGGCATGGACTTGAAGATGGCTAAAACTTGTTATCATTCACATTTTATGTTTCTAGATTTTGGGACCTGCCTTTGTAAAACTCTGATTTTAATGAATGATAACGTATCTTTTAAAAACGTCTCTTTTGAGTCGTTTTCTATGATTGTGACTGTTGTACTATGAAGTAATACCCCAGATTAGCTTCCGCTGCTATATTGTAAAAATGGGGGTGTTACAATCATCCTTCTCTTCATCATTCCAAAACCATTCCTCTAAAAATCATCTGGGTCAAACTGCTTTCACCATAACCATTCTCTCAAGGAAATCATCGTTTGAATCAATCAATCCATCACATTGTAAGTATTTGTTCCTCATCATCTAGTTGATTTAAACCTAGACTCTCTCATTTTAATTTTAGCGCTACCTCAATCTTCTAATTCTCATCACCTAATTATACATCTCCAATAACATTAGTTAGGAATTGCATTTTAAATTACGTCAGAAAAAGGAAACATACATTGGGACTCAATCTTCAAATACTTGGATTATGCTCTTATGAATCAAAATGCTTTGTTTCAACAAAAATTGTTTTCACAAGGATGATTTGATCTCTCTTAAAAACGTTTTTATCAGTGTTGCAAAAATTAGCCTAGGCGGCCGATTAATCGGCGCCTAGGCACTAGGCGAGGATTAATCGCCTTGATTTTCACTAATCGGCCTTATTAATCGGTTTGGTCAAAAATCGGTCAACATACCGATTAAGCGGATAAAAATATGCCAAATCGGGCATAAATTGTCCAAATCGGACAAAAATCAGCTAAATCGGCCAACTCGATTACGGATAGAAATCAGCTAAATCGGGGATAAATTGGCTGACTCAGACAAAAATCGGTCGAATCAAGCAATTCACCCATATATTTTCAAATTTTATAATTTTATATATTAAAAGTCCAATCCGATTAATCCTCGCCTAACCGATTAATCGCTAGGCAGTACCTGTCCGCCCAGCTAGCGCTTAGCGATTTTTGCAACCTTGGTTTTTATACATTTTTTGATATAATCAAGCTTACAAATGTTTGGACTATCAATTGTAATTTTTTCTTTAAAATCCACTTCAATTTTGTTTTTCTTTTCCAGGTCTCACTTTAAACACACACATCTCATTTTTCAAAAGTCGTCCTAAATATCTCTTTGTCATTTGTTATAACACACTAAAACCTACATCCCTCAAACATCAAGAGAAAAATATATTCATGGGCATCTAAAACCCATCATTCGTGACTTAGAAACGAGGACCATTCATGAAGGTCGAACAATCCTTCAAGGTTTCATTCAACATAGTAATTTTAAAACTAAGTTCTCTAATGTCTATCTCCAATGTCTATAGGATGTTGACAAGGACATTTATCCTAGATTCTTGCTTGAAATTTTCTCCTCAGCCAAAATCCTAAGAAACGAAGACAAATTTATCTACCTCTGTTTTTGGGCCTTGAATAGACAATTCAATTTCCCTCTCGAGCTCCTTGCTCATATCCTTCAAACTCCTTTACTAGGAGATTGCGTGTATGCAAATGATTTCTCTCTCAAATCCCTAAGTATGAATCCTGAAGAAGTCTATCCCTATCAAACTAATATCTCTACACCAAATGAATATATTCATCACATTACCATTAATGGAAAAACAGATCATCCATTTAATATTCACAAAGATAAACTTCGAAGAGACTTAAGTTTTTGGGATGAAATTATCCAAAATAATGTCAAAGGTTTAAGGAGTAATTCCCCTTATGTCTTGGCGTCATCTTGTCATATGATCTTCTGCATCTTAACTCAAAGACCCTATAATTTCACCTATTTTCTGGGTAAAAGAATCTCAAACATAAAAAACATTCAAGATTATCCTATGCCTTATGGTATGTTGCTAACTCGTCTCTACAATCACTTTACTCTTATGAACCCCAAAATCAAAAAACCCAAATACTTATCTCATCCTCACACCATGTTACCTTTGGATCACTCAAACCAACTCTATGCTCACACCTCCTCCTCCGATGAAAAAGATGATAATGAACTTTAAATGTAAGTTAAACTTACAGTTCATCAAGATCTTTAGTCAAGTCCTCTTCAAAGTTTCTAAGAAGAAGTTAAGGTGTGCTACAAGGGATTTGTGCCTAATGAACATGTTTGTTTTAAACTATTTGGTAGCTACAAACTTATGAAGTATTTTTCCTATCACTCTTTGTATGTTTGAATAATAATATGGTGTGTTCTAAGACTAAATGCTTGAGTCTTATAAATGATATCTTATGACTATATTATTTGCTTATGCATTAAGGAGAGTTTGGTTTAGTAGAATTTTCTTTTTGATTAAGAACACTTGCTTTTCCCATTTGCCTAGGTTCATCTAGCACTGGTTTTTGATCTAGAAATGAAAGGGAAAAACAGGATATTAGGATTGCGTTTAGACCACTACTAGAGAAATAGAAATTTTGGGACTTCAACCGCTGCATCCGGTTCCATCTGCAGCAAAGCCAGTTCCATCCAGCCAATGAAACCGGGCTTACCGGTTCTACAGAGAGCATTTGCTCATTTTTAGGTAATAGCTTTTTAATCTAAGCTCATAAATATGTTAGTTAGACTGGTATTAAGCTAACCCAATACCTGGTTCTTTCTTGTTTGACTTAAAAAGGTGTCCTGATGATTAAGTTTTGGGAAAAGTTAGTGGCTTAGACATTTATTGTTTTGCATGGCTTTTGAATATAAATTGAGACACTAGTAAGAGCTTGTTATCACCATCTAAATTCTGCAAATAACCAGATCTAAATCCCTTCCTTGATCATCACCCTCATGGCCTTAAGTGCTAACTGTTCCACACAAAATCCACCAAGAAAAGCACTAAGAACCGATTTCATTGATCTTTCATCAAATGAATCCTCTCCAAACCAAAACATTCCCATAAGCACCACCCTAGATACCACCCTTGCTCTTACAATCCCTCCGCTAAGAATTTGCCAAACAATCCATTTTCAAGGGACTAACATATCACCCTTAGTTCCTAGGGCTCTTATCTTCTTTACTCCTCCTAGATCACCATTTAAATCGCATCCTTACTTAACCACTTTGGATGATCTTCCACCAAGGAACTCCAATCCACCTCCACCATCACTCTCTCAAGGTCACTCTCAATGTCTCTTCCAAACACTCACTATACCAACACCTATGGACTTTGAGGCATCTTTCCCTCCAATCAATCTCTCTAGAAGTAGAATGTGTGCTTAACCCGAACCATTCTTAAGTAGAAATCAAGTGATGCAACAACTTAGACAATTCCAAGACTTTGACCATCACATTGAAATCGCAATCCAAAACGCACAAAATGTGTAAAATAATCTCCTTCCTCTATTCACCACCACTTCTCCTCAAATGACACCACCATTCCATTTCACCACCACTTTTACAACCACGATACCACCATTTAGAACATCACTTCCGCCATCAAGCACATTTTTCCCTCTTGATCAGTCACTATGGATGAAAGGTCCCCTTATCTCTCAAACTCAAGAACACACATGTCCCCATTGTCAATGAACCGAAACTATTGTCAACAATCTTCAAAACAAGATGAGGTTTATGTTGAACCACATCCTTGAGTGCCTCAATCATCTCTCAAACCAACAACCATAGGATGGTGATGGCAAGCTCGTAAGACCTTAGATTTTAAGAATAATTATTGTTAGAACTCTTGTCATGATTTTAGTTTTATTGATCTAAGTCAATGTATTTTTACTTCATGACTAAAAATGTTCTTAATGTTTGATTTATGTACTTGATCATCATGTTATGTGTTTATCATGAATGTTTTATGGTTGCAATGACTATGACCATAGTTTTTCTTTTAAGATTTAATGTAGTTAGAACATTAATCACGATTTTAGTTTTTGTTGACATAGGTCAATATATTTTACTTCATGATTTAACTTGTTCTTAATGGAATTTGAATTATGTATTGAATTGTTATCATGTATGAACTCGTGTTTCTTTGATTCTTGAAGTATTTTGCATACTGATATCCCTGATTCTCGTAGTATATTATTTGAATAAATTGCTTCCCGCCAAAGTTGGCAAAACTGACTCTTTCTGTAGGTCATCCGGTTCCATTCCCTTAGGAAGCCGGTTCCTTTCAAGAACAGAACCGGCTGGAAGCGGCAGCTCAGGAATACTTCAGTTATTTTTCCTTTTAATTATCCATTTAAATATCTTGCAATAGCATTGTCTCACAGGTTTCATCCATCTAGGGGGAGCATACCGCTTTTCTTACTAACATGTCTTCTTGTAGCTTTCTAAATTCATTTGGAATCCTTGACGATCCCATTTAGGGGAAGCATTCGTCAAGGGGGAGCATTGGCCTTGATTCTATTTGAACCAACTTTAGTCAAATCCTCTCTCATACCATACTTACATTTGATTCCTTCCAAATCATCTTTGGTTCCATTTTAGTCGAACCACTCAACATTACTACATTACATTGCATAATCTTTCGTCGGTTAGTTTTTCTTCGACGCTCTTTTTGTTTCGACAAAAAGGGGGAGAAAGAAGTAAAAACTCCAATTTAAAACATATAAACTTTATAATTCACTTCCGATAAAGACGTGTTTTGTCATTAACAAAAAGGGGAAGATTTTTAATACAAATGAACCGTAAAATTGTTTATTTATATTTTACGATCAATACGAACAATCCTTTATTTTGTCATACCAATAAACATAAAAACACACATCTATCGAAAGTAGCAAATAAAAGTTTACTATTTCTTAAACTCGCAATACTTTCCTAACTCAACTATCCTCTCAATTATCTCCACACGTCAGTATCATATTTTGACTTTGATAGATTGTTATAAAATACATCATTAGAATAAATGGGCAACATAAGAACATAAACATATATTAACAAAGTATACACTAAAAGATATTTTTTCTATAATAGAAAAACACTTTATACATCATACATGACCTCAAAACATATCTAGACAAGATTTTTTGAAATCTAAATTCGGATTTGTTATCATATAGCCGGTTCTCTCTAGTTGCACTGGCCGGTTCCATTGTGGTGATGGAACCACCAAGAACCGGGCTACAGTATTGGCCGATTCTATTACATTACACTTGTCGGTTCCATTGAGGCAATGGAATCGGTGGAACCGGGCTACAATAACTTTTAAGCCTATAAATACCAAGTCATTTCTCTTGTTTTGATCATCAATTAGAATAGTTTTTTACTCTAATATTCAACTAATATCTGATCATTGATCATGTTCTTTTCACTTTAGTGTTTTGGTGAATTTCTTAATAGAAGAAGTTTTACCGACTTTTGCATATAAGATCAAGCATCAAGAATTACTTGTATCAAGTATCTTTTATCTCTTGAAGATCTATCTACTGATCTTCAAGTTTCATCTGTCATCATAGATTATGGAGTCGTGTGTTATATTGTAATTAGAGCATTTGGGAAAGTGTATTGTATTTGACAGGATACGTAAGGTATTGTCTATTTTTTTGTATCTTAGTGTATTGCTTAGCACCTAATTGAGGGTAAGCATTGTGGGGTTGGTTCCTCCTTGTTGGAACATGGTATTTAGCTTAGTATCGTATAAAGGGTAAGCGAATGTTGATTTGATTCTACCTTGTGAAGAATTCGGTATTTAGCTTTGCATCGTTAAAAGGTGTAAGTGACGTTGTGAGGCTTCTCCGCCGGTTGAAGGAGTATTGGTGACTAGTGGATTCGAACTCTCGAGTAGGTGACTCGGGGAGTGGAGTAGGGAAAGGAAGGTAACTTTGTAGCCAAACCACTATAAATATTCATGTCTTATATTCTTTATGTTCTATGTTTATTAATCGTCATAAAATATACATATAAACAAATAGATCTACAATAATAAAAACAATTAAATTAATATTTTAATTGGTAAAACTATTCAACCTTCCCTTCTAGTTTTCCACAGACTCTTTTATACTCCGATAGAGACCATTTTCCCTACACTCTAAAAATGACTCCTTTGTACTCTATAATAGACATGTTTTCTACACTTGTCAAATTTTCCAAAAAACATACCTAGACAACTTGGCAAATCATGAAAACTTACGGATATCTTTCATACAACATATATTTGAAAGTTATGTACAAACTTGACATTAAAGATACGCTAAAGAACATTTTATGAAATCACGCGTGTTATGCCATAAACCCCTCTATACATTTTCAAACCCAACTTGTACATAACTCTTTAACATTCTATCGAATATGAAAATAAAACTGTAATCATTAAAGGACTCCACAAAACTCTACTTTTCAAAAAAAACACAAGATGACTCATTGGGGTTTAACTTGTTTAAGCCTGACCTTCTACAATACTTGCATATGCATAAAGCAATGCACTTCCATTCCTTTGCTTCCAATCCTAAGGCCTTAACCAAGACCTTACACGCATCACATAAATACCAACAAAACATGTCAATAACTAAACGTGAGATTTCCTTAGTAAGTAACCGGTAATAACAAGTTATCATATATAACATTATCATTATGCATTACATACACATCATAACTAGTCTGCTTAACCATGCACATAATCACTTACATACATAGCACACTAACTTTCCTTCGCGTGCATTCATAACACCTTAATAACAAAATTAAGCATATCAACACATTGCATTCCCACATAAATCCATATCATACCATGGTTAGTCCAAAACATTAAATCAAGAACTCACCTTAGCAAGTCATGGAACTAGCCTAGTTCTATCTCCTTATCCAAGCCTTCTAATCCATACTTTCAAAACACTTAACAATTCCATATACATAACATGATATGGTAATTCAGTATCAATACATATTATAACCATTCTACCTCAAGGCCAAACACCGTCATAGCATCTTAATTCATAAACAAGAATCAACATAAACACATAATATTTCTTAATGCATAATAATAAAGGGTTCTAACATAACCCATAACATACCTATTTGATCTGATGAACTAAGCATACTTTTTAGTGATTATTTATTTATGATATATTGCTCAATTTCTATAATTTTGTCTAGATATTGGTACTTAATTGTTGAATTGAAATATTTAGGTTATGGAGCAAATCTGGAAAAGACACGGAAAACAAAGCATTTTGGAGCAAAAGACGAAGAAATATGTATTCTACCAAAAAGAAAGATATAACTTATCCCCAATCAGTGATACACCATACTAAGCTGCTCCAGATATGCCAAGGAAGAGCCCGTATTCAAGAGGATACGTCGTATCACCATTTGTGGATACGACGTATTGGTGCCTTAACTAATGAGTAGACCCATCGTATCGAAGGCATACCCATATCCACACCAAAATTAAGATATGGTGTATTGAATGCAAGGGTCAATGTTGACTTATCAATATATAGAATATACGTGGCCGTTAAGCACACGTCATAATACGACGTATCTATTATTGGCAATAGGCCGTATCGTGGGTCAGACATGCATAACACTATATAGAGACATTAGCTCGGGATTTGAAAGGACATTCTCCCAAGACCAGCACCCTAGAATGGCAAAGGAAGATGAGGATCATCACACATCATCAAGATCAAATGAGGGACCATAGCTCGTATAATTTATTCGTAGTTAATCATTTGTTTGTATTTTCGATTTCATCATGTTTTCGTCTACCAATTATTTGATTATAACTACTTGTTTTTCTACTGAAATTATAGGCTAACACCTTGGTGTTAGCCATTTTATGAATACAATGTCGATTTAGTTTACATGTTTGCTTTGATTCTCGATGGTTTATGACTTCTTTGATTAGTTTTATTATGTTTATCGCTAAGATAATATACTAGTTTATATGCTTATTGCCATTAGGTCTATTGCTAGATTATATTGTTTAGGAGATTGACACCCTTTGCTTTATAATCATTATCAGAATAGGTTAGGGTCGGTAACGACATTACATGGAATGATTGCCAAAATCCCCTATTAAGACTAGAGGTGGACCAAACCCTAGGTTAGATTGAAAGTAACTAAGGCGTATAAGTTAGTGTAGATGCTTATTAGAGGTGGACTAATCCATAGTAAGTAGGTAAGTGAATCGGGTAACCTTTTCATCTACCTAGATAAATTATAATAAGCTTAGTTGAAGGACTAAACTGCATAGTATCATTCTAATCCCCTAGATGGCTAGGGCTTAACTTTTTAATTCATCTTCAATTTACCACTAGAAACATCTCATCTTTTTCCCTCTCTTTGTTTCCCATGTCCTGAAGAAAAATACCAGACAAGGATGGAAACAGGATGGAAAATAGTAGAATTCCTAGGAAAAAATCTAGTTATTTTTTTTGGTACAAGTTTGCCACTTTCGTAGAAAAGGTCCCTCAAGTTTTTTTCTTTATTACTTTGACCACGTGACATTTTCCATACATTATAACTTATATTTTGACTTATACGTTTGACTTTCAACTAATAACTTATTGACTACCCAATCAAATTTAGACTTTCAACACTTAAAATTCATAGTCAAACTATTAATAGGCATTTTTAATAATAAAATACCTAAAAATCGATTTTAAGGTATTATAGCCGATGAGTTAGAAGATCATTGCTTTTTGACTTTCGTCCTTCTTCTTACATGTGTTTAACTTAGATTCAACCATTCTTGTTTGTTTTTTAAAATATTGCAAGCTTTTAGATGAGGAATAGTTTTTCCTTCTTTGTCATAATACAAGACTTCAACACGCATCTTCAAATCTTCATCATTTTCACCACTAAGACTAATTGTTTGGTTGACATTCACATTATGCTTTTCAACTTCTCACTTCATGGGAATCCACTTTTCAGTCAATATGTTTTTTGGAACGTGTTATGTATCACTTTTCCGTGGCTTGGTTATCGTATTCCTTAAGAATTTTGTACAAAAAAGTATCATCGGTTTCGTCGGTGCCCATGTTCTGAACCTCGAATATATTTACCCAACATTCCGCCAAAACTAGCTCTTCTTTTTTACTCCATGGCGTACGAGTTATTTTGTTTTCTTTTCTCTATCGGGAGAGTTTTTCCTTTCCTACGTTTCTAGGATGACGAAGACCCCTCGACTTTGGATTAATTGTTGGGGTCGTGGGGATTGTTGTTTTTTGTAGGTAATGTTTTTGGGTAAATTGGGGTTGGTTTAGTTGTTGGGTTTGTTGGTATTATTGTTGGGAAATTTAGGTTTGTTATAGTTGTTGTATTTAAAATTGGGCGCATAGTTGAAGTTGCTCGGGGTACCAAATAGGTTAAAGTTTGGAATTTGGTATACGTACCAAATGGCAAAAGTTGGTTGGCATTTGAGGCAATAGAATTTGTGATTAATGATGTGTATCAATTAGATGAAGATGAGGAATTTGATATTTGACTTTCGTGTTGAAGAGCATTTGATTGATCCATTAAGATTGATTGAGATTCCTTTTGTAAGTTAGAGGTATAATAAAAAGAAATATTATTAAAATGTGTAGGTAAAAGTGCTTGTTAAAAATTAGTGATTTAAATTATTATTTTTAAAAGATGAAATAGTGGGTGAAATGCTTTTTAAAAAAAAAACCTGCCAACTAAGCTTCCAATTTTTTTTTATTCCCCAAGACTAGTCGTTGCATTTGAAAAGAAATAACAGAAAAACATATAACTTCGGTTGGTGCCGACTGCGCGAGGCCATATAATGTTGATGGTGGTATAGTGGGGAGGCATAAGGTCACGCCATAGGGCCATAACGCACGCTATGGCTAATCGTGCTTGGTGCTCTTAAGCTTCGGGCATCCACTATGATAGAACACTTAAAAAGCTTTATAATTTTAATTTTTTCATGCCACAACAACACTTTATAAATCCTTTGATTTAATGAACCTATTTTTACTATGGTACGAGTCGTTCGAGCCCGTGCGTTGCACCGGGCTTAGTCTTGTTGGTCATTCGGGTTTTGCTTATGTGGTTATAGATGCACCGGGCTATATCATGTGCATTCATGAAGGTGCCAAACATTATTACTTAGAGCTGACCACTCTTATTGCGTTTATAAGCAAAGTAACAAACTTAAATTACGAAGTACGAAATTGGAAAAACCTGAACTTGAGCAACCACGTTACTCACATATATTGAAATTGATGGTGCAAATTTATTATTCCTCAAAACAAACTCGCACCACAACGTACGAAACAAAACAAAAACTGAACTTTTAACGTATTTCTTTTGCCTTCCAAAAAATAATAATCAATCAGTTAGTCACAGACTGATTTTCAATAACAAAGCAATGTGAACGCTGAATATAATGTTTTCTAAAGTCCACTTTCTTTCGTAACATAATTTCAGAAATAGAAAGAAAAAGGCACACATGTGCTTGTTAATTAGAGCATTAGATAACATCTATTACTTTGCAGTCTTATTTTACTTTTCCCTTATTAAGTAACCAAACATTTAGACCATTTGTCCTATTTATTATAATGAGATTGACACATTTTCTATTATATATTGGAATCATATATCCATGAGTTTGTGGTATGTGCTTAATTACACATACCTTTTACCTTTAAAAACGAGCTGAAATAACCAAAAACGGACTTAAAATGCCAAATATATGCT
>BQNB010000153.1:53779-203353 GCA_026074375.1 Tanacetum coccineum | reverse complement strand
TGATAGAATTAATAATGGCTGCTATCTAAAAGGCTATTATGCAATGTTTTAAAAACCGGGTTTTTAATCGACCCGGTCGAGTCATCAGATTACCGGTTCAACCGGTTGGACCGCCGGGTCAACCCGGTTTTCCAAAAAAAAATATATATATATATATTTTTAATAATTAGAAAGAAAGTATGTATATAAATCGCAAAATATTCCATATATTAAGCCTAAAGACTATTTATCAACAAATATAACAATTAAAATTAAAATTACGTCGCAAATATATACGATTAACATGTTTTATTTATAAAAAAATACGAAAAAACCAAAACTCGGCCGGGTGTCATGACTCGGGTTGACCCGGGTCACTTCAAACCCGGCGGGTCAAACCGGGTTTCGAAAATATAAAACCCGGTTTAATTTAACCCTTTTTTCGGCCGGAACCGGTTCAACCGGTTGACCCGGCCGGGTCGAACCGGGTTTCAAAACACTGCTATTATGACAATTTAGACAATACTATTGGGGTGCCACGTCAGCATCTACCCCTTTCTCATCCCTTTTCATTACACACCGGTAAAACCAAGTTGGGACTCATCATTTTACTTTTTATTTCCCTTTCTTAAACCAAATAATTTTTCACTAATTATATACTATACTACCAAGGCAGAATAACCAGGCCCACACCTCAAAATTTAATGCGACCCGTTTTTTTTGACCCTAAAATTTAAGCTTTTTTTTTTTTTTTTTTTTTTTTTTTTTTTCTTTTTCTTTTTCTTTACATCTTCCTTTTTCTTTACATTGGCTCTTTTTTTTTACCTTTTTTTAACCTTTTTTTTCTCAAAAACTTTTAAAATAAAACTTTACTTCATTCTTTTCTCCGGAATAATCCCTCGTCGCGCTGTTTGAGTCATCGATCCTTTTTTTTTATGAATAAACCTAAGTTTCTCAAACCTCCTCGCGCTCCGCTAATCGTACCCGTTCTTTTTCCTAAACAAATTCAAACTAAAAATTTTGCTTTTTTCTTTTCTCGACCGAAATAACCCTCTCGCACTGTCGAAAAAAAGAGGAGAAACGGAGCCCATCGGTCTGATTTTTTTTTTTTTTTCCCCTTTTTTTTTTTTTCCGCAAAAAGCTTTTAAAGTAAACTTTTTTTCTAAAAAAAAATTTTAAGATAAAAAACTTTCCATTTTTTTACCGGGGTGCAGTTAAATATGCCGCTCAACCCTAACCCGGAGTCCGATCGGTTTTTTTTTTTTTTTAGAAAAAAAAATTTTGTTTTCTTTTTTTAAATACTCTCTCGCACTTTTTTAGTCATCGGACTGTTTTTTTTATGAATGTCCGAACATTTTAACATTTTAAAAAAAAAAAAAAATTTTGCTTTTTTTTTCAAAATATTCACTCACACTTTCTGAGTTATCGGTATTGTCGGTTCGTCGGTCTGTTTTTTTATGAATAAACCTTTAAGTTTCCTCAAACCTCGCGCTCCGCTAATCGTCCCGTTCTTTTTTTTTCTAAAAAAAATTTTAAAATAAAATTTTGCTTTTTCTTTTCTCGAAATACCCTCTCGCACTGTCGGAGCCATCGGTCAGTTTTTTTTTTTTTCCCTTTTTTTTCCTCAAAAAGTTTTTAAAAGTAAACTTTTTTTCCTCAAAAAAATTTTAAGATAAAACTTTCCTTTTTTTTACCGAGGTGCATTTAATATGCCGGCTCAACCCTACCCGGTCCGATCGGTTTTTTTTTTTTTTTAGAAAAAAAAATTTTGTTTTCTTTTTTTAAATACTCTCTCGCACTTTTTTAGTCATCGGTCTGTTTTTTTTATGAATGTCCGAACATTTTAACATTTTTTTTTTAAATTGTTTTTTTGCTATTTTTTTCAAAATATTCACTCACACTTTCTGAGTTATCGGTATTGTCGGTTCGACCCGACCCAGTCCGCCCCGACCCGTTCCTTTTTTTATTTACGAAATAGCCCCTCAAATATTTACGAAATACCCCCTCGCACTATGTGTTAGAATGCACCAAAACAGTGCTTTAAATCGGTCGTTGCTTAACGACCGTTCTAACACGTCCAACCGAAAACACCGGCCGCCAAACACCCCGCAGCGGAGCGCGGGTGACCTAACTTGTTAAAAACAAAATTAACAAATTACATAAAAATGCAAAAAGAAAAAAACATTTTCTAACTTCTCCAAAGTATATACATTACAACAAATTACAAACTTTCACAATTTTAAAGAGGCTAAAACTTAAAATGCAACATAAATAATACAAAATTAGTCTTTTTTCATGAAAGGCCGGTAGGATCTTTTAGAACAAAAATGGGCAAAACAACCTAACAAACACGAAATGGACAAACAAAATCCCAACAAGATACCTCAAAATTTCCAGCCAAGCTTTAAAAACAAACAAAAAAGAATTTTCTTAAAACAAAAAATGGGCAAAAGAACCAAACTAAATAACAAACAAAAAGAAAAAACAAACAAAAACTCAGCCAATTTTTTTTTTTTTGAACGGAAATTTTATTAGAAGACTTAGCAAGAAGCTAACTAATACATCGGAATTAAAGTAGGATTCTTGAGCCAGTCATTCCAACTAAATAACACTTTACTCCTAGCCCGACACCAATGAAAAGATTTACAAGTAATATCGTTGAATATCATTGCTTTGGACGAACGTTTGTCCCCAAAAATCTTGTTATTTCGGAAATTCCACAACGTCCACCACTCCACATAGACTACTTATCATGCACATGTGTTAATTTCCCTGCTATTTTATGATCAAAGGTCCAACGAAAGGTATACACAACATGGGTGACATGACAGGAGGGGCGAAACTATAATAGAAAACGAGTCGGCTATTTCCCAATAGCGTAATACCTATGGGTCATCCTAGCCACCCAAATAACTACATATAATAAGATATCGAATAATTAATATATAAATACTTAATTATAAGAAAAATAAAAATTATAGGATAGTAATATTTCCGTCGGTTCTAAAAACAAACGTTGTTCCTAATTGGCTCAAAAACATTCCGGTCGTTTCCTCCCCTCACGTATTAATGGGAAAAGCCTCAATTCTGATCCGACGTTTTGAATGGGATAAAAAGTTTTTATTAAGTTTCTAACTCTACTAAAAGGAAAAACATATAAAAGCACGCTAATTATACTAATTATAAATCTAGAATTAAAACTAGAGATTATAACTAAAAATGATCTAAAAAGATTATAACAAATGCTTGCAATGACTAATGTTCATTAAGTGCGATTTAGATATAACAAATTAAATTGACAGTAAAATAAAATGCTTAAAAATAAATGACGAGTAAATTAGAATTGCATTAAAAGTAAATGCTATATTTAAATTGAAAAAATCAAATGAATATAAAGTTTTTTTAACATTTTAAACCCGCACTTAAATTCCAAATCACTATCACTATAGCAAACACAATAAACTACCGA
This sequence comes from Tanacetum coccineum, assembly GCA_026074375.1. Lineage (NCBI taxonomy): Eukaryota > Viridiplantae > Streptophyta > Magnoliopsida > Asterales > Asteraceae > Tanacetum > Tanacetum coccineum. The sequence continues at coordinate 199,905 of BQNB010000153.1, read as the reverse complement.
CTACGCATAAACAAAAAAATACAATTTAACAAACATAGCTATTTAATACAAAATTAATCTACACTAACATGAGCAAAAATCAAATAGTGGCAAAAATATTATAAAGCATAAAATAAATCTCTACACAATTAATGAAAAATTATAAAATGGAACCGAATTGGAGACCCATAATTAAACGAATACCACCCGATTTATTTCAGTATTAAAACAAATAATCAAATTCGGTCCTACTAAATAAACTCGTAGTTCCGCACCCTCATGGTTGCCCAGTACCAAAAAGAACAACACATAAAAACAATCTGTTTAAAAGTTTTAAATTCGTTATACACAATTTGCAATTCTTACTTTTTGAAACCAAAGCACGCAGAGCCCAATCTATCTTTTATTGTTGAATACTATTAAACCAAATGTGACCCAATTTATTTTTATAAATCAAACACAGCCCAAGATGAATTTCCACACGAGGCCCAATTTTTTTTTTACAAATCAAAACTCAATCTAATTCAACTCAAATATGGCCCAATTTACTTTTTAAAAGAAGCATCTAGATCAAAGCGACACAAAACTTGCAAACTAAATACTCAGTTGCATATGAAAAGGAATTCAACTCACAAATTAAAAAAACTAATGCCAAACATCAATATGCACAATCTAAATAACAACTTAATAAACTTTGAATGGAATAAGCCAAGTTACAACTAAAATGCATAATTAAAACGTCCATACTAAAATATTAATCCACTTGAAATCTTCAAATCGACAAATTCAAAATCGAATAAGCAACCATGAAAAACATAACGAGACATTAAATATTTAGAAATAAAGCGGCAAAACGAGCAACTATACGACCATGAATCATATGAGAGCACGACAAAGATTTTTAAAAAAACTAGTAACATTTAACAAGCACATAACAATGCAATAACAAATTAACTCACAAAATTTGGATCTAAAATTTCTGTTCTCACTCATTTTAAATCAAATAGCCAATTTTAGAAACTAAAAATTAACAAAAATAAAAACCACTAACAAACACAAAATGAAATAAATAGGTATAACTATTTTCGAGCGTATTTTTAAGCTTATATTAAAAATGCTTTAAAAACAATGAAAATGAATCGAATAGAACTTTGATGCTTAATAGAGAGTCATTATCTAACCTTTATGAATTTTGATAATAATAAGCAGATACAATTAGCACGAAAATTAGCTATGACCTAATAAGCTTAACACGAAAATAAGATAAACGATTATTAACAAAGATAAGCCAAACTAAGAATCTACAACAAACTTAAAACCAATTTATTACATCAACATATTAAGTTCTTAAAATAAGAAAGATTTCAATAAGCAAAAATGTAAAATAAGCTAGACAATATTTGAAAAAGCTAAAAACAAAAACTAAACTAAAAAAAATAAAGAAAAAAATCTACTACATAGGGTGTCGTTTTTATTTTTGGGAGTTGAGAAGGGTGATGTTGTAAATTGATCCCTATGATTGGAAAATGATGAGCCAGTAATTGTGTACAAATCCCTTTCAAAAACACGATTATCAATTCTTACAATAAAGATCTAATCGCGTCGCATAGGCACTTCATTTTCATTGCTTAATTTCAACGCAGCATCCCACCCCCCCTATGTCCTTTGATTTAACATGGCAATTTTAAATCATTGGATAACATTGTCCCTTTTACACTTGTCATTATTCCCATTCGTTTGTCCACATATGTAGTGCTCTATCACGTGCAAATGGATGATTTAATTAAATCTCACATGGTGTGACGTCATACCCTCCATCCTAATTTTATTTCATGAAAAATCAGTTTATAACATGGGAAGTAGTCTCAAAATCAGGGCCTTGATGGCTTGACAATAATTGGTTGGCCCCTCATTAATTGGTTACGGGCTGCCCAATAAAATCCGAAGACACCGCTGGACTTTTTATTTTTCGCCGCTCGTTCTAATCTCTAGCTTGTTTTATTCCCTCATCGTACTTATTTTGTCCTTTATGCATTTCTTATCCTAGGCACATACACATACACAAAAACAAGCATAAGTCCATTTTAATTGATGATTTTGTCATTTTGGTTCCGGGTTTTCAGGTAAAGCAGACTCAAGGTACGCGGATAAATACTTACGCGAATACAAAATTCCCCCATAACTAAAGTATTGACTTGTCCTCGCCAATGTAATAAATACGCCTAAAACTAAAAATTATTCCATTGTCCCTCAAACTAATCACCTTGAAAAGTAGCAAAGTGCTCATCTAAAGGATTAAGGAATCAATAGTTAAGATAAACGCCCCGTTTTTTGTCTTTTTCATATGTTTATAGTTTTTTATGCTTTTCATAACTTTCCATACTCAACACTTCATAACATTATTTATTTATCATTTTTTTTTATATATAATACTTAGGATCATGGAACAAGCAAAATAAATTCATCGTCCCCAACTTTCACTTTTCCATACAAGCTCAAAACAAATCATTGGTAAATACAAGTCATGATACTAACACTACTCATAGATACTAATTGTGTACTTACTTTTCCTCCCTTATTTCCTAATTTTGCAAGCTCAAATTTATTTTTAATCATATACCTAAGGCTCATTAAGACTTTTATTCGTGACTTATTAGTCTGAACATAAAGTAAAAGCGGTTATAAAATAAAATTTAGCTTCCACCCTTATCCTTAAAAAAACCGATTGAAAAAAAAAAAAAAAAAAAGTGGAAGAAATGTTTGCTTTTGTTAGCTGTTAGCCTTAATTCATTTCATATACCCTAAGGCGCTTTAAGCTACAAAATAATTTTATGATTAATATTACATTTGCCAATACCCGAAGCTCCTTTAAGCAAAAAAAGTAATAAAATGATTAACTTTACTCATACCGACCATACCCTAAGGTCGTAAGAAATGGTATAAGTATAGCAATAAACAATTATCATATAATACAAGCCAAAATGCGAATCATCGACATCCAAAAACAAAGAAAAGGTTACTAAAAAAAAGAAATTAACCGCAACCTTATTTATTAAACATTTATCTTTTAAAGTGATCAAGCTAAATATGCCACAATTAGATAACATATATGCTGAAAGCGAACAACAAGCTCTTGGTAAATACTAGACATTATAATTGACTCTATCATTTCTCCGTTCTTCGCAATTTAAACAATCTCTAGAGAAAGAACTGCCGCGAATGCGTAGGCCTACGAATTTAAATCTGCACTTAACATTCACATGAGACTGGCAACAATCTTTATTCTAACAAATCACTCGGACAAATGGATAACCTACATAAGACTAGAAACAAACTCGTTTAAATAGTAATGGAAAAAGCTAAGTATAAACCGTCTATCAAAAGTAATTTCTCGTTCTCAATCCACCTTATTTGTGACGAAACCACTTATTACCTCACTTTATTCCAACAAATAATCTCTTTTTTATTGCACAAAATTAAATCTTTTTGCTATTGTTCACAGTAAATCACATATTGTAGGTGAAAAATCAAACGTTTACTGAGAACAACGGACTGCCAGTATAAAAGCAAAATAAAAAGCCACCCCATACTAGAATAAGCAGCTATCCTCGATGTATATGAAGGTCTCGACCAAATCCTAAGACGCCGGTTATTAATATCCAAATATAAACGATAAACGATTAGATAATATATTGGAATCCCCTAAATGAAGCTGAGTATGAAGCTTCGAATATAATGGAGATGGACAAAACCATGAGCCACGAAATCTTCAAAATCAGGTAATCCCTGTACATAAAACCACAAAACACAAGACACGAGAAAGCAAGAGCGAGCCCCCTTTAACATTAATTGTAAGAAAATTAGATAAAGGATAAAACGCTTGTTATTATTAAACCGAATCACGAGCTACTCGACCCCTGAATTCATTTGTCCATGGGAAGCAAATAAAAGAAAATCTCAATCGCTTTCAGTTAATGTTTGTATAAACTTATAGCACATGAACGTTCCTTCTTTATCGATGCCACCGCGGGTGCCTATAGTGGAATCCGGGGTCGAAGATCCCGTATCTTCACTGCCCGGTGGAAGCCATAGAGTAAAGGAGAAACCTCTGGGTAGGTGAGAAAGGCGGTTAGATTTTTAACCACGAGATTCCCATACGTTGTTAAACTTGAGGTAGTTTTGGTCGTTTATCTAGCAGTAAGACTCTGGTATTTTTAACCACGAGATCCCCATATGTAATAGAATATTGGATGCTAATGAATTCAAGATTAGAATCTGTTAGAGCGATGAACACCAGACCTTGTTGAATCTTTTAGGACTTTAAGATAAAGATAAACCAACATGTAATGTTACGGTACATGACATTGAGATTCTTTACATACTTGAGTATGTAGTTAAAGGAGATACCACATTTTCTTGAAAATTATATAGAAAAACATTAAGTATAGAAAGTGACTAGGTTACCTTTTTATCTATCCATCTAGTAGTCTTTGTTTGTGTTGATGACACTGCAACGAAAAAAGAAACTTGTAAATTGTTTGTTTATTATGAATTACATTGTTGAAGTAGACATCGATTCACTTGTATATCCTATGTTGCTAACTTGGTGATAATTAAACAAACACATTCACTTGATTACAACTATACCGTATCATTGCACTACAAAAACTTCAACCACTTGTAGTCTCTAAATTATAATCAAAGCTTGAAACTTACGAATGGCGAAAATCGCTAACACCAGAAACATTATCATGATAGTTAATAGGCTCCCCAATATTACGATGAGCTACAAACTATAAGAAGAGAAAAGAAAGCAGAAGATAAGATGTGCGTATAGTACCAACTACCAACTGGGTGGATAGGAAGTGTAGATGGTACCTAAACTTGTGAATATTCAATGGATTTGTATTAAAATGAAAGAAATTTAATGTTCGCAGTTTGAGGACAAATTTACCATTTCCTCTTTCATCATAATTAGAATGATATTATATTGATTTGTAACCACGAGATTCCCATACGTTGTTAAAATTGAGGTAGTTTTGGTCGTTTATCTAGCAGTAAGACTCTTGTGTAGTTACTTCTATGTTCAAACACAAGTTTTTACGTGACACTATAAGTAAATTAGAAACACAGGTTTTTTATGACCAAATGCATACCTTCTTCCATGAAAGAAGTTTGATTGCACTAGGAGGTGCTGGAGCTATTAATCTACTGTTTAAAGTTGAATCAAACCCGATTGGTTAAAACCAGAAGCAGTAGTACTATCTTCCGCTACAGCTTCACAAGTTCTAAATCTTTTGTTTGAGTTAAGAAATTCTTCTGTTTTAAGAATGCTTTGAAGCTCTACTAAGTAAGAGGCTATATGTTTTCTTGCTAAATCCAAATCTCTTCCTTGAGGTCGCCGCAAATATGAGAGAACATAGTAGAAATGTTGGACTCCGACTGAACAAAGAAAATGTTGCTAAAGACAATATGTCATACTTAATATATATATATATATATATATATGTATATATATATATGTATATATATATATGTATATATATATATGTATATATATATATATGTATATATATATATATGTATATATATATATATGTATATATATATATATATAATACTTAAAATTTAATTTATATATCAATATTTCAGGAACCGCATGGCCCATGATATAAGTAGACAAATAAAACAAAAGGTAAGATCTTGCAGAAACGCAAACGACACTATACAGCTTTGCAATATCCTTCTTCCAAATCAAGATTTGTTTGTAATGACTCTATATCTGCAACATATCAATTAGCTTATTTATTTGTGTATAATTTATAACTAAATGAGTCACATAGCGCACCTAGCAATAGATAAATTCACCTTTTATTTCTCTCTTCTTATAGGAAGGGGATTTGCATGCATTTAATAGGCGAGAAATTGTTTCTTCTATAACATTTACCATAGCTAAGCATTTGTCATCACCATCCCTTTTAAATAGTAGTCCAGATGTGATAGTAAATAGATCTTCTTCCTGATATACATGTCAAAAAATGCTTATGTAAACAACAGAGTAATATGGTCAGTGATAATAGGCCCTCAAAATAATTTAATACAAGATAAAATAACATTACTAACAATATTTGAAAGGCTAAGAGTCACTGTAATGCTTCACCTCATGTGTGCATGTTTCTGAAACAACTAAAATAACCGCATTGCATGTTGCACGTATTACAGTACAGTAAGAGTTCAGCAATGCATGTGATGGCGTCCTATCAGGTCTCACAAATAGATGCAAGAAAAAATAGTCTGTTATGCCAAGTTGCCTGCCAGGTCATATAAATCTTTTAAGAGTATAATTGAGTATGATCACGTGATAAAAGTAGCAGTAATGAAAACATAAAATATGGAAATACCTCACATGAAAGCAGATAATTTGACATTTATGTCCCTAGACCTTACTAGTTACAAAGGAGAAAAACCCTAATCAAGGGTCTTTTTGAATGCCTTTAATATGCTTGCTCGATAAGCCTATGCAAAAATACACATGGACTATGTTAAAATAATGTTATTATACACATTTTATAGAGCAAAAGTCAGAAGCATAAAAACAAAAAATATGAAAAGAAGAACGGTTTTAGCAACATCAGTCATCAAATAACTCCATCTTATGACCCTCATGACAGTCAAAAAATGAAAGATTAAACCTTAAAAATTATAACTTTATCCAAAACGTTGACACTTGGGAGCACAAATTTAATGTAATTGTTAGCAATACTCATCACCTTCTTCATTACTTGTGTTTTGCCTCTAAGAGAGCCAGAAGACTTTGACAACTCACTTTCTTCAGCCTATAATATAGACACGATACTCAAATAAGTATATCTAGTTACTTAAGTTATTGAAATAAAACATGCCAAGATTTTTAGGTTTAAGAAACCAACTACTGACCTTTTCAACTTTAGTCATGAAGTACACATCCATGGAATGTATAGGTGGTGCTTCCCTTTCAACCTCAATATCACGCAACAACTTTGCCAGATAGCTCTTTCCACTACCTGTAAAAATGAATGTAGGCTGTGAATCTTAACTGCCTCAAAGTTAGATATGCTTTTGTATGTGAAAAAATATGTAGGCTTAGTACAAATTTTCACAAATCAGTAGACGTGTGCCTCCATATGTAATCACTGCACAAAGGAGAAAAGAGCTTAAGGCTATGACAACTTCTGTGTGTACATGCGATGCTTCCTTTTTTACGATGATACCTCCTGCAACTATTGTACATGAAAAATGAGTTCAGATTTCATACAACAATATATAAAAAAATTCAAAAAATTTAAAATTTCTGACTACTTATCATGCACATGGTGTTAATCCCCTACCAATTTTATGATCAAAGGTCCAACTAAAGGTATGAACTACAACATGGGTTACATGACAGGAGGCGGAAACATAATAGAAAAGCGAGGTCGGCTAATTCAATAGGCGTAAACCATTGTGTCATCCTTATATTGATTAGATCATATTTCATGATGATGAACATGCATATTAGTACTAATTTTGAAATAAAAATACTAAAATGTGACCAAAAAAGTTTACATAACAACAACTTTTATGAATACATCATTAATCAACAATCTTAATAAAAAGCTAATTAGGTCAAAGAGATTATCATATAATGTACAAATTAACCTAAAGATCAATAATTAATACAAAAATTGATGAAAGTAAATATATACCTGACAAACTAAACTGCCTACAATAGACTTCCAATGCTCAATGAGAAGATTAATTTATGTCGTAGTAATCGTAATTTTTTTTCCCATGGCTACATATCACATAATACAAAGCTTATACAGTGAGTAAGCAAAAGATTATGTATTAACAAACGAATTACAAAAAACAAAACAAAGTAAATAATACTCCACCCTTTAGAAGCCTTACAACCAATGCTTCAAAATTAACATTTGCATACAGGCATACTAAAAAATTAAAAATCATAAAAGTATATAGTCGTTGTAATGATACTCGACCTAAAATTATTATTAAAAATTAAATAAGAATTTTGAGGTTAAATTACCTGGATGTATAAAAGGATGAAGGATCATTAGGGTTTTTTGCAAAAAGGATGAATTGTGGGTGTGTATATTAGGTTTTAATGAATTGTGGGTGCCATGACATCGTTGAGGTGGCATCCAGTCACTAAATCATATTTATATACTCATAATTAGCCCCATATATAAGTTATATATATATATGTGTGTGTGTGTGTGTGTGTGTGTGTGTGTGTGTGTGTGTCGGAGCCACACAAATCACTTAAACAATCATATTTGGTTACTTGGATTAACCAAGAAAATAAGATGAGATGATAAGAAGAATTGTAGAGAGAGAAACAAGAGAGAAAAAATAGATGGTTGATTACAAGAGTAAAATACAAATGAGACCAACACCCTCTCCATCCTTGGAGAGGGGTATTTATACATGTCCATAGGCCGGCCACTATTGGGCTTATTGGCCCGTATGGATTTGTTCTTGGGCCGGGCTCGGGTTTACTTGGGCTTTTAATCCCGTAACACGTGACATATTAGATTACATTAAATGAGCCTGATTCCCGTTCTAGCCTATTTCAACATTAATATATAAATGACCGAGACCTAATATTCCTAATGAACGAACTTCTCGTTCGACTCAATATTTTTGAGGCTAACAATCTCCCTCGAAGTGAGTTCATTGTGACACTCCTTCATGAGATCCATGAGATTGCTTTTGTCGTTAAGCTCTTATCTTTGTCTTGGTCTTTATCTTGTTGTAGGCTTGTTCCTTCATGCTTTGTGATTTTTGATCTTGAGCCTTTGTCTTTGTCTTTTGACTTTTTCTTTTGACTTTGTCTTTACGTCCGAGATCTTTAAATCTTTTCCTTGTTTGTCTTGATCGTCTTTGCCACCTTGCGATCTTGTGTCTTGACCAACATGCTCATACTTTGCATCATCTTGAAAGCTTGCTAATAATCTCCCTTGATAGACTTGATATCTTGAAGGAAGATCTTGAATATCAGAGTTTGCAGAAGTCTTTGTCTTTTAATTCTTGAGCTTTCTTGATTCTTGAATCTCGATGCTTATAGTATGTCTTTGTAGTTTGAGCATGAGCATGTGGTAATGAATCCGACTTCAGCTGGAATGAGGCATCTCCATCTCCATCTTTACATGAATCCTGAAATAAAACAGTTAGCAATAAAGCGTGTGGACGAATATGGCTTTGTCATTCGTCCGGATTTGGTTAGATTAACCTCCGGTTCTGTAAGGACCGTTTTACAGTATAAATATTGTACATGTGATCAGGTAGGTTCAATTTGGAAGAACCTCCTTGACAGGGTTTCCAACTCAAAGTGTTAGATCCTCTAACGCGTATGCATTGGATTCACCGTACTTGCTTGTTCTCAATACCGGAGCGTCTCAAAGCAGACAATAAGGTAAGAGTGAATCAGATAGTTACAATATTTCTGATTAAGTCGTCAATTCATTTACTGGAACAAGTTTGATTCACATAGAATCGCACCATCATTTTTTTCCAGTTGACACAAGTTTGATTCATATAGAATCGCGCAAGTCACCTACCAAGCTTGTTTGATGTTGGCTCAAGCAGTATTTCCATCTTCACTGTGAATACCTTAAGTATCACTTGGATGTTCTAGGAAAATCACAAGGAAAATGCGTAGCACTCTTGTTAACAGCTTGTGAACTTATTGGTGTTCAACAAGTGTTTGTAATGGAATGTGTCCTAATGAGATTTATTTTATTGATCTCTTGGCTCTAGACTCGATTAGTGCATTTTGGTTTTAGTAATCGGAGGCTGGAGCAGACTGCCACCTATTCAATATTAACTAACTCGGAGTGAGAAAGTCAATAGAAGTCGTGTGTATCTCCGTGACAAATGAGACAAGTTTCTGTTAAGAGAAACTCGAATGGCTGGGGAGGGTTGTGCATTGCATCACTGGGTCCATGATGTCGTCTTCAATATCAGAATTCATCTTTGTGAAAACCGATAGATTATGTATTGACCCGGTTTCTGCCTAAGGTGTAGGGAGGGCTTCTTTCTTTAGACCCTTTATCCTTACATTTCTTTTTCATTCTTCAACCCCTTCAATGCTTACCAAGACGTCATTACTAACACCTTGTTGTGATTGTTCCAGTGTTAGCTCAATCTTAGTCGGCATTATTCCCTTATACTCATTCATCTCCAATCATACCTAAGGACTGCTATTTCTAACTATGGAGTGTCCTTGGGTAGATCCCTCCGGTTCTGGTTGGATCATAGGACTAATACCTAACCTAACCACCTTATGACTTCAGAATCGTCGTGAAGTTTTGGCAAAATCACAAGGATAATGAAGTAGGACTCTTGTTAACAGCTTGTGAACTTATTGGTGTTCAACAAGTGTTTATAATGGAATGTGTCCTAATGAGATTTATTTTATTGATCTCTTGGCTCTAGACTCGATTAGTGCGTTTTGGTTTTAGTACTCGGAGGCTGGAGCAGACTGCCACCTATTCAATATCAACTAACTCGGAGTGAGAAAGTCAATAGAAGTCGTATGTATCTCCGTGACAAATGAGACAAGTTTCTGTTGAGAGAAACTTGAATGGCTGGGAAGGGTTGTGCATTGCATCACTGGGTCCATGATGTCGTCTTCAATATCAGAATTCATCTTTGTGAAAATCGATAGATTATGTATTGACCCGGTTTCTGCCTAAGGTGTAAGGAGGGCTTCTTTCTTTACACCCTTTATCTATACATTTCTTTTTAATTCTTCAACCCCTTCAATGCTTACCAAGACGTCATTACTAACACCTTGTTGTGATTGTTCCAGTGTTAGCTCAATCTTAGTCGGCATTATTCCCTTATACTCATTCATCTCCAATCATACCTAAGGACTGCTATTTCTAACTATGGAGTGTCCTTGGGTAGATCCCTTCGGTTCTGGTTGGATCATAGGACTAATACCTAACCTAACCACCTTATGACTTCAGAATCGTCATGAAATTAAGATGTTATTAGGTATGAGACTCGTAACCATAAACCTTTTCCAACGTGTATCTAGGCATTTGAGCTCGATAAGATCACTGATTTTTCAAGTTTACATTTTAATTACATTTTCTCCCTTTATTTTAAATACTAATTACTGGTCTCTTGATAAATACTTTGTGATTAAAATTTGTCATGAAAATATTGTGAGAAAAATATTATTATTCATAGCATGAATTATATGGAACATTAACTTGCTCCCCCTCAATTTTACATATGTTTGACACAAAAAAATGATACCAAGTTGTAATAAAAAAAATTGAATATAAAATTGAGGGTTAGCATTGTTAAGCACACAATTTTGAAAGATTATGAATTGTCATTGAAGAATTCTTGAAAAATTGTGCTCAACCACTTAATCATCTTATAACAACCAATCTATTTAATAGTCATTATTATTTTTTAGATGTTATTAAGACTTTTTATAATGTGTTGAATACATAAGAATTGTCATGTTATGATGTATCCAACAATCATTAAAACATTCTTTTTCGAAAAACTCCCCCTCAAACATTGACTCATTTAAAAATGACACAAAATGTAGAATAATTGTCTTATAAAACTTTATGAGGGAAGGAGTGTTGAACACACAATTTTGAAAGATTATGAATCATCAGTGAGTAATTCTTGAAAAAAATTATGTTTCAACTTTTGTAGAAAACCAATGTTCAGGAAGGATTCACTTCTAACGCTAATGATAAGCGCACTGAAACCTACACTCTCCTTTGTCGTTCGGGTTCGAGTTGCAATCTGAGATTGATTACAAGTCATAAAGAAAATTAGAAATGACATGTTTTGAAAGCATTTGAAACTCCTGCTCGAACTTCATTTACACGCCCATGTCGATGTTAATCAACATTTCTAGGTACGTAAATGTTATCTATTCCAAGAGACATGTCGAGAAGATTTTTTTGTGAAACATTTTCTGATTTTTTGATTTTGTATTTGTTTTTATATGTTTTATATTTTTGTATTTTTCTTTTTTCAAAAATATTTACAAGTTGATGTTTGAAGAATATATCATGAGATCATTTGCAGAAGCTCAGTTCTGCTAGAGTCAAACATCTCATACCAATTCGTCTGACAAGATACTAAAACCTATCTTTGGGTAAGGCTTTAGTAAACATATCAGCTAATTGGTATTCAGTTCTGACAAAGTACAATTCAATTATACCATTTTTAACCTGTTCCTTGATGAAATGATATTAAGTATGGATGTACTTGGTACGGGAGTGTTGCACGGGGTTGCATGAGATTGCTATGGCTGACTGAGAGTCACAATACAATGATATTTTATTATAGTTGAAGCCATAATCCTTAAGTTGTGTCCTCATCTACATTACTTGAGCACAACTTGCAGATAACGCCATGTACTCAGCCTCTGCTGATGACATTGCAGTACAATCCTGCTTCTTTGACATCCAACTGACTAACTTATCACCTAGGAACTGTATTCCTCCAGAAGTGCTTTTGCGAGTATCAACGCATCTGGCATGGTCGGCATCTGAAAAAGCTGTTAGTTCAAAGCAAGAACCCTTTGGGTACTAGAGTCCCATGTTAATGGTACCCTTTAAGTATCGAAAGATCCTTTTAACCTATTTGAGGTGTTTTTCAGTCGGTCTTGCTTGATATCTTGCACAATAACATACTGCTTGCACTATGTCTGGTCTACTAGATGTCAGATACATGAGTGACCTAATTTTACTACGGTAGTCAGTTTGGTCTACGGGTTCACCACTTAAGTCTGCATCTAATTTAGGTTTGGTAGCCATTGGTGTACCAATGCTTTGTCCTTTTTCCATACCATATTTTTTAAGTATCTCTAAAGCGTACTTGGCTTGATTGATAAAGATACCTCGTAGGGATTGGTGAATTTGAAGTCCTAAAAAGAATTTCATTTCCCCCATTAAGGACATCTCAAATCTACTATGCATTAATTTTTTAAATCGTTTAGAAAATTTAGGGTTTGTGGACCCAATAATAATGTCATCAACGTAAATTTGCACAAGTAGAATGTCCTCCCCATATTTTATCGTGAATAAAGTCGGGTCAATTGTACCTTTAGTAAAACCTTTGGATATCTGGAAATTTAAGAGTTCATCATACCAGGCTCTTGGAGCTTATTTTAATCCATATAGAGCTTTCCTTAAACGGTAAACCTTTTCTAGATGATCAGGATCAACGAACCCGTATGGTTGTGCAACATAAACCTCCTCCTTCAGTGGACCATTAAGAAATGTCGTTTTCACGTCCATCAGATAAATTGGAAAGGACTTGTATGCAGCATATGCGACGAAAATCCGAACAGCTTCCAAAGGAGCAACTAGAGCAAATGATTCTTTGAAATTAATACCCTCTTCCTGAGCATAGCCTTTAGCTACAAGTCGTGTTTTGTTGCGAATTATTGTTTGGTCTTCATCCTTTTTGTTTATCCATAACCACTTTAGCTTGATTACGTTCTTGCCAAAGGGTTTGTCAACGAGTTCCCAGACTTGGAGTCTGTCAAACTGATGAAGCTCTTCCTGCATTGCTTCTATCCATGCAGAATCAGCCATTGCTTCCTTAATGTTTTTCGGTTCAGTTGTACTCACGGTGAGTGCGAACATACACATTTCAGGATCGGTTGCAAGTTTTCGTCTTGTTTGCACTCGCTTGGATGGATTTCCACGAACTTGATTTAACGGGTGATCTTTCATCCATCAGTATTTGGAATCTTGAGGTTGATTAAAGGTATGCATATTTGAAGTACCAATATTGCGTGAGGAAGACTCAACAACTTCTTATACCGGTGTACGGAAAGGATTGGTAAATTCATGTTCTGTATCGTCTGCTTGATTATCGTTGTTTTCCTCAGCATGAGCATTTGTTGGAGTTGTTGGTTCTGATGTAGGTTGAATATTCATTTAAGGGTGTGTGTCTTGTAGAGCAGAATTATCGGTAAGAGAAGAAGACTTGTTGACACGAGAAGTACCCGTGTTGAAAAATTCATCGTACAAAGAACCGAATAGAAGATCTAACTCTTGTTGTAATGGAACAGTTGTATCTGCTGAAGGAGAAACATTTTTTAGTTATGGGCGGGGTTAGAGTTGTCATAATCTGACGGCTTTTGTTGTTGGGGAACGAGGCCTGAAGTGTCATTAGCAACAGACGTCTCTGACATCTCTTTGATCTCATTAAATCTGAGATGGATGGATTCAACTATCAATCTTATTCTCTTGTTGTAGACGCGATATCCCATTTACTGATTGGAGTATCCCACCAAAATGCACGAGTCCCTTTTTTCTTTCATCTTATCCAAATTTTCACCATCTCTGGTTAGGTAACAAGTGCAACCAAAGATGTAAAGGTGTTTAATTGAAGGTTTTCTGTCATTAATGATGTGATATGTCGTTTTCTCATGTGTCAGGATGATGATAGATCTGTTTTGAGTATAGCAAGTGGTTGCAATTGCTTCAGCCCAAAAGAACAAAGGAAGTTTAGAAGCTGAAAGCATTGTTCTAGCAGCCTCAACTAGAGTATGATTTCGTCTTTCAACAACGTCGTTCTGTTTAGGTGTTCGAGGAGTATAAGTTTAATGCTCAATCCCTTCTTCTTTAAAGAATGCATTAAGTGTCTTATTTAAGAACTCAGTGCCTCTGTCAGTTCGAACATAAATTACTGGGGCTTGAAGATTTCTTTGGATCATCATGAGAAAATCTTTTAAAACTTCTGGTGTTTCATCCTTGGATCGTAGAAAGAGAGTCCAAGTGTATCTGGAGTAGTCATCTACAATTACCAGAATATATTTCTTCCCATTTATGCTAGCAACCCGCATTTGACCACATAAGTCCATATGAAGCAAATTTAATCGTCCTTTTGAACTTGGAACAGTCTTTGTCTTGAATGAACTCCTTTTTGCTTTACTCACTTCACAAGAGGAACATAGTTGATCCTTAACATGTTTCAACTTAGGTAAACCAATCACGACATCCTTCTTTAAAAGCAAGTTGATGTAGTCGAAGTTAAGATGAGAAAGTCTTTGATGCCATAACCATGCTTGAGTTAGTGAGGCTTTAGCCATGAGACAGATTGGAGTTGATGACGTTGTTTCTTGAAGAGAAATTGTATAGAGATCAGATACATGATTACCGGTGAGTAAATTGTTACCCTAAAGATCTCTGACAAAACACGTAGATTTCCGAAAAGCAACCTCCAAATCCACATCACAAAATTGACCAACCAAGAAAAGATTATGATTGAGACCTTCAATGTAATAAACCCTGTTGATTATGATATTTCCTTGAACCAAATCTCCATAACCAAGAATTAGAGCAAATTGATCATTGCCAAAACGAACGCTACCCAGATATTTTTCAACAAAATTTCGCAACAGTGATAGATTGCCCATCATGTGCTTTATGCATCCCAAGTCAACAATGAATAGGATGAGTTATACAATCTGCAAGAGAATTAGAGGATGATGGAATACATGACAAATTGGATCCTAAAGTGTTTGTTAGTTTCAAGACATTAGTTATCCTAGAAGCATTATCTATGGCAAAACTAACTTTCTTTTGCACACTTTCATTCCTAACTTTAAGCACCCATTTCATTTTTGTCTTAGGAACCCATTTATATCCTTATGGGCATTGTTGTTCTATCCACCATTTCCACGCCTTACTAGTTTTCTCATATAGCATCCTATAGTAACTCTTGGAATTTGTGATAGTGGATTTTGATGCAACTGTTTTCTTACGGTACGTTGCAACAGATTTGTTCGCTTGACTCTTGGGTTTTCTAGTACTAATAGGCACTACCTTAGGCTTCTTAGTTCTAGCATTCACGTCATTTAAATACTTAGAAACGCAAGCATCATGATTAGAATTAAATACACATTTTCCACAAGTAGCACAAACAACATTAACATTCAAAGTTTTGGATTTTAAACTGTCATTACACGTAGTTACAGAATTTGTTTGATTAGAAATACTAGAAATCGTATGGTAGTCTTCTACTTTAGTCTTCTTAAACTTCACTTGACTAGTGTTTGGCACGGCCTTATTTTTCATTTGGGTGCTCCTAGGCTGTGGTCTGCTAACATTAGTTCTGTAAGCTACTCCTGTAGATGTAGACACGCGAGGATTAGTATTCCTATAAGTCTGAGGCAACTATGGTGCTCTAATTTGTGTTGTCCTAGTGTCAATTCGATACATGCCCGGTTTAATGACATTTGTGTTACTTACAACTTTCCTTGCTGTTTGAGGCATATTCTGTGTAGTGACTAGTTTTGATAAACCCTCTGACACATTAGTTTTTGGAACCGACTTTGTCTTTGAAAAATGTATTCTTTCAAGAGAATCTAAAAAGGAGTCGGTTTACCTAAAACTGATGGTTTTGGAATCCTTTGAGCATTTGGTTGTCGAACAACAGATGGTTTATCAAACTTAGTTTCCACATATTTTCCTTTGCATTTTTCAATGAGTTTCTTTAACTCACATATGGCAATGTCCTTTTCTTGCAATTGAGCTTTCAAATCTTGTATTTCAAAATATTGTTCACGTTTTTTTAGAAATACGTTTGACGCTTTTTCTTTGCAAACTGTGTCATTTTTCATTTGTTCTTGACATTGTTGTAAAGTGAGTTCAAGAGAAATCGAGTGTTTTTCTAATTTAGCAAAACTTCATAAAAGCTCAGTATAAACTTCTTTACTAACAGACTCAGTTTGTTTCGAAAGCTTTTGTGCAAGACATTCACATTCTTTCACTTTATGAAGATATAAGCATTGCAATTCAGAGTGAGCATCTAAATCAGATAACGAATGCAAATAAGAACACATAACATCATTAGACACACATTCTTGCAAAAGTATATCATACATGTTTGAAAATTCTGCTTTATCAGATTTAAGTTCGTCAATTTCATTTTCAAGGGATTCAACGTACTTTAAATCAGCATGCATTTCTTGCTTAAGTTCATGAACAAATGCGAAACTATCATTCTGTGTCTTTATGGCAAGAGGCATCAAACATGTTTTTATTAGCACTTCCATATCAAGAGCAGTTGGGGCACGAAAGTGATTATGAGAATGCTTTTCCCAAGCTTGATCAACAAGTTCTCTAAAGTGATTTATGTTATTTGTCATTACATTGTATGCTTGTCTACTTTTACTTATTGATTTTGAACCAGATAAGAAACCTATTTTTGAAAATATTTGGTTTAAATTTCACAAAAGATTTTCTCCACATTTTCTTCCTGACTTCATTTACATGTGCCAAATGTTCATGATATTCCTGTAACGCTGGATTGAAAATTTCATAAAGACTATTTAGCTTTGTGTAGTCATAAGGTCTTACTAAGTCTTTATTCAATTTTGATCAACTCTCTTTTTCAAGAGTCAGAGTCTCTTCCCTATCGGGGACGAGTCTGTTTGCAGGATCAGATTGGTCATGTGGGATCTCATACAAACATGGTTTCTTATTTTGAGCCTTTTTGAGGTACATTAGATTAGCAAATGTAGGTCTTCCATTAAATGTAGGGCATTTGGGTGCTAACATATGAATGGTTTGGATTGATTGACTCCTTTTGTAAACAATTTTATTCAAAAACTTTAATTGTTTTTCCATTGAAATCATTTTGTTAATATCTTTTTCTTCCTTATGTTTCAAATCCGTTATGACCTTTGTTTTCTTTTTGACAAGACCTTCGTAATGTGACTTAGTTAAAAGACTATGTTTGACTAACTCATCGTGTTTCTCTTGGACAACTAAAATTTCGTAGGCTTTAAGTTTTTAACCTTCTTTTATGTCAATGTCCTTTTGAGCTAATAAACCTAGAGTTCCATTTAACTTACGTTCAAGTTTGTAATAATCAACTGTACGGCCATTAAAGGCCTTGTACATCTCAAACTCAGTCTGTTTATTTTGAAGTGCAACTAAACAACTATCCTGAATACTATTAGACTCCCCCAGGGTTCTACTAGTCTCTGCAAGAGTAGATTTGCACTCTTTTAATTCTTGAGTCAATGATGCATTTGCTTTCTTTAATTGCTTTTGAATCTTTTTTATTTTCATCGACATCAAGTTTTAAATTTGCAATTAAATTGGCAAGCGCAACACGCTCATTATCACATTCTACAATATTTTGGTCATTCTGAATATCATTATCACACATATTCGGTGAATCAGGAATGTCATTACTATCACCCGTTTCCACTACACATGTGTTACTAATGGATTCAGATTGCTCAGAATGTTGTATTTCATTGGCAAACACATTATATCCAGTATCGTATTGTACCTGTTCCAATGGCTCAGAATCAGTGTCTGAGTCTGCATTAGGAACATCCTGGATCTTTGCCATATAGCTGTAATGTGCTTCCAACTCTTGTTCATCAATCTCTTCATCCGTGTCTGCTAGTCAGTCAGATTGCTCTGCTTGTAGTTGAACACATTTCTCAGCTTGTTTACACATCAACATCGTTTCCTTGTGATACATGGAGTCTTTAACCCATTTTGACTTCATGCATTCCTTAGCAAAGTGACCAAATTCCTTACAGTTGAAACACTGTATCCCAAACAGCTGCACTACTTGACCACCTACAGTGTCCCTAACCCCAGCAACATTCACTGTCCTCTGATTCCCATTATGATTGTCATTCTTGTACCTTGGAGTAGTATCCACATTTTTGTTTCTAGTGTTTGAGGAAGTTCTAAGGTTGTTGTTGGTAGGTTTATAGAGTTTCTTGAAGTACTTTGCAATGAGAGCCAAAAAAATTTACATTTCCTTATCCTTATGAGCTTGTTCTGGATCACTGTCTTTATCAGAAGCTGACTCAGATGGAGGTGTGATTGGTTTGGCTATCTCTTTGCCTTTGTGTCTTGTAGTTGCATGAGATCTGGTTGGAAGTGAGGCTTTTGATGTTGGTGCATATGATTTGTGAGACTTTGATGTTTGATAATAAGGATCTTGATGTGTTTGAGCAGTAGCAACAAGTGCTAATGGGTTAGCATTCTTGGCTATTCTTTCAGCACAGAGTTCATTAACTTCCGTTTGATATTGTTTCACAATTTCAAAGAACTTGTGATATGAAACTTCATCCAACTTGTGTTGTTGCTTGACAATTATTACAAAACTTGACCATTCTGGTTGAAGTTGTTGAAGAAATTGAACATTGACTTGCATTTTATCAACTGTCAAATTGTTTCTGATCATCTCATTCATCAGCTTGTAAAACCTTGTGTAATATGACTCAATTGTTTCTCCATCGTGAGAGGTGAATTTTCCAAATTCCCAAAATAAGTTTGTCTTGACATCTTGAATGTTGAGGGATTCACCTTGTTGTAGCCTTTTGATAGCTTCCCACATTTCATGAGCTGTCTTGCATGCATCAACAGTTGAGTATATTTCATCTCCAATTCTAGTCAATATCAAATGAATAGCTTCCTTTTTTTATTCATAATGATCTTTGTTTTCAGGTAACATAGTTAAGACTGTCTCAACTATTGTTCGTTCTGGAACTTTTGGAGAATTCTCTGTTGCAGGAACAGCTGGGATTGTGACAGTAGTTGGTTGGTATGGACCTTCCAAAATGCATTTCCTCAAGGCATCACCTTTTGGTCTTGTATCAATGTATCTTAAGAAACTTGATCGCCATTGTGCATATCGTCCTGTTGCAAGCATTGGTGGACGATCCCTTGAACCAGCTGCCATTATGTTGTTATGCATTTGACTGTCAGTTGTGGAAGTTACAATTGGAGTTGTCATGATGAATGATTTGTTAAATTGTGAAGTAAAAATGATTGTATTATGATAATTGTTGGATCGATACAATGATTAGTGATTGTATGTTAAAGGTGATGATTGTTTGTTAGATTAGGTGATATGTTGTTTAATTATGATTTAGTTTGGTTGAATGAGTTAACGTAATGAAGACAGTATTACATAGGCAAAACGCAGTGAAGAGTCTTAGACAAAACGCAGTAAAGAATCTTAGACAAAACGCAGTGAAGAGTCTTAGACAAAACGCAGTGAAGAGTCTTAGAAAAAACGCAGTGAAGAGTCTTAGACAAAATGCAGTTAAGTGTCTTAGAAAAAACACAGTGAAGAGTCTTAGATAAAACGCAATGAAGAGTCTTAGACAAAACGCAGTGAAGAGTCTTAGACAAAACGCAGTGAATAGTCTTAGACAAAACGCAGTAAAGAGTCTTAGACAAAACGCAGTGAAGAGTCTTAGATAAAATGCAGTGAAGAGTCTTAGACAAAACGCAGTGAAGAGTCTTAGACAAAACGCAGTCAAGAAATGAGTTGGGCAGAGTTCCTCCTAGGCAAAACGCAATATTGGTCTTCTAATTAGTCAAAACGCAGTAGACAAATCGCAACATGTAAAATCAACCAAAACGCAGAGACAAAACGCAATAGTCAAAACGCATTCCCTAATGAGATAAAAAGCAGTACTGTTGTCCTTTACTAAATGACAAAATGCAATGTCCTTTTCGGACAAAACGCAATGAAGAATTTTGCCAGAGAGACAAAACGCAGTGATGAAAAACACGACTTTTTCCACCTAAAAATCA
The DNA here is from genome assembly GCA_026074375.1 of Tanacetum coccineum. NCBI lineage: Eukaryota > Viridiplantae > Streptophyta > Magnoliopsida > Asterales > Asteraceae > Tanacetum > Tanacetum coccineum. Next base: position 179,308 of record BQNB010000153.1, on the reverse strand, counting down.
CCCTTTTGAACGTTTTTGCTTGGTTTCTTTTGCACAACTTGATCCTAGAAGGCTATAACAACAATAAAAATACCAACTTTAACACCACAATCGTGAGAATCAAAGAGTGTCAAGAATGAGACCATAAACCTTCAAAAACCAAACTTTTGATCGAATCTAACCAAGAAAACGCACACACAATCTAGCTAATTATCCCATGAGCTCTGATGCCAAATGTCGGAGCCACACAAATCACTTACACAATCATATTTGGTTACTTGGATTAAACAAGAAAATAAGATGAGATGATAAGAAGAATTGTAGAGAGAGAAACAAGAGAGAAAAAATAGATGGTTGATTACAAGAGTAAAATACAAATGAGACCAACACCCTCTCCATCCTTGGAGAGGGGTATTTATACATGTCCATAGGCCGGCCACTATTGGGCTTATTAGGCCATATGGATTTGTTCTTGGGCCGGGCACGGGTTTACTTGGGCTTTTAAGCCCGTAACACGTGACATATTAGATTACATTAAATGAGCCCGATTCCCGTTCAAGACTATTTCAACATTAATATATAAATGACCGAGACCTAATATTCCTAATGAACAAACTTCTCGTTCGACTCAATATTTTTGAGGCTAACAGTGTGTGTGTGTGTGTGTACTAGTAACATAACCCGCCCGACGGGCGGGTTCGCTTTATAAAACTTCTTTTGAGAGAGCTGACGCCCATCATCTACTTAGAAGCAGATTATGAGGAGTTTTGTCCTTGTACATCTTAACAACACCATGAGAAGTATGTAAATGGCAGAAAGATATTGTGCTTTTGCTTCTAAGCAGTAGTCACGTACAAATCGAGTTTAGATAAGTGAAGCATCTTTGTCAAAGGAAGACTTGTTTACTTCTATAAATTTTAACATGTTGTAAATGCCCATTTTATATATTTAATTTATTGTAACTACTGTTAGACGGAGTTGTTGGTAAACCATGTTCTTTTACGAAATGGAAGATGGCATACATTAGCTCCCAGTTGTTCGTTAAGGCAGAATTTTTCCACGTATGTAGCTTCTAGTTGCATGGATATTATGTGTAGAATCACCAATTCTGCTTGCTTATTTGTGATATCAGCACATTCACAGCAATTAACCTTATTCATGGGTGTCCTAATAGCAAAAAGCTTAAAAGAAGTGTTTTACCCAATTTATGTATATTTGAGGCTCGTCTAAACCCAATGAATTGATCATGTAACAGTTCAAAAACCATAAAAGTAGTTACACATCCCTCTAAAAGTTACACATAACAATAAGAATTCAATCAAAATAAATAGTCATATCTGATAGGCATCATTTACTAATTAATATATTACCAATGACTACATCTTTACCATAAAGACACAAATATTCATATTTTCACACTTACAAACATCATATTTCACACAAAATAAGCATAAACAACAACAAAATTAGCCTTATTTTTCAAACCATAACCAAACATGTTTATAACAAAAGAAAAAAGACAACAACCCAGAATACCTTTTTAGTTATCTTATCGAGTTAATCAATGCAAACCATTCCTTGTTGTGTCTCTTGAACATTGAATTCAACAACTTTGAAAGCAAATAAAAACCATACATTATAAGCCCATGAAGCTATCAAGACGCACATATGTGATAAGCAATATAGATCTTGAGGAAAATAAGTCCAAAAGCCCAATCCTGGTACAAGAGAAAAACCAGACTTTCGTCCATCGGCACCCGCATTGGTACAATTATTAAAAGTTCAAAGAGCATTCCAATCAACATTAGAATTACCAAAATCTGCAAAACATCAACGTTCAATAAGGCTAAGAAACAGAAAATACATTTAAGAATAAAGAGGAAGAGGGTTATATGATCTCACCCAGATTAACAACAATAAAGAGCTCTTGACAACAATGGAACACCGCTTCCAGATTTGAGCATGTAAAACTGTTGCTCGTTCAGTTCTGATTTGATCAATAGGAATACCTTGCACCAGCCAACATAGTTGAGATGATATAACTTTCGATAATGAAGGCATAAAGATCTGAAAATATCTCACTGAAAGTTCAGCAGTACTATAAAAAAAAGGACTCCTTCCATGGATCATACAAACAGTAAAATAAAGACTTTACATCTATAAACAATGACCAAAAAGGTTCAGACCATAAGTTCAAATTTCTTACCATTACCTTTCATGCCATGTATGATTGGGAGAAGGGGAAGTGCATTGAACAAAGCTCGGCCAAGTAAGATAAGAACCATAATTAACGCGGAATTGAAGATAAGATGTGTCATCCAAGCCGCCAGTAAAAGCAACGCAATAGAAAGCACATTGTCATCAATTCATCCTGGTTGAAGTTATATATCTCACACACCTGCATCATCAAATCCCAATAGGTAATTTCAATAATTATAAACTTCACGTGCAAAACCTATGAAATGTATACACACCGTCAGATCTTCTCCTAGATGAACATGAGTTCCAGAAACAGGCATTGAAATTTAAGAAAAAACAAAACAGTTAGTAAGTTTATACTGATTTTATATTGAAATCCGGCTTGAAAAATATAATTTACGTGAACCTTTGGACAATAAAATTTTGCAACACTGCTCAGACTCTGTACTTTCTTTATAAACTCTCGTTTGCATATCTGGCTGCAAGCATTGTGATGATAAGTGAACATTTAGTATGAGTCAACGGTGTGCAGATTAAATATATACTTCTGAATCACGGTATGCAGTCAGTAGGCGTGGAGATGGAGCGTGTTTGTATAGTTTAAACTGAGTTTCTAATCTATGGATCAATAGAGAATATATAATAATAGTTATAATACAAGATGAATACCTTTATGACATCTAGTTGCCTTTCTGCGAGATCTTGGTCATCGGCATTTGTTTAATTTTCGTACCATGTAAAGATAACCGAATCTTTGTGTAATATGTACCAGTAGCACGAGTTGAAAGATAAAGTAGCCTGTTCAAATTAAAACAAAATTGTACATATGTTTGGTGATTTTAGATAACTTATTTAGCTGTGTTAAAACATAAAGAAATATAAGGAGATGCGACTTACAGATTCAATTTGAATTCACTGTATGTTTTCTGGTCTAGACCTTTGTACTCGAAATAGTGCAACTCCATCTTCTTTATATGTGTTAAGAATAATGTAGAAACTAAATATAATGTTTAAATTGCAGATGAAATGCCAGTAATGATAAATACCAGATAGATTCCTTTCTAAATTCCCATTAGCCATGTATTCATAAATGATTCCCTTGTGGCTTTCATCATTGCAGTACCCAATGAGAAAAGTTAAGTTTTTATGATGAACACTCAATAGAAGATAAGCATGTACATGATATATATATATATATATATATATATATATATCTTTGTAGTTTGCGCGGTTCTCATTGTACACATTTTCTTTAACGCAGTAACATAACTTACCTTAGAGAGCAAATGTATGAACATAACTTTTTAGTTTTGTAGTTTGAACATCACATATAAGTGTACGCATGCCACGTATCTACAAATAAAACAACCAACAATGAGGATATTATACAACACAAGGAATATTATAATTATAAATCTATACAAAAACCAGGATCTCTTGCATTTACTGGAGTTCGACCCGTGTGTGTTATAAATATGACCCACCTGACTATCCTTTATTTTAATGCCCTCTTCTATCTACAACACGTGTCTCCTTCACCCATCCACCTGTTTCTCAAATATTGTCTCCACCTCCCACATCATCCACAGATTTAGAAAAACACACACACAAACCACACGATGAGAGTTTCTTCTTCCATTCCATCTACATCTTCTTTTTTTTATTGCTTCAAATTGTAGGTATGTGTGGGAAATTTTAATTATATCTTTAGAAAAAAATTAGTGCTGATTTGAGGTGTTTATTTTTTTTCTTTTCATTTAGTTCCATCTGATTTTTCTCTTTTTTGGCTGATTGCATATACGAGGTTCATCATTGTGGAGTTTTTGAGAGATATGTGGAGGAGGTTCAGGAAGGATTCCAATATGATGAGTGTAAACGGAAGCTTAACATTAGGTAAATGGGCGTGTTCATCTAGGATTGGTTAATTTAAATCTTTTATATCCAATCTGCTTAGGTTAATTTATATATGCTATGCTTAAAAGTATTAAAAAAGATTTGATTTTGATGATCTGCGTTTGTGAGTTAATGTTTCAAATTTGTTCATGATTTTTAGTTTAATACGTTTTTATTTTGTGACCCCGAACCCGACCCAAGCCGCACCTAACCCGCCTTTTAGTTTTGGAATTACTTTGCCATAGGGAAGAGGTAGAATGCTGGTCCTTCCTTTGGCAATTGATGTTGCTGTTGGTGGATTTCTAGATGTTGGTTTGTGTTTTTTTTTAGCTTTCCATGTCTATTAGATTGTAATTTATGTTCATGAATAGTTCTACGAGATGCAATTGGTAATGACATTTGTTGAAGTTATGATCTTTCTGATTTTATTTTGGATTATCATGTTTTTCTTTTTTTGCAGGTTTAGGAATGCCGTTGGAATGGTTACACCACTGGGATGTGGACCAGAATGGTGCTTCTTTTTTCGAGTGTTTAGGAATGATTTCAATTTGTTTCAGGTTGAGGCTGACGTCCATTCGGAAGCTGAAGAAGAGGATGAGGATGACGCCGAATATAGTTAGACTTTTTTCACATCTATGTTATTGTTTGTTTGGCTTATATAATGCAAGTTTAAGAACCTATCATGCTCCACTTTGACTCATATTACCTCTTTTTTATCCCACGTCCAACCTAACGTCCAAGGGGAAGGCCGGTATAATGTGGGACTTAAAGCGAGTGGTCTAACTAATAATATCAAATTTGACTACGATGTTACCATCGACTCAAGTACATCAGACGCTTATACAAAGTAACACAAAAAATCAAAGGTCAATAGTTGTTCATTATTGAAGATCTATACATTGCAAAAGATGTGATTTAATGAACTGGCCTCTTTGAAATGGTAGTTATAGCATATGATTACATCAGTTACTTTGTTTGTGAATAATTAAATACTTCTCATATTAGGTAACATGCCTCTTCGTTATCATTTACTTCACAATATTAATGTGATTATATTACGACCAAGAATGGTACATTTTATCTTTTTCTATTTAAAAGTAATGTAAAATAGAGAATGACAATGACATGAATGATCTCATTCATCTTTTTACCGACTATTTTGAAACGTTCAATATTTGTTTATTAGCCACTAAGATTTGTTTGACAAGGAAAACATAAAGTTTGTTATTAGCCATTAATTTTTCATATTTCAATATGAAACTTATTCTCTTCTTAAAACTGAAAATTTGTATTTTCAAAAAAGTTTGTTATATCAACCACCTATGTATTTGAATAGAGTTTGGGATTTGCTAACAACTTTGTTTAGCTTAACTTATTTAAAAACATTTCTAAATATGAAATCACTTGATATTAATATATAAGATACCCTATTTAAACTCGCTTAGGTTAATTATATGTGTTGACGTTGAGTTTTATTTTGAAAACATTGTTTTAGTCAAAAGAAGAATACTTCTACAAAAGAAGAACATTAATCTTTAGACATTGGCTGGGTATTTAAATGCACTTATTTCATGTTACACACACAGATATGAAAACCATCATATTCATATTCGATCACCAAGAGAACGAAGATGGTATTTGTTTTCATGCATATGTTCGCGATGTCTCCAATGGTTCCGCCATATCATCCTCTGCTTCATCAACAAGAATATTTATTCATGATGAAATCCAGATGGATGTTCCCAGGGGATAACATCCTAAAATTAAACACGGATGGGAGTTCCATAGGAAGTCCAGGTCCATCAAGTTTCAGGGGTCTTATACGAGATATCAAAGGAGCATGGGTGTGCGGGTACATGGGCAACATAACCAGAATATGGTGTACAAGTCTTGAGGCCAAAATTTGGAGTATCTATAGAGGGTTGTGCTTAATCAGGGATAAGAGTTTATGCAATGTTCTGATTGAGACCGACTGTCAAGCTGTTTTAATGCGTTGATTTTCATATGTTTATGCTTCATTTTCTCCTAATGGTATTGGTAAATCAACTATACTTAACTTGATATCAGGGGAACTTCAACCAAGCTTGGAAGAGTTTTTCGTTCGGTTAAGCTAACGATAACACAGTTACTTACCAAAATTTTGTAACGAAAAATACTATGGACAAATTTTTGTTCTTCTAGGTTGTAATAATTTGTCTACCCTGGAACCTTAAACTATAGTGTAGACAGATACTACCGAATTGCTGTTAGCTTTACATATATTCATCTAATTGTGTTTACATTCCCTTTATAGGTTTGTATTACTGTATTCAGTCAGCATCACGTGGATGGGCTTGACTTAACCTCTAATCCACTTCTATATATGATGCGTTGCTTCCCTGTGAGTTTCTTTTTTGCTTCTTTGACAGTGTTTTGTTTACTAGTTTCTGCATAAGATAGTTACTTCCCTACCGTAACTCGCACACAAACTGCAACAATGTACATTAGATGCCTATATTGTTGTCTTACGCACGTTTGCTGTTTTGATCCACTAAGGCGTCACCTAGAAGTGCCATTTTACATGTCTATCTCACTAAGAAGATAACCTACTTTTGTTTGATCTCATGTAATTTTATTCTCTAATATTCATTGTATCTCCAATTCAAGTTGAATGATTTGCCATTGTATATTTTTTAGTAAGAGTTACAAGAAGCTATAAAAAATGGCGAATGTTCCCTTTATTCAGAAGATCAGTGAATTTAAAAACGCCTGCTCTTTACACATCTCTGTTCATGTCTCTGGATTTCTTTTTGTTGCCTATATGGGTTGGAATAAGACTCAACATTACATTTGTTTCTCTTACGCCATAGAATGGACTCACCATCACTTTTTGTTTATGCGCTCGCAGCATGTAAATGTGCCCTGCTGGCACATATTCATGTTTTCACAACATATCTGACTGACATTTATGCATATTTGCATCATATTTAATGTTGGATTTGTGCTATATAGGTGACATCAAAGAAAGATCAAATGCAATATTGGATGAGAACAAATGAACCGTACAGATTTGTGACCTCCAAGGAATTTGCCAAGGCGTACGAATCATTTCATGTTGGAAGGAAAATCGCAAGTGAAGTTGCAACGCAGTATGACAAAAGCAAAAGCCACCCAACTACACTTACAAACAACAAGTACGGTTTAGGCAAGAGGGAGCTCTTGAAAGCTTGCATGGATAGAGAAATACTGCTCATGAAGAGAAATTCATTTGTTTACATCTTCAACCTATTCCAAGTAACGTTACCACTAGATTCTATATCCTTTGTTATTTAGAGACTTATTGTTTTATCCTGTGATCAAAATACTTCTCTATGTTGCAATTATATATTTTTAAAACATACCAACGATGCAAATCGTACAGGTGTGTTGGCAACAAGGTCACAGGCTGGTCTGGGATCTTTTAATATCAACGCTGTAAATAAAACCGTTTTGTCCGTCTTTTATTGATCCATGGTACGGGAGCTGAACGTGTAGGATCAAGGTATGACACATTGAACACTTAATTTTAAAAAACAAAAGGATCCATTCACATTTATTCAAATAAGAGCATGGAGAATGCAAATTCGTATTTTGGATTAGTGTTGTGTTGGAACACATACCTTTGAAACTGAATTTTAATGGTTCAGGGGTGAGGTTGGCGGCGTTTACGACGAGAAAAATAATTCAGAAAAGGGCGATGAGTAATGAGAATTGAGGGATTTGGAATCGGCAGTTGTTTAGGCGTATGGAGAGGAAGGCAAGTAGACTTTGGGTGGTTAAAAGGTTAACAATGTTGTCAAGAAATGAAGGCGGCCAAAATTTAACGATGAAACTCTCTGTACATAATTACTTACGTTGTTTGAGATACCGGTACACAACTGATAAATTTAGAGTTCCTTTACACAGGTTCAGTTTTTATTTGGATTTCATTGATGAGTTTTGAATCTTTATAGGTACTTAAGTAAAGAAAGGAGATCAAACTCTTATCTTGAAACAAGCCCATATGCAGCATGAAGTACTGTAAGCAGCAGACACATAGCAATGTGCTACTTTTTGTACACAGCCAACTAAACTCAAATGTTGCTGATATTGCCAGCTGCGTAAAGGCGAGCCGCGGTCTGAAGAGGCAGTCTGCAGAGTCCATCTCGGTTGATACCCAAGGTTGTTCTATTCTTAACGAAGGTAACAATCTTATGTCTGCCTTCCTACACTACTATTGCTTACAATTTTTTTTTGCACATTCCATCTTGATTAACCCTGAAGGTTAGTATTTTTGTTTTCCCGATATTTTCTCAGTAATTACTATTTCTTTTCTTGTCATGAATCATTTCCCACGCCACATTTTTTTTATGAATAGATTTTCTTTAGGTTAATGTTTCCATCTCCACAAGTCTTAACGTTTCAACTCAATACAAACAGCAACCTTAAATTATGCAGGTTTCAGCTTTCGGGGTCGGATGGAACAAAGTGAACAAGAACAAGTTTGATGATCAATCTGCATTTGAAAATTGTAAATTCTTCCATCCTTTTTCATTGTAATGTGACCAATAATGAATTTGTGAATTGGTGCTTTGCTCTCTTCTTTGATATATAATAATACTAAGTTATAAAAATTATATTCTGATGTCTAGAAAATAACTTTTTCATCTAGATGCTCCAAATCCGTTGATCTTTTGTTAAATTTCTGGCTACATTTACTTAAGAATAGTCCTCCTAATCAGGGATGTTAACCGCTGCGTCCTTACATTATCTGTTGCACAGGTTTACCAAATTTACAACTCCGTCTACCATTGACGAACGTCAAAGCCCGCACCTCGCAGCGGAGCGCGGGTAAATCCACTTGTTATTAAACAGGTGCAAAGAATATGATTTCAATAATAAAGAAGCATAGAGCTTCAAAGTGATGCCTGTTGGACAATTAAATCAATAGCTACATGATTGTCTCCTCCACGGGGTATAATGATGTTAGCATACTTTTTTGTTGAAAATATAAAGTCATCAAAAGCAGGTTTCACGAACTTTGAGTACTGCATATAGAATAACTGCGTAACTAAAGAGGCCAAATGAACAAAAGAATACAATTCTACAGATAAAGAATCATAAGATGTTGCATAGATTTGTTGACCTCCAAAAACGAATATCCACTTCTGATTCCCAAAATTAAACTTTTTCGTACTCACATGTGTATGAGTTACTAATATATTATATAAAAAATCACATGGTTTATACATTAGTACTTGATCTCATAAAAAAGACGCATGGATTTTGACATAAAATTGTAGTAATTTTGATGCTTGAAAGCAAGATGCAAATTATAGTTTGGATCCCCTATTCCAAAGAGGAGAGATAGCATCAAACTAACCTGATCAAGTATCAAATTAAATCGGTGGGATTATGTTTAGGGTTTAACGAATGATATTAGGGTTTATGGATATATGTGAAGATATGAATGAATAAAAATAGGAGGAATTGCATATATATACCCCTGCAAAAGCTCAAAATTGCATATATATCCAACTTAAATTCATAATTGCATATATATCCTTTCAAAAGCTTAAAAATTGCATATATATCCTTAATAAAATTTTGTAATTGCATTTATATCCTTTCTTAACCTTCATAATTACATATATATCTTTTATAAACATTTTAATATGTCTTATATATCAAAATAATTATTTAAAATAAAAATGAACTCTAACTTATGATATTTCTAATTTTATAAATAACAAAAGTAACATTTGTTTCAAAGATACGATGTCCCAAGATTCAAAAGGAACTTGATGACAAAAAATAATACATCAAGACGATATTTAACATCATAAAAAATCAACTTATATCATATATGATACGAATGCATGAAATAAACTCATCAATATATATATATATATATATATATATATATATATATATATATATATATATATATATATATATATACACACACACACAAATGACTATATAATATAATCAAAAATGTTATATTTGAATAAAAAAATAAAGTATTTTAAAATGATAGTGTATATTACTACCAACAAGTTTGTAAGTAAAGAAAAAGAAATTAAAAAAATATATTATCTATAATTATAATTATCATGTATTTTAGAGTTGTAAATTTATATTATATAGTCATTTGTGTGTGTGTGTATATATATATATATATATATATATATATATATATATAACATATTTAAGGTTTAGGAAAGATATATATGCAATTTTAAGTTTAAGTTGGATATATATGCAATTTATAAGCTTTTGCGAGGATATATATGCAATTATAAGTTTAAGTTGGATATATATATGCAATTTTAAGCTTTTGCAGAGATATATATGCAATTCTCCCATAAAAATATATACAGACTTATCATATCTTCATATATAATTAAGGAGTATATCTTGACAATTTTTTTTAGAAGATATTATTATAGTTTTGGATAATAAAACACAAATTAGCTGTTGGATCAGTTGGATAAACATGTTACATGAACCATAGGTCATGAGTTCAATCCTTGCCAAGGGCTATATTATTTCAAAAATCCAAAATTTATTGCTAAAGGAGTGTCCATGTCATCGTTGAGGTGGCATTCCATGCATTTACCACATATATATACATTCATGATTAGTATATATATATATATATATATACTAGTTGCAAAGCCCGCGCCTTTTGAGGATCGTTGGAAAAATTTAAGTAACGGTTAATGAAGTACGAACAATGTTAAATTATAATAGAGTTAATAATGAAAAAAAATACATGAACGGTAATCCGATAAGAAGAAATAAAACTTAATAAAGTATCCACAATTACAAAGTATAAAGTTTTAGTTCAAATTCGATATAAAGCTTCTTTATACACAATGTTGGTCGTAGAATTGGTATAATTACCATCTCTATCACAACATAAAACCTTTAAACCCTTCTAGGTCTTGACCCTTGACACATGACATATAGTTGACCATTAGAGAAAACCGGTCTCTGAAGGAACAACCCAACCTTAGACAATGTCTGGCCTTGACTTTTTTATTAATGGTCATACCGAAGCAAATCTTAACAGGGAACTGTCATCGGTTTAGTTTAAACGGCAGCTTAGTGTCGAACGACCTAATGATCATACGCGGTATTGCGCAAATAGTACCCACACTACTAGCAGATATTATCTTAGCTTCAATTACGTTTGTTCCCATTCTTAGTACTTGAAGCCTAGTTCTGTTACATAGTCTGGCCCTTTGGTCAATGTTTCACACGCACATAACGGTAAACTATGGTGCGGAATGCCAGCCATGTTGAGGTTATTAAGGAATTCTTCTATGTACATAGTTTCATTAAAATTGGTGTCGACATCAGCAACACCAACCGTGTCAGAAGAATTGTATTTCTTTTCATCACCCGATATTAACGACAACATTCTATCATTTATCATATCCACCAACTCGTGAGTCGGTGCAAGAATGGCTCTCTCTTAGAAATAATCCGGATCATATAGGTTTTTAAGTAAATCTGGGTAGGTTTCATGAATAATGGAACCAATATGGTCGTTGGAATCTGGAATCAACATATCATCAGGAAATTGCACATTTGCCTCTCCATCGTTTTTTCCACCAATTTTACCATTCCCGATGGGCGGGCTCGCCTTGTGAGTATTCAAGGGAAAAATTAAGAAACAATTTTTAGCGAGTGTTTAAAATATTAGCACACGACAACTCGATGATATTAACATGAACCTATGCTAAATGATTCTCCGATGCAATCCATTTAATAATATTTTGCATCTGATTAATTTGCGAATACAAAAAGGTACCCATCTACGTTATATCCACATATCACTGAACATGTCGTATACATATGTTTTTGGTAGTAATTAACATCATATAGGTTTTTAGCAATCCTCTACATGCATTAATTTAGCAATCATATGCATGTAGATAATCTAATAAGCAACACCCTATAAATAGACTTTGTGGAGTTCCAACAACAATCTCAGGCCTTCCTTTTAATCCATTCGTTCTTGCTTTTCTGTTGAATTCCACCAACAATTGGAACAACCATAACATTAGTTTGTATCGCCACTTACTTTAGATGATCAGTAACCTGATTTGTAAAACTTTACAAATTAGGATGAGAGTTAAAATAGCCAATAAATAAATTTGAAAAAACATACAAACTCATGTGTACCTGAAGTGAAAGTAGCCTAATTGGATTAGTAATAAGTTCTCTTATAAGACATTTTGAATCCGCTTCTACTTTTTCTTCAACCTGCCTTTCGATTTTATCACGCTCTTCAACGTTGTAATATTGGTAATTCAAATGCCAGAAGTGCAAGCAGCGAGTAAACTATGAAAACAGCTTTGTGACGCTTAAAACCTTTTGGAATTTCCGGTCATAGATATATGTTATATAAGTTAGGTATCTCTGTTCAAAAAAAAATTAGGTATCTATCAAGTTCACTTAGGGGCAGACCAAACACCACTATTTCTGCATTTTTTATTTACAGGTAAGTTTAGTTAGGGTTAATAACTAAACAAACTAACTAAATTTATATTTATAGTCTTAAGTTTCTAAAAGGATAAAGAACTAAAGTAGTAACTTTTTCTATACCCATATACTTTTGTAATACACCATGACCACACCCATGATGTAAAAATAACTTGTTTGATTTTTTTACACCATCTACAACCATATATGTAAAAATAACTTGTTTGATACTGCACTCATTTTAACCCATTGCTCAACCCACCTGTCCTGACCAATTCATTACCACAACTCATTATAAGCATGATACTTTACGGTTGATATAAAGAATGACAATTAACATGTACCTTACAAAAGTTTCTGGCCATTCTTGAGCAGTATGGGTAAGAAGTTTTTAGCAAGCACACCATGAGTTGTATCAGAAACTCTTTCTTTAGCGTCGCACTTAAGCAACATTAGTAAATTCTTCCCGCGGCCTGGTTGAAGCCAACTTTTGATCCATATGGCTGCCATTTATGTGTAACAAAAATACATGCTTACTTGTAATATGTGAATCTTTGTTGTTAATGGGTGTTTGGTATTTGTGTTTTTAAACTTATGGTTTCCTAATGATATTTGAAACACACTTTCAATGATGCTAATGGAAAAGTCCTATATTCAGCCCACATTAAGGCTAAGTTGTTTCTTTTTTCCATCCAAACGCTCAAATTTACTTACTTGCATTACACTAAAAAAATTGTTGAAGTTTAGCAATCCCAAACACCTTATTTAGTTAAGCTTACAAAATAAAAATATGTGAACTCTTATATGGTTAAGCTTTCTGGATATATTGTTAAAAAGTGATGCTTACTTCACGACCAGGGAAGGCTTTACATTGGACCCACACTGCTTCCTCATCTCATTTTGGATCTCCACACCGAGGTACGATAATCCCTACAATCTAACTTTTTGGTATTTTCTGTTTTATCTAGAGGAAGGATCCAAATTCCCCAATCTGTGGTCAAATATTTCGTCAAAACTAACTCTATTCAAATGCTACATCTTTCTTGAAATACTAAAAATCTATGCTTATGGCACATACAATAATATTGAAAATGATCTTATCATGATCAGGAAAATAGATATATCATATGAATACTTATTTGATAACAAATTAATCTGCAAGTGTACCTTTCAGCCAACAATATCGAGCTAAGATCTATCAGACATGCCTGAACTGAATTGATGTTGTCATAAGAAAATGGATCAGGATTATCTTGCTCTTTGTTCATTAACCTAAAACATAATTTTTATTCAGATTATCTCCTATATAAAAAGATACAGTAAAGAATCATAGTTTTGTATAAAAGATGGCAAAAAGCATTTGGTACTTACATTTGCTTTAGTCTCATGTTATATTTAACATATTTGATGTCACTCAGCCTCTGGTATTTAACATATAAGATGGAAAGAAGTATTTAGCGCTTTATAAGGTCCAACTGTCTAAGTATATCTTGTTTAATCATCTACAATGGTATGTTATGTTGGAGACTAAATTCATTTACAAAAGCAACTATTATTTCACCCCAAACAAAGATAATTAGTTTGGCTCTATAACACCAATACTAATTATCTATAAGATAAAAACATGAATTCAAATTTTTTTTATAATAGAAAGGTAACCTGTAAGGGTGGGCGTCATTTGATGTCAACCCCGGTTCACTGACAGCCTTGCTTTGAATAGCTCTTTTCGGGTATCTATTGCTATTCGCGGGTCTTGAAAAACAGTGCCTAGTGAACGTTTTCCTTTCATTTTTTTATCCCACCCTCCTTTGAATTTTGTCTTCTAACATATTAGAATCCACATTCCACGACACTGTCCTTAAGCACTTCTCTATCTTTAGCCAATGTCACATGCTGCCTTCTTAAACCATTACTCCTCAGATCCACCTAATATGAATAAACATGGGTAGTTAATTTTCTTCAAGAAGTTTTATCGAAAATACTAATTCTTGAACTTTAACTATGTTTTGTAGATGGCACAACCTGTTCAAAACATAAACCATTTGGCTTTCAGGTCGATGTTTGAAAGAGAGAAAATTTATGGAAATAATTTCAATGACTGGTTTCGTCAACTTAAGTTAGTCTTGAGAGTTGAAAAGAAAATGTATGTCATTGAACAACCATTACTCGCGGCTCCTGCTGCAGATTCTGAGGCACAAGTGTTGTCACAATGGAATGCAGTTTATGATGCATATAATGAGGTTGCTTGTCTAATACTCGGTAGTATGACTCCTAAGCTTCATAAACAGTTTGAAAACTCCTCACCATATGACATGATAAAAGAGCTTAAAGCTATGTTTGAAAAACAAGCTGGAGTGAAGAGGTTTGACCTAATCCAAACTTTTCATGCTTGCAAACAAGATGAGGGTAAACCAGTTGCTGGATATGTCATACAGATGAAAGGATATGTAGATCAACTGGAACATCTTGGCTATATGCTACCACAAGATCTTATAGTGGGTCTTATCTTAAATGGCCTTACTAAAGATTTTGCGGGATTTGTAAGAAATTACAATATGCATAACATAGGGAAGACGATTGGTGAACTACATGCTATGCTCATTGAGTATGAAAAAAGTTTACCTAAAAAGGCTGAAACACCACAAGTAATAATGATTAAAGGTGGTAAAATCCAGAAGGCTAAAAAGAAATCGCTTAAAGCTAAAGGTAAGGGTAAAGCTAATGGAAAGGGAAATGATAAACAAGTTTATATCACTAAGCCTAAGAACCCTAAACCTTCTGCTAAAGAGCACCCAGCTAAGGATGACACCTGCCACCACTGCAAGGAGGTGGGTCATTAGAAGAGGAATTTTCTTGTCTATCTTGCTGAGTTGTTGAAGAAAAAGAAGCAAGTTGGCTCTGCCAGTTCTTCAGGTATCTTCATAATAGAATTAGTTACTTTCCCTAATAAATCCTGGGTGTATGACACTGGTTGTGGTACTCAGGTTTGTATTACAAAACAAAGGTTTAGAGAAGCAAGGAAGCTTAAACAAGGAGCACTCTATTTGTACGTAGGCAATGGTGTTCATGCACAAGTAGAAGCTATTGGAAGTTATGACTTAGTTTTGCCTAATGGCCTTATGATTTGTTTAGATAAATGTCATTATGCGCCTTCTATAACTAGAGGTGTTGTTTCAATTCATCGTTTGGTAGAAAATGGATTTGTCTAGTGTTTTACGAATTTTGGAATTTTAGTTTCTAAGAACAATGTTCATTATTTTAATGTTATTCCCAGTAATGGTATTTATGAAATTGATATGCATGATCTTGTACCAAATGTTAATTCTATTTATAATGTTAGCACTAAAAGAGCCAAACATAATTTGGACTCTACTTATCTATGGCACTGCCGTCTTGCTCATATAAATAATAAACGTTTTGAAAAGCTGCAACAAGAAGGGCTTTTAAAATCAGCAGATGATGAGTCATTTGATCAATGCGTATCTTGTTTATCTGGCAAGATGACAAGGAAATTGTTTCCACATCGTCCCGAAAGGGCGACTGATCTTCTTGGAATAATACATACTGATGTGTGTGGTCCACTTAGACATGTGTCAAGACAAGGTGCTAGCTACTTCATTACATTCACGGATGATTATAGTCGTTATGGTTATGTTTATCTTCTTAAACATAAACATGAGGTCTTTGAAACATTCAAAGTGTTTAAAAATTAAGTGGAAAATCAACTCGGGAAGACAATCAAGGCTCTTATATCAGATCGAGGTGGCGAATACATAAGCCAAGAGTTTAAAGATTATCTTAAAGCTTGTGGAATTGTCCAACAGCTTACTCCTCTATACACACCACAACACAATTGCGTGTCTGAAATGAGAAATCGTACTTTGTTAGACATGGTTCGATCTATGATAAATCTTACAACTCTGCCGTTATCCTTTTGGGATTGTGCTCTAGAGTCTGCAACACGCATTCTCAATATGGTTCCAACCAAGAAGGTTGATAAGACTCCATATGAACTATGGTATGGAAAAGTTCCTAATCTGTCTTAGTTAAAGGTCTGGAGATGTGAGGCGCTTGTGAAGCGGGATACGCCTGACAAACTCCAACAAAGATCTGTTAAGTGTATCTTTATAGGATACCCTAAGGAAACAATTGGTTACTATTTTTACTTCCCACCTGAAAACAAAATAGTTGTTGCGAGGTATGCTGAGTTCTTTGAAAAAAATCTCATAACTCAAGAAGTCAGTGGGAGGGCCATAGATCTTGAAGAAATTCAAGATGAAGATACATCACCTTCTGAAATCACTAGCAAAATTCCTATGGAGGTTGAAGGTTTTGAACTACCTCAAGAGGAAGTGATTCCGATTTGTAGGTCCGAAAGGTCACGTCGAGTTCCAAATCGCTTATGTCTAAATGTAGAAACGGAGGAGCATAGTCTAGGGGATCTTAATGAACCCACTAACTATAAAGCCGTGATGTTAGATTCTGAATCTAATAAGTGGATCGATGCTATGAATGCGGAAATACAATCCATGATGGACAATATGGTATGGGTCTTGGTCGATCTTCCTCCTGGCTGTAAGACTGTTGGGAGTAAGTGGATTTTTAAGAAAAAAGACTAATATGGATGGTATTGTACACACCTATAAAGCTCGTCTTGTAGCAAAGGGTTATACTCAACTCTACGGGGTTGATTATGAAGAAACGTTCTCACCCATCGCTGACATAAGAGCTATTAGGATTCTCATATCTATAACGGCGTTCTATGATTATGAGATATGGAAAATGGATGTAAAAATTTCCTTCTTAAATGGTTATCTTGATGAAGACATTTATATGGTACAACCTGAAGGTTTTATTGATCCTAATCATCCCAGAAAAGTATGCAAGCTTCAAAGATCCATTTATGGTCTTAAGAAAGCATCAAGAAGCTGGAATAAAAGATTTGACGAGGAAATCAAAAGGTTTGATTTTGATCAAAATCTTGATGAGCCATGTGTATATCAAAAGGCTAGTGGGAGTAATGTTACATTCCTCATCTTGTATGTTGATGACATATGGGAAATCACATTCTAAGTTTACAAAGTGTAAAGGATTATCTTGGAAAGTGTTTTGCTATGAAAGATTTAGAAGAAGCAGCATTTATTCTTGGAATCAAAATCTACAGAGATTAGGTCAAAGCGATTGATTGGACGTTAGTCAAAATGCTTACATGATTAGATCTTAAAGAGAATTTAAAATGGATAATTCCAAACAGGGTATATCCCCATGCAGAAAGACATGACTTGAACAAAACAAAAGGTGCCTCAAACACCTAAAGAGGTGAAGCGTATGCAAAATGTACCTTATGCTTCGGCTGTGGGTTCCATTATGTATGCAGTAAGATGCACTAGACCTGATGTTGCGTTCGCGCAAAATATAACAAGCCGGTTTCAACAGAATCCTGGTGAACTTCACTGGACTGCTGTGAAAAATATTCTTAAGTATTTAAGAAATACTAAAGATATGTTCTTGGTTTATGGTGGAAATCCGGAAGCTGAACTTCGAGTTGATTGCTATTGCAATGCTGGATTTGAGACCGATATAGATGATATGAAATCTCTGACATGATACGTTTCGTTTTGAACGGAAGCGCAGTAGACTAGAAAAGCTCCAAGTAAAGTACTACTGCAATGCCTGCTACATAAGCTGAATTACATAGCTGCTTAAGAAGCAGAGATGGAAGCTGTTTGGATTAGGAAGTTTGTTTCAGAGCTTGGTATAGTACCAACAATAAATGAACCTATTAAGATGTTTTGCGATAACTCAGTTGCACTTCATTTTGCTAATGAACCGGGAGTTCAGAGAGGCGCCAGACACTACCATAGGAGATATCATTATGTTCGCGAGAGTATTGCACTAGGAGAAATAATATTCCTTAAAGTTCACACAGATGATAATCTGGCTGATCCTTTTATGAAGGCTTTACCTAAAGTAAAGCTTACTCAACATGCTAGGAGCATGGGACTTTATTTAGCTAGTAGTTTCATGTAGATCTGTGTTTAGTATTTGGATAAGGGATGTTTGAACAATTTATTTTATGATAATGATACTTGGTATTTTTGTTATTTTTATCTTAAACTGTGTCCTATATTTGCAAGTTTAAATCCATGAATAATAATAGTTATTATTCTAAATTAATCCGTTGTCGATTAACAATATGGGAATATTGTTAAATTAAGACAATTCTGAGTGATTGGTGATATTGTAGATATTAAGAAAGTGTCCACTAAACTCACATGATATTCATAAGATGAATATTGGATTTCCCCAACACAAGAATATTACTTTATGGATCATCGTCATCAAGTAATTCTTGTAAGTGATTTTATTT
This sequence comes from Tanacetum coccineum, assembly GCA_026074375.1. NCBI lineage: Eukaryota > Viridiplantae > Streptophyta > Magnoliopsida > Asterales > Asteraceae > Tanacetum > Tanacetum coccineum. Next base: position 160,374 of record BQNB010000153.1, on the reverse strand, counting down.
ACAAAATCCTTAGACTTGAGATGCAAGTAGGTCTTGCATATGTGGATAATCCTTCTTGATCTAGTTTAAGTTATCCTGAAAAATGGATAACTAATAAGAGCTATTTCAAAAGTGATTTTGAAACATGATGACTTGACACTTGTAGTCAATATAGAATTTGTTCCTTTAATAGTTGAAGAATGATGCCACTTGGCCCCTCGTAAAATTAATCAGATGTGTGTATGGCCGTACCAAAAAACTCATGTAGATATGTCTCATTGATTTTCGGTAATCTTGATTAGTTACATATACGAGAAACATAATCGTTAAATAATGGAATGACATTGATCCATATCTATTTTTAACACGGTATCGGAAACAAATGGATTGTAAATTCATAAATCATTTGTTCGTGTCTTTATGAAACCACACTCGGATGTTTCTGGGAGCATTAGCGTGTTGCTAGACGCTTACCAATGTTATTGTATAATTTATACATGGCCAAGTGGGAGCTGTTGGAATATGAACAAATATAAATTATATATGTCCGGAAATTATTCGAGCCTAGGGGGACGCACACGTTAATATGTAGAACAATGTATTTAATATATTAATATAATATATTAATTAGTGTTTTAACAAACGATTGTTAAATGTTTAACGAGAAATAAATATTAAGTCGTTAAAAGGTTTAAAGGACTAAATATGTATAACCGAATAAAGGAAGGGTGCGGTTTGCCCCTCTCCTTCTCCTAGTCGGCCGAATACCGAGACTTTGCTTGCTCACAAAGTCTAGAGGAGTATAAAAGGAGGTCTTAGGGTCATTATATGCATATAATTTGAAACCTAAAAACCCTAACTATCTCCCTTGTTCGACCGAACCTCAAAACCCTTGAGGTTTTCGGTTTTCCTCCTCCTGTTGTGCGATCGATCAAACAACCCTTTAGGGTTTCGGTTTTGTGGTTTTATACCATATTCGTGGAGGTTTTGTTCGTGTGTTGATTGATTCAAAGACGAAGGTTATCGTTTGGTAAATCACTACTAGTATTAGCATACACGTTGTTTGCTAAGAACGTATTGTGTATGTAAACTTAGAGGGATTATTCTTTTGATCCTTGGTGGTTTCGCGTGGTGTTATACGCACGCGTATATTGAAGACGGTGTAACGTTTATTGCTAAAGCAGTGTAACGTTTCTTGCTAAAAGATACATATCTTCAATCCCTTGTTAATTATAAGTTCTATACGTGTTTGATCTTTTCGCTGCGTACTCGTGATAAGTTTAATTGGTTAAATAGATGTAAAATCCCAACATGAACACCAAGTAGCGACAGATTCACAAAATTATATTACTGTCATTTGCCGAATAAACGCGAGTCCTTTGGGTAATCTTAGTCTCGACGATAATTGTTTTCCTTTCATTGATGGCTTAAAGCGGCTTTTTTGACTTGATGCCTGACTCAAAAAGATATAGTCCTAATATATGTTTTTGTTAAGGGTGTTTATCGATTCGGTTGTTAGGTTGTTTGGTTTATTCGGTTCGATTAATTCGGTTTAAAAGGTTTTTATGGATAAAACCAAAAAACAAACCAAACCGATTATCCGAATAAATCGAATTACATAATCTATTTTTTTTAATTATATATCTTTTTAGCAAAAGAAAAAAAATCAAGCTAGAAAAATATTATATTTATACTATAAAAGAGTTTTAATGTTTTTTGTTTGTATATAAATATATAAAAAGTATATATATTTATATGAATTCGGTTTTCGGTTTTCGGTTCGGTCGATTTCATTTTGCCATAATTATATTCAAACCGAAAACTAAATATATTTAATTCGGTTCGGTCCGGTTTAGCAAATTCGGTTCAGTTACAAGTTTAGTTTCGTTTTTGCAGTTCGATTTTGCTTTTCGGTTTTTGTAGGTGAAACCCAAATTCTACCCTACTTTTAGTCAATCATTATTCACATTTTATGAAATGATGAGTTCGTGACGAGGATGGATGTATGTTGGCTATGTTTGGCAGAGGGCTTATACGTGTTTGGGCTTTTAAAATAAGTCGGTTTATAAAATAAGTTTTGTTTGTCACGCGGGCTTATGAAAATGCTTATAAGTCATAAGTCTCTATAAGCCTAAGCCCTATAAAATGGGCTAAAAACTTTAGACAATGGCTTATGAACCATAAATTACTAACAAAACTCATATAATTATGTCATTTTTAGTAATTTTGCAATAATAAGCCTAAACTTAATCTAATTTGTCAAACAAGTTTACAAAACTACAAATTTCAATTTCGGCTTATAATATAAGCCAAGGCTGTCAAGATCGCGATCCCACCTGGGATCGTTTTTGTCTTTGCAAGATCGAGATCGTAAGATCGGATCAAGATCGTAAGATCCTACCAATTTATCATGTTCTGTAAGCAACGGATAAACGAGTCAAACTATTTTTATTTCTACTCATCATCAAAATATAAATTTATATAATATCCTCTTGAAAATGTCAAAGTTCAAATTTAAAATACCAAAGTAAAAGTAAAACACAAAAAAGTCAAGTTCCAATCGTCACATTCACGATTTAGCGGAATAAAATTACATAACATGCGTAATAAACGTCTCAAAACAAAGTACTTCACTAGTATTACTATAATTAAGCTATCTGAATTAAAACTTAAAGGTTAATAGTTAAAACTATGAAAAGGTAAAAGAAAAAACAACAATTACCTGTAAGAAATTTTTTGCTTAAGGTAACTAGAACATGAGAAGAAGAACCCTAATTTGTTTCATCTAATTTCAATTTGAGGAAAGTAGATAATTAGGTTTATTGATTAGAAAATCTAGTAATGAAACGTCAATACTTGTTACTAAGATCAACGGACTCGTATTGTTCTTTTTTGGGCCTAAAAAAAGTAATGGGCTAGTAAGTATGTAAGCCAATAAGTTAGTAACTTGGTAATTTGGTAAACTCGTATCGACACGCGATCTTACGATCTTACGCGCGAGTTTACGATCCTACTTGCGATCCTACCTCTAATGCGATCCTACGCGATTTTATCAGGTGGACACGTAAGATCGTATGATCTTACGTGTAAACATATGATGTCATCTCGATCATAGTTGGTTGTTTGAGGAAAACTATATGCGAACATGCGGTGGCATATAATCACAAGAGTCGTCGTCGATGTCCAAGTAATTATTTTGTAATTTAGTAAGGTCGCAAATCACTATGCCACACAAATTATTTTATATTCGTATATGTCACAAAAGGAATGTTATTTTGTTTCAACAATATAAAAAGACCTCTATGCCAAAGTGGCAATATTATATCACACTGAAACATATCTTTTGAAACCTTAACATTTTATGTTATAGGGAAATTAGCTTTAAAGATCAATGAGGTCTTGTTATCTATAATGAAATATAATGTTTGATTTAATACAAGTTTTACTTAACGTTACACTTTTGTTTCATTTTGTGATGAAGTAGAATTGTAACACTAAGTAAAATATAACTATCACATATGTTATCAGACGTTCCGATCTTCTAATAATCTTATTTTACGTGTTTTGCTATCACATAACAAGTTCGATTGGTTGATGAAAGAAAACCAATAGCGAGAAGCAAATATTATACCAAGTTGACAGGTCAACTATTGATTCCTTAATTCAAATTGGTTTTCGATGGTATTAAAGAAATATTTTCATTTTTCTAAATTTAATGTGTATTTTTAATATGTACATGTACACAGTTTAAAAAAGGTGAAACCATCACGCTTTGCACAAATAAAAATTTATTTAAAACTTTTGAAATTGTATGTTTTTGCTTTATTTGTTTTCTTCATTTGTCGTTCTCATTTTCACACGTACCACACAAAAGGTCTATTTGCTTGCACACACATTTGCTAAAGGTTTTTTGAACCATTTTATCTTCGAATAAAGGCGTGATTGTTTATATCTCACCTCCTCCGTATCTCGCCTCGACGAGATTATGTATTCTTGTTGTTGGTTGAAATACTAAGTATGAAACAAATCACATTCACTAGCTTTGTTGGCAATCATTAATTAGATTAACAAAATTTGTTAAATTGTTATTAGAGGGCGTAGTACAATGTCTTTTATATAGCGGCGCCCTAGATCGTTTGAACACTTATAATGGCGTCATGTGCGTTATAGTTGTCCTCTGACGGCTGCATAACATCAATTATAATCTTCTTTATTTGTTTGTTTTTTAGTCTAAAAGTGAAGTGAATGGTTTTTTTTTGGTGTGTTAGCATGCTTATTTATATCTATACTGCTATATAAAGCATTTATAATGTGAGACTCATTAAAAATTAAGATAAGGAGGTGCAATCTTGACCATCCATCTCATTTTAAGAAACCACGTCATAAAATGACATGTATCACATTTTGATTAAAAATTCACCTCTATTTTCAAATTGAAATATCTTTTTATCAATTTAATTTTATTATGATCTAATTTTACCATATTTTTTAAAATTTTATGCTCTTTCATTCAACATCCATTTTGATATATTTTTATAATTTTTTGTTTTTTTACATTTTTAGCGGGTTTATTTTATGTTGATTTGTATTTTTTACAACTTTAACCTTAATTAAATATGAACTTGATACGTTAAAACTATATATTTTCGGAGAGAGTGTTGTCTTTTTACATGCGAGAATGATGATGTTAATATGGTATTGCGGGAAAGCTACGGGAAACTCAAACGAACACATACAACGAACACATACATTCAAAGTGTTGTGAAATGAAATTACTAAGCGGGTAGGAAATTGCGTAAAGAGTTGAGTTAGTAAAAATTTTATTGCCGCCGCTATGCGCGGGTAACCAACTAGTATAACTAGTGCACCTAGCATTCTTAATAAATTGCAAGGATTATGCCAATAGTAGTTAAATTAGGCATTAATCTTTAGTTGTACTGCCGGCAAGATCATTCTTACATATGCAAACGTTTAGTACAGACATCCCTCTTCAACTTACCATCTTACCCTTAAATTTAGCATCGCTCTAAAGAAAGTTTAAGGTTATATCCTTTAGCATCAGGTCTCACTTTTTAACTAGTAGAGTTATTAACTTAACAATCAACTATCGACGACATTATTTATTAACAAGAGCCGTAATGCTATTGTTATCTAGCATCAACAAAAAGGGCACAGAATGCAGGTCGATTCACCCTTGAATGATTTGCACTTTGTGAAATAATTTTTTCGCCCTCTTGCGTATAAATACAGTATAAAAATCAGAACACTACTTGCAAGTAGGATGGATATATTTGAACATAACTTTCTACATTACATGAACAGAAAAATAGTGGCAGTACATGACTACTGACTAAACGTCTAGGTAACTCTTATATACGGCGACTATTACACGTAATTACTATATAAAAGTTCCTAAGAATATCCTGTCCGCATATACAACAAACTGAAGCTCTATATATATAACCAATTGAACCTCCTCATTAGAGAATTTGTTTTTCTCTCTTGATGGATAAAACATGGCAATGTTTGAAGGTGTTCTCTTTCTTCTTCTTGTACATATCAATTTTCTTGTTCCAGTTTTATCTTCCTACACAAGGAGATGATCAAGGTACATTTTCAACCTCATACAAGTCTATTTCTGACAATCTTTCATAACCATTTATGTTATGATCAAAATCAATTTCCTCCAAAAGATAATAAGCAATTTCCCATGAAGTTCATAGGGCTATTAGACGTACTATAGATGTTTTTGTATGACATATATTACATAGTTGATGCAACTGTTTTTGATACTTAGGACACACTTTAAGATTGTTCAACAAAATTTAGACATTAGTAATAAAGCTGTTAACAGCCGGAGGTCATCTGGAAGTAGCCTCTCTACCTTCGGGTAGGGGTAAGTCTGTCTACATCTCACCTCCTCCATTCCTCGTGAAAGACGAGATTGGGTGCAGTTATTTTTTTTAATAAAGCCGTTAACACTGGTTGGAAGCCCCTAACTTTCCTTAGACCATATTTAGTGTCCATAAAGTTGGAACTAAACCAGGTCAAACTGAAACTAGGCCAAAACCAAAAATTAGAAAATAATGAAACCAAAAAGTCTAAACTAATGTAAACCAGCTTAAGTATTTGAACACAACTATGAACCAAAAAATCTAAACAAAACGTTGTTTCAAGTTTGAAATTTACGAAATCCTATCTGGTTTGGTTATGGTTTTGTACCTTATGGACTTGGCCATATTTAGCCGATATTTGTGAAATTATTTTGAGCACAGACTAACTAAATCCAAACCGGTATATATAACACATAGAATTGATACGAGCACATTCTAGTTTGGTATCTTGATTTTGTCGATCCTGGGCCAATTCTTACTCACCAGTAGATGAGTTTAATATCCTTTCAGAGACTAGTTGGATCAAAGGTGTATTGATACTATGGATTTGTTATTGCAGGATGTCCATTGAACTTCACATCACTACCATACCAACCAAATGGAGACTGCATACACCCACAAAAAGAACTAAAAATAAAATCATGGGGAATCCTTACAACCACCCTTTGTTGCCAATCCCCTTTAACCATACTCTCCAAATCCCTTGCAAGATTATCCACCAATACTTCATACCCCTCGGTCTTCCTAGCTGGCAGCCAATGGTCAAACTGTAATCAGTCGCCCATCTTCCAGTCCCAACAGGATTCCGTCACTTTTGATGATTGTAACTTTGATCATTTTTACAGAGGAGCTAATGATTGTTCTAACCTAAAATATGCCGATATAAAAAAAGATGAGATTTTCAGTGATGCAAGTGAGATTTGCGGGCAATTTGGGCAGTCTAGTGACTCCTTTGATAACATATGTAGGAAATGTAGTGATGCGGTGTTGAAAGCTAGGGATTCATTGGTAAAGGGACTGCAAGCGAATGGGAATGCGAAGGAGAGTGAGACTTGTGGAATTGCTGTTGTCACTGCTCTTGCTTCTGAGAGATGGAACGAGAGTTTTTTGGGTGCTGTTGATGATCTTTACGCGTGTTTGCGTATATTGGATGTGCATGGTAACATTTTTTTATCGACATAATCTAATTATCATAATTCAAGAAAAATTGCAGGAAACAAGTTCACTGTCCTTGCACAATGAAACTTATTCCATAATAAACAGGTTTATAAAATGGTGTTTCCACCCTATAACTTATGTCCATATGTAAACTGTTTGATTTTTATAAGATCTGTAATTTTTTATTATTCGGTTTAAATTCTAATTTTTCATACCCCATGTTGTCATTTGGATATGATCTAGTGTACAATATTTGTTTGTATTTCTCATCAGTAATCCTAATTCATAAGTATTTGCTCATTAGATGTATACTATATTGTAATCATTATAACATTCTGTTATTGATTTTGGGTTTCTGCTTCTTTTTTGCCACAGATCCAGGCTACATCAAACTCAAACGTAAGTTCATATTTCTATATGTTATAGATCATGAGTAGAAGTAGAACTGTAGTGCCATTTACAAATATTCGGGCAGTGGTTTTTTCAACATGTCAAATAACAATTTCAGCCAAAGAGCAATGGGTCATATAGGTGTAAGTCATCAAAAGTTATTTTTAGTTGCAAACAAATAGGTCAACAAAACCTGACTCGGCAGTCGGCACGACCCATATTAACTTATTATCCGACTCACCCATGTCACCTAGTAACAACCTCTAATAGTTTATATTCTGTTTGTGTAAGTTTTCATATTCTTTCTGATATATTCAATGTAACAATTTTTTATGCCATTGTGTAAACTCTTCTACCAGATTCCATCTTTCAGACACTATTAGGTGTCGTTCTCGCTAGCATGGGTTTGATGCTTGTTATCATGCTAATAAAATACGTGACACGAAAGAAACGTCAGCAAGAAAACAAATCGGCTCAGTTTCATACCAAAGAGATTCCAACAGCCTGGTCTGGCCTGTATCGTTTCTCCAGAGCTGAAATAGACCACGCTATCAACTTCTCTGACGAGAAAAAGTGTCTTGGTCGTGGAAGTGCTGGTGAGGTTTATAAAGGGATCTTACCGAGTGGGCAAGCTGTAGCTATCAAACAAATAAGTAACAAAAACAACAAGGATTCTTTCACACGTGAAGTTGAAGGTCTTTCTAGGATTCGACATCCGAACCTTGTATGTCTTTTCGGTTGCTGCATAGAAGATGGCGAACAGTATTTGGTTTACGAGTATTGTCCTGCTGGAAATCTTGCTCACCATTTATTAAGTACATATCCTATCCATCTACATTACTATGTTCTCATACGCAGGAAAATTTTATTTTATATGTAAAAAACATACATGTTCTGTACCCGTTTGACATGTTAAACCTATTTGATGTGTTTCTTTCTAGTTAAATCATTTAATTTAACTTAGGTAAAATGCTAAAATCGAGAGGCGGCCCATATGGACTCCTTTATAGGTAAGTTGGCTCATCTGTGCTGACAGCTGCCTGAAATTCTTGCAGGAAAGGATAGCGTTCTGACATGGAAGAAACGAGTTAAGATTTTGAGAGACTGTGCACTTGCAATACGATTTCTCCATCATTACATAGATGGATGCATCGTTCATAGAGATATTAAGGTAATTAGAATGTTAATGTTTACATTCGTTAGGGGGGAGTTTGTTAATGGTTTAGGACAATAAACTTTTAGTAATTACTCACAGTATTAAAAATAGCAAAATGATATCAAATATCTCGTTTGCAGCTTACAAACATCCTTCTTACGGAGAACTTAGAACCGAAGCTCTCAGACTTTGGATTAGCAAAAGTTTTGGGAATGGAAGAGAGCAAAGTTTTCACAGATGTTCGGGGAACAATAGGCTATATGGACCCTGAATACATGAGCAATGCCAAGTTGACTTGTGCTAGTGACATCTACAGTTTTGGTATTGTTGCTCTTCAACTTCTTTCAGGTCAAAAAGTCATTGAGCTTGACCTTGAAGCCAGAGACCAACTTACAAGAAAGGTACGATTCATTCCATAGATGGGTTCCAAAGTTATGCCAGGTGGCTGTTACGTTTTGTTTTCCTATGTTTGTAGTTTTCCTATTCTTTTGATAATGTTCCGGTCTCAACCAGTTGTTCAGTATGTTCAGCATGATGTCCAACATTATAATCAAAATTTTCTGGTTTTATAGGCAAAGGATGTGAGCTTGGGAAGACGTCCATTGACAGATATTGAAGACCCGAAACTTAACGGAAATCTGAACACAGTAGATTTTGAATCCATACTACAAGTTGCAGTATTATGTGTTGCAAAATCAAGCAAAGGTCGCCCAACTATAGATGTTGTGTTTGGGGAGATGGATAAAGCATGGCAAAACACAGCAGCAGATATGGTAAGGGTCTCCAGAGCCTTTTAGATAGATGTAGACATATGGCTTTGTTGGGTCAATCGATGAAACACGTTATGTCAAATGTGTAACTGTTATTACTCACTTCCATTTGACCCGTGTGACCTAATTTCAGAAAAGTTGCACATTTTTAAACCAACCCGTTTGACCAATCATAGACCAATCATAAATAACGTAACCCATGTCTCAACCAAATTATTGGTAAAAGTGGTTAAATTTTGCCACCTGTATATTTAGGTCTAACCTGGTTCTAGACAACGCTACTATCAAATTCTAAACTATATTTGTAGCTAAATGACCTCCCCGGAATTTGTCTTTTGGTTTATAACAGCGGGCTATAAAGGAAATGAAGTCATTCACAGCAACACACCACGCAAAATCGCTTGACGTGCAAGTGATTCCTCTCTGAAATTATGAGATCATAAGTGTGAAGGTGCAAAAAATCAAGACCGTTAGCGCATGTACTGTTTTCTTGGTAAATTTACAGGACAATCTCTTTGGTGCTCACCAGAAATAACTTTTTTTGATGTGCATACATCTTTCGTGTACATATTGAGGTACGGTTCCAAGAGATGTTTTGTTGTATACCTAAATGGATATAGAAAAAAAAAAGAAAAAAAAAACTATCCATTCAGCATATGTGAAACTTATAGATCAGTGTGATTTGAGCAGTATCTGGATATGTACAAACTGTATTAATAGGATTTGAATTTGTAATAATAAGTTTTGCACTATTCCTGGTTCTGATCCTATAGGATCAGAATTTAGGAAATTCGAGGAAGAGTGGTCATAAGCTGTATTTCATTCTTAAAGCTACCATAAAACATATACTCAAAATCCCAGACACCAAGAATCACACAATTCACACCTCCTCCTTCATATTCATTTATTTAAATACATTTCCTCTTAATGAAAACGATTTATTATACAAGTGTTTTCAGATTTAGCTAACACTATGAAAAAAACAAATTGGACTCTTGATTTTTTTATATTCGTTCTCAAGTTTAAAAGGGAAAAGTAAAAGTCATGTCTTAGTTCTGTGTTCTAAAGTTGAGAAAATTACGTTATAAGTCACTTCATTTGTTTTTATGTATTCTTGAGTTTGAAGATGGTGACAAAAAGTACAACTGTGCCATACTTGTATGATAAAGGTTAGTTGAGATAAAATGTGTTAATTTATAAGACCAATCCGAAATACTTTCAACTTATAATGAGTTAAATCCCTAAACTCCTAAGGTATTCTTTCAAGTGGTTGATTCTTCTATTTCGTTCGTCTTAACATATACTCCGTATAATGTTTCAGGTGAGACGCGTTATGGCCGTTAATATGTAAATTATTCTTAAATTTGGTTCTAGTTTAATGCAAATTTGCTTTGTAAATACACCAAAAAGAAAAGGAAAACTTTATAGAACCCCACCCCCACCACAAAAGAAGTTGTGCACCAACAACATCGCTCAAATGGAAATGACGATAGGAGAAGGTGGTGAACGATATAAAAATCGACTTGGTTTCAATACATACAGGCCGGAAAGACCTAAACTTGTTATATTAGAGGGGGTAAATTATAAAATATCTAGAGAAAAGCCAGTTCCACAAGCAGCATTAAATTAGGCTTTAAAAAAGGCAATAAGCATTAATCTTGGCTTAACAGACATTATAAAAAAACGCACTCCAACTAGAACTTTAAAAGCCTCGCATAAACACTACCTACAGCAATTTTGAATTCAGAAACATAAAGCGGAGCCAAACAAAGTAGTATGCTCGCACGAAAAACCCCAAGTTATAATAGACATAGACATGGTACTCATCTATGTCCATAACACTATATACATAGCTTAAACAACATTAAAAAAGTTATAACACAGCATACCTGCAACATAAACATGCTTACACTTGGATTGGTAAGTGCCAAATTCTTGAGGATCGAGACGGGGGGCCATGCTTGGAAACATACCCAGCCATTGCATTTTGTGTTCAAAGATCCAGCACGCATATATGAATCATAGTTTGCAGTTCGCCATTATGATTGATACACCAACTGCCAAATTTCTCACACACACCAATACAGCTCCAGGGAGTTGAACAGCCAAATTTCAGTATCTGCTCATACGGGTTATATAATAAATGGAAAATCCCAGTCATATTGTAGTAATCTTCGATTGAAACATTCTCTTTCTTTAGCCGGTTGGATTACAACTGCGAGTACCTTGAAGTAACAAACGGAACAGTCGGATTTGGTTGATATCCGTAATTAACACCTAAACAAACAATGGCCTACTAAGACTTATCAGTTTGCTTTGTTTGACCACCCTTTGAATGAACGGAGTCTTTTACTGGATGCATTCTTAAAGCATTAGCAAACATCCGTTTTGCAGCTCCAACATGTTCCTCTTTTAAATTTTGCTTCGGCACCCTCGTATCACACTGTTTTGCCCTTGAGACAGTAACATTAGTTGATCCTTCAGTCTCTACTTTTTGAGGCACCTTCTTATTTAACTTCAGTTTACCGTTTGTCTTTGCACAAGATTCTGAGCTTGGACTCACATTTTGACCTTTTTCCTGTTTTTTCACCTGGTTGGTAGGTTCCTGGTATCCTATGGCATCTTTGACACGAGTCTCTTGATTACATTGTTTAATTCTCTGGCCAAGTGCATGAGCAATCATACGACGAGCAACGACAGGATTATGTCTAGGCCTCTCTCTTCCAAGTGTTTCCATGTCATCATCTTCTGTCGAAAAAATCCGTTTCCGAGCTGCCAAGTATGCAGCCTCTCTGTCTTCTAAAGAAACTTGGGAAGATAACGTCTCTACCTTTGTCCCTGAGACAAAGATAATAATCAATGTCTTATTTCTAGACATTTGAGCAGAAGACACGCATCAATGATACAATTGCTACTATAAGAAGCAATACCTAATGCTTTGACCCATTTATGTAAAAAAAACAGCCACTATTGCAATTGGCTCAAACAAGTAAATAAAAATTACCCAGCTAATAAAAAATGGCCAGAACAAGTTAGATCTCAACCATAGCACTGTCAAGTGTTCACAATTTACAGGACTGCCTAGTATAAAAAAATGAATAATTACCAAATAATTGTTCCTGAAATCATATTTAACATGTTAGTTACTTATATAAAGAAGGAAAAAAGAGTTGGCAATGGCAGGGCTACCCTGACTCGCCATGTTACTGACTATATGTGCAAACAAACTCCCAACACATACAACTTTGATGAAATATAAAAGAAATAGAAAACAATACCAGCAGAACCATCCTCTCGTCGTGACAGGAGATGAGAAGTCACTGGAGACTGCTGGTAATCATCATGCTCCGATAACATATCCGCAACGAGAATGGAGGGTCTGAAAATTGGAAAGAGAACACATTAATGTGTTGATCACAATCTTAAATGGTAAAAGAACCAACAGCTGCAAAAGTATATACTTGAGAACTCATTTTTATCCGATTTAATAAAATAATAATTAAAAGATGAAACCTATTGATAAACAAAGTGCACAGAGAAAGTGAAACTGCAACAAAGTGAAATATAGAACTACAATAATAAGTACAAAGTCTTTTAGACATACATAGATGTGTCCTCACAGCGTTTTAAAATGAGACGCCGCTCATCTCCTTCACCAATAGACTGATGAGAAAATCTTGCATACAAAAGAAGGAACATTGTTAATTTACAGAAGAATGGGTGAACTTGGGTCAAGTTGCCCTAAACACTTTTAAACATCTTTTATAACTAATATGTGTGTTAAATATGATTACTAAAAGTATAACTTTACATTGATATACTAATTATTTGAAGAAAGTGATTTAGCAGGTTTTAGGCATTAGCAATAAACTGTGCGTTACTTTCAACGAAATTGACCCAATTCCTTTATTGTGAATGTTTTTACTTTACCCATTTGACATGTTACGTGTCAGAAATGAAATATAGCCCGGATCAACCCATGTATATGTAAATTGGTCAGATATTGCCAGTTTGCCACCTCTAGAAAGGCGACAGGTGCATAACAAAATGAAGAAACACAGTAACGCCAAATAAACTATATGAAGTCGCCAAAGGAAGATACCCGAATATATCAGCAAGCCGGTGTAGAAGTAAACGATTGTAGGGATTCATCGGCTCTAGTTCCAATACCTCGTCTAAGCTGAACAGAAGAGCATATAATTAAAACATGCTCGTCTCTTTGTATACCAAAGAAGACATACAGATGCTAAAAACAGTTGAACAAAAAGATTGGATGAATCTGTGAATACAAATCATCACTGACAGTAACAAGTTTATATAGATAACAAACTCCACATGTTATTAAAGAACTTCCTCGGTATAAGTTTATAGCCAGCCAAATAGAGTATGAAAATTACTTTCACACTTCAAAATCATAGAATGGTATCTGAACTCATATTTTCCTAAAATTTCTCCAGCGCACACTTGATACAGTTACGTTCACCTAAGTTCTCAGTACCTTGTTTCATCCTGAAGGAAATCAACTAGCATATCTTCCATTGATAGAACAAGGTGTTTGCAAGGAAGATTATCCTTTACAAGAAAAGCCAACTCTTCAACCTGCACATTTAGTTATACAGTTCAAACGACAAATATATCGGAATAGATTAATTGTTTTCCTTCAAACGATCTTAGATTTTGGTCTAAGGTCTCGTTCAATAAATATTATTTTAAGTATACATTTATATAAACAAAACAAACAAACAGCAATATGGACAAATAAAAAGAGAGAGAAATATCGTCCAACAGATAAAAAAACTTAAACCAAGAACATTACTAAAGTTTTTGACCTTTCAGCAATACAGGAACTGCAGTCTTAGCTATCAGACTCGAAACGGAAACCTCCAACTTTGATAACTTTACCATAACCTTTTATAACCCAAAAACCGTTCTATAGAATCTCACATAAATGAGCAAAGATACTCCTTCCGCCCGAAAAGATGAAGCATTTAACCGGTGCATAATATAATTAAAGTGTTCAATTATAACTACGTGGGCAAACCAATCCTCAATAATGACAAATAATAAAATCTTATGTTCCATAAGTACCATTCCCAACACTGCCTATTGGTTACTAATGGACTAACTAAAAAAATAGAATTAAAACTTTGTGATAAGCTATAAAACCCTTCTACAACTTCACATTCTTGTTAGAAAAACCTAGATTTTCTTTTAGTTTAGTCAACCATCCAAAAATGGTAATGACTCAGGATGTAGTGTAATCAAACTTGGTAAGATCAGTGTTGTAAAAAGCGGGCTAGGCGGCCGCCTAGACGCTAGGCGGGCATACACCGCCTCGATTTATGGCTAGGCAGCCAAACTAGGCGGAAAAGTCAAAAGGCGGTCAAACATCCGCCTAGGCGGAGCTAGGCGGTCAACTAAGTCAACGAAAGTCAACAAATTCAACATTTTTAACTAAAAATTAGAAATATGCCCGACCCATATTTATTATAACATAACATCTTAACACAAACGAAAAATCATCGATTGTAAACACAAAAGTCATGGGTTTTTCGTATGAAATTCGAACCAACTGAGCAATATGGACAAGATGAGAATCAAGCATCAATTTAATATTAATGTTTGAAGTATTTGAAGTGATTTGTTCACATTTGAAGTTTTAAGTACTTGAATTGTTATATTTATTTGTCTATTTTGCAACTTCAAAATATGTGAACTTTGAATTATTCGAAATTAGAAGTATTTTGTTATGTTATACATATTGTTTATAATATTTATATACATAAAATTCCAATCCGCCTAGGAGAGTTCCGCCTCGAAGGTGGTCGACCGCCCGACTAGCGCCTAGCGATTTTTGCAACATTGGGTAAGATGGATAAGAAATAAAACTTAGGGTGTGTTTTGCAAAAGTAGCAAATAGTGGCTGTGAGGGGTAGCAGCTTTTTCTATTAACGATGTTTGGTAACGCAGTTATAGGTGTGTAATCATAATGTGTAAAACAGCTCCAAAATGTTCGACGCTCCTAAATGCTACTTCATAGAGCGTTGGAAAATGAGCATTCCGAAAAAATAGATAAAGCTATTTGTTGCTTGCCAAACGAGCATTAAAGATCACAACGCTCAACGCTCACCGCACCTAAATGCTCTGCGCCAAACACACCCTTAATGGGGCAAGTCGTACTGAAGACAAAATCTAAGTATTAACCAAGTTATAAAGTTGAACTAGATTCTAGACTCATATAACTATCCTGCAAGACTCCTTAGAATAACAACATTCTTTCTAGTCAAAGGATTGCATATATAAAGATGGCAAAATTATAAATGTTAAACAGATTTAATACAAATTAATTATGTTAAACTAAGCCTAACAATTCTAATCTGTCAAATAAAAAGTAAGAGAATTTAGCATCCTAATAAATAGTGGATACCATAATAACCTTAGAAACATATAGACATACAATTCCATGATTAAGTTAAAAGAAGTAAAAAGGGTTTACCATAGAGAATTGAGTGAGACTCATGTTCGAATTGATGTTGGTAAGAAAACAAAACCCTAAAAAGATGGATTTGTTTATATGATGGGATGATGATTTGGGGTTTTATTTTCTTTAGTTAGCGTATGAAACAGGATTTGTGTTGTTGTTCATGTCACTCACTTTCTTCTGGGCTTTAAGTTATTGGGCCAATTTACTAGTTAGCCTAACCTACTTTCTTACACAATTGGGCTGGTTTACCGTTATTTTTTTAAAATTCATTTAACTCTATACTAATACACAAACGTCTGACTGCAAGTTTGACCTACAGTTATGGGCTCACTTACATTTGTTGGGCTTATTACGCCCTTTCTTTTGGTCCGACTATCTAGCCCATCAGGTTTTCTTATTAGTGCAAACTTGCAAAGAGATATCATCTTCCACAACCTTCAGGCACATACGCCTACAACTTTCTACACACACACCTGATTAATTAGTGTTATCAAAGACCCATAAGGTTATGTACTCTTGAATTACAAGTTCGCAGTATGTGTCGTTCAGTTACTGAAAACCCAATAAGACATACACAGCTCTTCTTACGTGATGATTATTGCGAAGTAAAAGAAAAGGATTTAACAGGTTTCAGTAAGGTTTTTTTTAGATGTTCCATTTTCGTTTAAGGTTATGAATTGGGTTTTCATATGCTTAATTCTAAATTGTTGCTATATTGATTTTACTTTTAGGGTTTCAGTTGGGCGGATTAATTCGTATGTTACATTCATTTTGTTTCATTCGTTAAGATGCGGAATTGAGGACCTAGGTGCTGATTATATCTACTTCAAGTTTGAAATCCCTCTTCACAAGATCCCGGTAAGGTTTTAGAATTTTTTATTTGATTAGCTATCAATTATTGAATTTATTTGAAATTTTTATAGGTATTCAATTTTAGGGTTCTGAGTTACATGGGAGAATGTTAATGTTTGTTTGTTTCACTAACTATTGTAGGCTTGCTCATCGGTTTTGTTACAGGCGTGGAGAGGACCACATAGGAATTTATGCAGGTATGGTTGCAGGTCCAAACACACACTCACTACCGAAATATAACAGAAAAATAAATGTTGCTCATACATCAACTATTGACTGTTGTCGCTTTGCACGATATCATATCACTTATAAGAATGAGTGTAGCAGTGACCTAGCATTTTATGCCTAAATCACTTTGTATTGTGCCAACATAGTTACTAAAGAAATTTAAGTGCAACTAGAAAAGCTTAATTAGAGATAAATCATCATTCTTTGTAGTTAATAGCTTTCATATTTATCATTTAACTAATTGTAAGTGTTCATTTAATGGAAAAATAACTAAAGCAAGTAATTAAGTTAGATGCAAATGTCGGCTTTGCTGCTTTATCATTAGGATTCACTAGATGTTAGTTCTACAGACGAGTTGCATTATTCATTTATATTACATGAATTTTGTGTTTAATTTGCTGCTGTATATATGCTATGATCAACTTATAGTTGCAGACCTGCATCAATCTTAAAACGTCACTCTAATAAAGAATATAAAGAATATCTCGCGTACAAATGCAGTAACAATTGGTTACTTTTAACGTACTTTTTCAGCTTTCGATCTTTCAATTTTTCATTTACTTTTAAGCTGTTTTATAATAATGTCAATATCAATTAGTTAGGCTAAAAGGATGTTAGAATTTAGGCCTTATTTCAATTCCCTCAATGATCAGTCCTCCCTTTAGTTGATGACTTCTCATGCTCTTTTGTTAACTTCTGTTTACGTCTTTTGAAATCACACAGGACCGCCAATAAAGTATGTGCATTTATGAAGGTGCAATCAAGTGTGTCGACATTGTGATGCGCTAATTTGGTTCATCTTCGGTGCACTCACATGTACGTGTTTTAAGTAATATGTATGGAACTTCTACATTTTGGTTTCATCTTATTTGGAATTTGAGGTTTTCAATAAAGATTATGTTGTTGGAATTTAAATAGGGAGATCAAGGAGATTCATTAGACGCATGGCGGTCGAACCATCTTTAGCATCTTTTGAGAAAGGGTCAGTCGGGTCACAACACTCAAAAGGCACAGGTCACACGTGTCATTTTACTCCGATGGGTCACTGCAGGTAAATGACACGGGTCAGACGAGTCTTCTTATTCATGTGTGCTAAGTTGCATCTGCAATTCCAAACCATTAATAAATACATTAGATGGAGTCGAACCTATCTGAACCCCAGCATACTTGAGACAAATCAGATGCGAATGTATGTGTTACGTCTCTTGGCTAAATTTACCAGTCACAATAACAACTATACGTTAACAACTATTTATAAATTATGCAGGTATCCACAACTAACTGAAGTCGTTCCAATGCTCAGCATCTCGAGGATCCTGAAGAAGAAGAAAAAACAGATTCCCGCTGTCAGTGTTGCTTGAAGTCGACCCCAAAATTGCCAGGTATGCAAAGCGTTGTTTGGAAAGGACATAGAAACTCATGGCAGTGAAGCTACCAAAAAATTAAAGCATGATAAGTAAACGAAATATATATAATCCTATGTAGTCTACGCAATATCATACGTCTAACTAATGTATAACTCTACGCTTTATCTTTTGCCGCACTAGCGTAGCATGTCCGTACAACTATAAGTATCCTAACTTTCAGACGGTGTATCTTTTGTACCATGAACACGTAATGTCTGTACAACTATAACTTACAACTCTCATGTGGTCTATTTTTTGTGGTATCAATTTCATGACTTTTTGTATTGTAAGTTGTTTTGATTATTGGTTACCTCCGTTGTTCGAGAACTATACACTATCTATGTTTTACCTATACATTGCCGTGACATGTTACCTCCCGCCGCAACGTGCGGGGTAAATTCCAACTTGTTCTAAAATAAGTACAGTATTTTATAAAGAAAACCTCAAAAACAATTTAAAAGTGTTATTAGGCTAAACGCAATAGCCGGTCTTCTACGTAGGCCGACTCTTGTTTTGTCAGTCAGGAGTCGGTCGCCCTCATTGCAAGTAGGGATGGCAAAAAAAAACCGAACCCAATGGGGAAATCCAAAACCCAAAGTTTTTGAGGCGGGGCAAGGCATGCTTATCGGGTTACGAGGTGGGTTTCGAGACATTAACGAGGATTCTTATCGGGTTCGGGGCGGGGAAGGGGCATAACATCCCCAACCCACCCCGCCCCGAAACTATACATACATATCGATATATTATTTTCATATATTGTTATGTTAGTATTTACGTAATAAACCAATATTATCAAATTTTTGTAGTATTATATCTTTGTAAGATTGCAAGTTGTGATTAATAAAAACTTTTTTGTGTAATGTTTTTAAAAAAAGTTTTGATTTTTTTTAACGTGGTTATAATTATTTATGTATAATTTCTTGAAAACTTATGAACGCTACTAATTATTATATTATTAGGTGGTTCTTGATTATTCATATTATTGCATGTAATCACATTTGTAAAAAAATGGCGTAAAAGTAATAATAAACGGAGAACAGCGTGTATTTGGTGGAGCAATGCGCTCGTAAAGTCGCACCGATAAGATCTCCAACGGGGATCAGAGCGGGTTTGGGGGAGCATCTCGCCCTAATGGAGCGCTCCGATAAGATCCCCATTGGGGATTGGGGCGGGTTTGGGGATGGAGGGTGGTCGCCCCCCCCCAAACCCGCCCCATTGCCATTCCTAATTGCAAGGGTTGTGAACGAATCGGTTGAGTGTTGCCAAAAAGTCGAATAGGTCGGATATACGACGAGTTATTGGGTTTGTTAGTGTTTGTTTATTTAACTTAAATGTATTTTTGTGGGGTATGTTTTTTGTAGTGTATGTCGCTTTACTGTGGCTAAAAGGTCGCATGTAAATCGTCAGAGAAAAATTGCTGAGATGGCAAGAAAATTATGAGTCGTTGTAAATCGCTACTGTGGGTATTTTGATTAAATTAATCCGAGTATATTATTTGTTCTTTATAAAAACGAGTTTAGTAATCCGCGCGCTGCAGCGGTGCGCGTGCGATTATTTTTGCAACAGACCGATAATGATGCGTTTTGAAACTTGTTTTATTAAATATTAAACTTTAACATTTTTTTACAAAATCGTACGCATGTCGGAAGCATTGTAATAGTGGGCTGGTTTTGTTCGCAATTCGACGATCTTTTCAGTGACATTTTTTTTCTGTATGAATCGATAGTTATGCGCTCCATATTTGATGAATAAACTTTGTTATATAAAAAAAGTCGTAAATAGGTTAAAGTTCAGGGTGCGTTTTAAAAATTGTTTTTTTAAACATATATATCAAACTTCAACATTTTTTATAAAATCGTACGCTTGTCAGAAGCATTGCAATATTAGGCACGTTTTGTTCGCAATTCGACGATCTTTTTAGTGACATTTTTTTTCGAATGAATCGATAGATTTACGTTTCATATTTGATAAATAAAGTTTGTATTAAAAAATCATAAATAAATTCAAGTTACGTGTGTGTTTTGAAAATATATAATTTTTTTAGAGGCATTTACATCTATATCCTTACAAAAGTTCAATATTACATCAATATCCTTCTCAATTTTTTAATTACGTCATTATCCTTCATAAACTTTTATAATTACATCAATACCATTCCCACACTTTTGAAATTACATAAATATCCTTCTCAAAATTTTAAATTCTCATATACATTAAAAAATCAACATGTTTTCTCATTAATCGAGGCCAAATATGCATATGAACAAATAAATATATATGAGCAATATTTTTTCATATTTATATCCAACTTTTGTAATTATATCAACATGTTTTTTTGTCGTTCGAGGCCAAAAATATATATGAATAATATGATCATGATCAGTATAAGAGATAAATAATAGTTTCATAATCTAAAATCAATATAATTATGATTAAATTGATTTTTGGACATATATATCCTTCTTAAAAGTGTGAGAAATATATTGATGTAATTAATTTTTTTTATAAGGACGTTGATGTAATTAAAAAATTAAAAAAGATATTTATGTAATATCAACTTTTGAGAAGGATATACATGTAATTTTTTTTTTTTTACATAGTAAGTGTGCACCCTTGAATATTTTATTCAACTTACTATTCACATGTGTTTAATTATATTTATATAATTCTATACCTCATTTAGTAATTTTTGACTTATGATTGGTTGCGCTATATTAATGAACGCGGTGGAGTAGCTACTGCATGCGTATATATATAAAGTTGGATAGTGTTAGTGACATAATTAATGGAATAGAGGCAGGGTCGCTAAATATGATATCTTTCTTTGTTTTTTTTAAATGCTTTAACTTATTTTCGTACCATCCCCAATAACCCAAACACATGAACACTCCTTTTCAAGCTTATCAAATCAATCTAGGTGTCATATTATTTGGCATACATATTGGATTTTATTAATTTCATCAATGATCATCTGATAATATCTCGATTTGTTGGTGAATTTTAAGAACGAGAAAGAAAATTGCTCGCGTGTTGCGATGAGACTATTTTAATGTACTTTTTGAAATTAATTGATAGTTTAATCATCGAGCATTAGTAAATGATGGTTTACTCAATTCGTGCTTTTATTGATTTTTTTTAATAAACTTTAGGGGTATTTTTTTTAATTATCATGTAGGTTAAGGGCGTGTTTTGAAAGGTTTTTTTTGTCTTTTTTTCTTCTAAAAATATATGCTAAAATTCAACATTTTTGTATTATATCGTCCGCACGTCTAAAGCATATTAGTATTCGGCTCATTTTGTTTGTAATCTATAGGCCTTTATGTCGGTATATTTTTCATTAAAAAGTCGTTACGTATTTTTTAGATATTTAATAAATAAAAAATAGTAAAATTCAACATTTTTTTATAAAATGATACGCACGTCTGAAGCATATCAATATTTGGCTCGTTTTGTTTGTAATCCGGAGGTTTTTATGTCAATATATATTTTTCATCTAAAAAATCGCTATGTATTTTATACATATTTGATAAATAAAATTTGTTATATAAAAAGTCATAAAAAATAAAGGGGCTTTTGTATAAAAAAAATGGGCTTTATAACTTTGTTGGACCACATGTTTTTGCTGGGCTAAATGTTTACCCACCGAATTTTGTCGTGTAGCATAACGCTCTATAGGATATACTAGCAGGGTATCCGAGCGTTGCGACGACGGGTACCCTGTGACGATTAATCGGAGAAATAAAAAGAATTTGATCCCGATGAGACTCGGTTCACCCGTTTTTATCGGTTTCGACGGGTCCACTCATGTTCGTCTTCGGACGGCTTTTATTGGGTAGCTGAACCAATGGTGACTCCGGTTCCCGGTTGAACCCATTGGTCCGGTCCGGTTCGTTTTTCAAGCTATATGCATCATTATTTTAAGGAGACATCATATGTACGCTTTTGTAGATATATGCTTTTAATTATTGTACAATGTGAATATATGATTGTATTTTTAAGTAATGGGTTGTATTAATCATATTTATGTAATGAGGTGTTATAATAGAAGTATTAATTATGTTTTAATTGTTAAGTTCTATTTATGTTTCTATGGCTTGTACATTATGCATAAATGATTGTAGGTTGAAAATTCAAGCCTTCTAAAAATAGAAGACAAACATGCTTAATAAGTAGTATAGATATACAAATAACAAGACACGGCTTAACCCGTGAATATAATGATGCTCTACTAGTCTCTTTCTTTCTCTGATAAACATGATTTTTGACTTTTTGACCGATCAATCAACAAAATTTGAACCCACCGCTACGTTAACTTAAACCAGATTACAGATGGGGCACTCACTTGGTCAATTCAAGACTGAATTTAACTTCAATC
The DNA here is from genome assembly GCA_026074375.1 of Tanacetum coccineum. Taxonomy (NCBI): domain Eukaryota; kingdom Viridiplantae; phylum Streptophyta; class Magnoliopsida; order Asterales; family Asteraceae; genus Tanacetum; species Tanacetum coccineum. The sequence goes on along the minus strand of BQNB010000153.1, from coordinate 137,682 downwards.
ATCATGTGACATGTTCAAGGACCTTCTAAATAAGGCCAATATGTCATTGACAGATCGACTCCCGGCTATACACTCTCGCTATGGCTTTGCCCTGCATGAGATACATAGTTAATATCATGTCACATGAATTATATCGTGCTGGCTTTTGCTTATTCTAGTTTCATCTCTCAATCATGATTAATTGTATGATCTATAAGCATTGCTTTAAACTATTTGCTAGTGATATCAGTTGGTAACAAAACTTCTTGATCTTTGTTTCTTTTATCCTTTATTGTTAGTATAAAAGTCTACAAAAATGCTTTTTATGATTAATATGTGAGAATTTATTTCTCTAACAATAGAACTTATTATCATTTTCTTTGGAAATATATTGTAAAAATATTGTTGGCACTTGGCATCATTGTTCACCAATGCCACCGTTTGGTTCATAACTCATAAGTAACAAATTTAATGAAGTCAACACAACTGACCTTCTGACTTGTGGGTCTCCCGTTGACTGTCAGACTTTCTACAACTCATTCCATAATGACTTCGTTTCTTGTTATCCTTATTTTCTTTAGGATGAAAACTTAGGTATGAATATTCTAGTATCAATTAAAAAAGTCTAAAGAAAACCACTTAAAATTATAAAAAAGCCAGGTAATATTTTTCACATCACATTCAAAATGTGATTAAAATAAAAACTCTGAAAATAGAGAAAAATTAAATAATCATATTGGTGTTAAATGTGTCCATATATCACTAATCAATGTCTTAGATATCCCAAATCTAGAAAAAAGTTTTTTTAAAGAACCTAACAACAACTCGAGAATCGTTAGTCGGTAAAGCTTCGGTTTCAACCCATTTTAACACATAATCAATAGCAACCAGGATGTACTTATTGTTACGGGAGGAAGGAAATGGACTCATAAAATCTATACCCCAAATATTAAAAACTTCACAAACCATAATATTATTTAAAGGCATTTGATTTCTGGAAGAAATATTACCTGACTTTTGGCATACATCACATTCTTGGACATACTTGCAGCATCTTTAAAGATGATAGGCTAAAAGAATCATGCTTCGAATATCTTTCTACCAGTAATGTCTACCCCGTAATGTCCTCCAGTTGGTTTTGTATGGGAGTGTTCCAAAATTTGTTGCAATTCCTTACCAAATACACATCTCTTAATAATCCCGTCAACACATGATTTAAAAGGTATGACTCATCCCACATGTAGTTTTTAAGATCAGAACATAGTTTCTTTCTTTGTTGGTAGTTCAAGTCCTTAGGCATTATCCTAGATACAAGATAATTGACATATTCTACATACCACGGTTCCATTTCCGATTCCTTGACTTGGACAACTAGCAGGTGTTCATCTGGAAATGAATCCTTTATGGTCTTCTCATCTAATTCCTCTAGTTCTGGATTTTATAGTTGCGACAACTGATCGGCAACTAGATATTTGACACCCTTTTTGTCCTTAATTTCGATATCGAATTCTTGAAGTAACAGAGCCCATCGAATTAACCTGGGTTTAGCATCCTGCTTGTTAAACATATATTTCAAAGTAGAGTAGCCAGTATAAACAATGGTTTTGACATCATCAAGTAAGAACGAAAATTATCAAAAACATAGACTACAACTAAAAGCTCTTTCCTGTAGTAGTGTAGTGCTCTTGAGCATCGCTCATAGTTTTGCTAGCATAATAAACTGGTTGAATTTCTTATCAACCCGTTGTCCTAGTACAGCTCCAACAGCATAATCGCTTGTATCACACATTAATTCAAAATCTAGACTCCAATCTGGTGCAATTATTATGGGTGTCGTAGTTAATTTTTCTTCTGTATATTAAAAGCGTTAATACAACCCTCTATAAAATTAAACTTAGAGTCTTTAAGCAAAGACTGGGTCATAAGTCTAGCAATCTTAGAAAAATCTTTAATAAACCTCTTATAGAACCATGCATGCCTTATAAACTCCTAACAACTTTCACACTAGTAAGGTAAGGTAATTTAGCCACCACATCAACCTCAGCCTTATCAACCTCGATTTCGGAACTAGAAATCTTGTGACCTAGAACAATACCTTCTCTAACCATAAAATGACACTTTTACAAGTTTAACACTAAATTCGTTTTTAGTTAAACAAGAATCAAACGAATTATCGAAAACCGATAAATCGTCCATAAAAACTTCCATGAAGTCCTTGCACGTATCTTGAAAAATGGCAATCATACACCTTTAGAATGTTGTGAGAGCATTACATAATCCAAATGGCATCCTTCTATATGCAAACGTCCTATATGGGCAAGTGAATGTGGTATTTTCTTGCCCTTCTAGGGCTACAGGAATTTGAAAATAACAAGAAAAACCATATAAGAAACAATAAAGCCTGTTACCTAACAACCTTTCTAGCATCTGATCAATAAATGGTAACAAAAAATGATCTTTCTTAGTGGCATCGTTAAGCTTCCTATAATCAATGCATACTCCACCCTGTCACCGTGCGAGTGGGAATCAATTCGTTCTTCTCATTTGTGACAACAGTCATTTCTCCCTCTTTTGGTACCACATGGATTGGACTAATCTATGGGCTATCAGATTTTGCGTATATGAGCCATGCATCTAAAAGCTTTATGATCTCTTCCTTCACTACATCTTGAACCTTGAGATTTAGTCTACGTTGCGGTTGAACTATAGGCTTGTAGTCTTCCTTCATTAGAATTTTGTACGTGCAAAATGACAGGCTAATCCTTTTGATATCGAAAACCTTCTAGGCTAATGATATTTTGTGTTTTGTCAACACCTGCATAAGTGACTTCTTTTCTTGGTTAGACAAAAGTGAGGAAATAATAACTGGAAATTAATGTTTACCATCTAAGAATGCATATTCTAAGTGAGATGGCAATTCGTTTAGCTTCGGGAGTTGTTTTTCCTTGGTTATTGTACTTACGACGAAGAGGGTTGCGTTTTTTATTAGAAAAAATCTCCCAATCTTCTTTATCAGATTCCACATACGGCGTAAAGGTTTCAACTTTATTACGCCGTAAATACTTTTCTTCTTTAATATCTTTGTTCTCTTCTTCGCTCTCTAAATCTTTTTCCTCATCCCACATGTTCACACTTCCTGTTTCATTTGCACGAGGCTGATATCCTTTTACGGATTTTAGTAGAAATGAATCCAACTAATCATTTTAGGAGGTAGATTCCTACATATGGTCATGAACGGTTAGATACACCCTATCAAAATAATGACATGTATCATCAGTAGAAGCAGCATATTTCATTGATTTCTCAATGTCAAATGTAATAGTTTCATTTCCTACTTCTAAAGAAATTTTCTTGTTAAAAACATCTATCATGGCATGAGCATTTGCTAAAAATGGTCGTCCCAAAATGATCGGCACCTTAGAATCTTCTTTCATGTCTAAGATAACGAAATCAACTAGAAAAACGAACTTATCAATTTTAACAAGAACGTTCCTAGCAATTCCTTTGGGGTATTGAGTCATTTTATTTGTTATTTCAATGCACATGCGAGTGGGTTTAAGTTTTCCCAACTCTAACCTAGAAAACATTGAATATGGCATGAGACTAATACTTGCTCCTAAGTCAGTCAAAGCTTTTTCTATGGTCAAACCACTTATTATGCAAGGGATAGTAGAACTTCCTGGATCTCTCTCTTTAAGAGGAATTCTGTTTAGAAGCGTTGTAGAACATATTTCATTCAATGTAATTCGAGATGTGTCTTTGAGTTTTATCTTGTTTGTAACCAGGTCTTTCATGAACTTGGCATACTTGGGCATTTGTTTCAAATGCTTCAATGAGTGAAATGTGTATGCTTAGTCACTGAAGATTCTCTAAAAATTTCTTGAATTGTTCATTATCCTTTTCCTTTGTCAGTCTTCACGGGAAGGGGATACATAAGGTTCCACCACCTTATTCTGCACTGGTGGTTCTTTAGATGGCATAAACACATCCTCAGCTCTACTTCATTCTGCTGGATTTTTCTGTGGATAAATTTCCTGCATATTAACATAATTTTTAAAATTATCAAGAAGATTTAAAGGGGTGTTATAATTAAAACCACTTCTACTAGTTATGGCATGTGCGCGATCCCTTGTGTCGGTATTCCATTACGCTAGGTAAACCACCACTAATCCTATTATGAACTAATTTTGTTAACTTTCCAACTTGAACCTCCAATCTCTTGATTGATCTAGCTTGAGATTCAAAAGCATTTTTGTATCCTTTTATAATGCTTTAAATCAATTCCTCATTCTCCTTTTGCCTTTTCGAAGATTCTATGATGAATCTGTTTAAAGTCTCTTCAAGACTTGAGATAATCCCTTCGAATGGGGTGTCGAACTTATGTTGTGCGACTCGAACATCCTCATTGATATATGTCATATTGTGTTTGAGATCATCAAGTTTAATGAATATGGAGTCCAATTCCTCAACTTTGTGTTTTTAACATTTTCTCTTGGTTCCCCCATCATGCCATCTAAGAGAATGCTCAGCCAATTCCTGAATGGCTTCAAGTCCTTGGGAAGTTGTCATCTTAGGAATTGGTTCGTGGAAGTCCCCCTTAAAATTAACTAACTACACTTGTTAGTGAACCCCCATGTAACCCTTTTGTTTACTCTCGCTTTCAGAGTAAGATCCCCTAAAACAACCTGTTGAGCCATTCCTTTCTTTTTCTACATCAAATTATATGTTTCGTTACACCTTTACACCTGAGCCTACCCTGTAGATTAAGCCTATTTTAATCAAAGTTGCTAGTTGCTTTTGTGTAAAAGTTTTGTATTTCGTGCGTCAAAGTGGAATCTTTCTGTCTCTATAATGGTCGAGAAATTGCACAATGCAATGGGAAAATTATGTAGCTCATAAATTTCTCTACTTTTGTGATTATGCTTCATTCCAAAGAAGAAGCGTTTCAAGAAAAAAATATTCGGATGAATTATGATAGTGAAGACGGTGAAATTACACCGAGACTTATGATGTATTGCAAAAAAAGGAAAAATAGAAAAAAGCAGCAAAAAAAGAAGGAAGAAAAATAGTCGGTTTAAAAGAATTTTATACCGAAGGAATTACTTGGAAGGATCGATTATTCGTTGATACGTTACAAAAATCAACGATATAAAGTCCTGTAAAAAGTGGCTGATGTCACCACTTAGTCTATAAAAGTATGTAAAGAGCGGGATGTAAGGGAAGTTGACTGTTATGGGAACACCAACTTAGGTTTTCTTTTTCATTTCTATGATCGAGGCGTTTGTCTATATGTTCAAGTCTTTCTCATGGAACGGTCGGGGAAAGTTACTACCAACTACGTACCTTATTTTTTGGCTTAATCTATTTGTTTTGTAAATTTTATTTAACAACCATTTACTTACCTTTCCTAGGAATTAACCTTAAGATCTACTCGAACGAGGATGTATACGAGCATGCATGTCTATTCTGTCGTTACAGCCATGTATGCATGTCTTAGCTGCCTTGTTGGACGACGACTTTTGGTGAAAACTAGAAGATCCAATACCCTATATCATTCTTCATCCTAACCGTTGGTTAAACACGAACGAGGATGTGTTCGGATTGTATATGTCTATTCCGTCGTTACGGCCGTGTATATATGATACAGCTACCTTGTTAGTGTGGTACTTATGGTGAAAGACTGATTGAATGATCAACCTTAAGCCTTCTTTTAACCCAATTTATCTTTTGACCTGTTCCTCCTTAGCTCTAGAGATAGAGATGTGTATCCTTGCCAAGCATATGATAAAAAACTAATCACGACCGAGCAAATGAGCGTACCACTTAAATGTTGCACCCTAAATTAGTTGAGTGATCTGAGTGTTTTCATTTCCATATTTTGTAAGGTGCTTGGTTTTTTACTGGTGATTAGAACCAAAAAAATGCTTAACGGAAAAATCCTTGACTTCGGTTAGGATACATTTTCAATACTTTTCTAAAGTCTACTTGAGGACAAGTAGGATTCAAGTGGGGGGATATTTGATGACATCAAATAACGTCACTTTATAGTATCATTTATCCTATCTATTTAACCTACTTTTATATAATTATTGCAAGATTTGATATTTAATTGCTTAAAGTTGATAAATGCAGTAATTATGGAGCATATTGTGTAGATCCCAGACTTAGTAGATCTTTCTAGCCTGTTAAGGATGGTAGCCAATCTGGATAGATCCAAAGTAACTACAAGAGAAACAATGACTATGAACAATATATGCTATGCGGAAACTAACTTATATTGCTAAGAAGAACAATGAATAAAACAGAACTTTGATTACTATTAATCTGCTATCTTACAGATTACTAACTATGAATGATTGTGAAACTTTTTTTATTTTATATCTAACTAATGCCGTAGGGTTCCTTTTATACACCAAGGAAACCCTAACGAGCTTACAAAACGCGTTAAATGATCAGGCAAATCTATTCTGAATATATCTCATGCATATCACTTAAGCAATACTAATCATAGTATTCTAACAGTACTAATATAAAGCTAGCAGTATTAACTATAATTGGTAGTACTAACAATGTACTGGCAGTACTAACTATAACTATCAGCAGTACTAAGTGTAGAAGCTCTAAATCCCAACAATCCTCCCCTAAACTTGTGATTTACCATCAAATCTCAAGTTTCTTCTGATGTACTCTGCTGAGGATGCTTCCAAACACTTTACTTCTTTGATTTATTTGCTATATTGTAGATCTTTGTCAAAAGCTCATCTGCCATCTCTGACTGTTGATCCACTCTTAGCTTGTTACTTAGCATCAAAGTTGCAAGTCCCTTTATCAGTGGATAATCCTTTTCAACCAGCATGGATATATCTTGTCCTTTCTCTGTAGATACATGATGAACTGCACCCATATCATATAACCACCATTTCAAAGGATCATGCATATATTTCTGAAGTTCTAAAAGATTTTATGTATTTAGTTCAAATAACATTTTTAGTTCAACCCACAATTCTATCTCTTTATCTTCAGTAAGTCCTGATGAGTTGTACCTTTCTTGAACTAAACTCCATAATTTGATCAGATCACCCCTGTCAAAATTCTTAAGCATGTCTTCAAAAACCTGATACACAGCCTTTGTAAGACAATAGATAACTTGGATAAATCCAAATTAGCTATATGAGAGACACTAACTATGAAAAATGTTAATGCGGAATCTTAACACAAGAGTAAAGAAGAAACGATAATACTAATTTGCTATAAAGCTCTATGCTTCTATTGATATTTCTCTAAAACGTGTTCATAACATTGTGCCTTAGGGTTCCTCTTATACACCAAGGAAACCCTAATGGGCTTTACAACCGTGTGAAAGGATAATACATATCCTTTCCTAAGATATCTCTAAGATAACTATTACTATTCTGTTTCATAAACAGACTTAACTATAAACAGAATTAACTATGACCAGTACTAACTTTAGTACTGCTAAGACTACCAGTACTAACTTAGTACTGCCAGACTTAACTTAGTACTGCCAGTATTAACTTAATACTAACAGAACTAACTATTACTACCAGACTTAACTGTTATACTACCAGTATTAAGTCTGTTACAATCTATTTTCCCAACAATCCTCCCCTAACTTGATCTTCACTTGTGAACTTCAAGTTCCTTCAAAACATTCTTGATCTTTACTTTAAATACTTTAAGCTTCCTGAGGATGTTGTAAATAGAATTCTTCAAGTTGTTCTTGATCTGCAACACTTCAAGTCTTCTCTTGTTATCTTTGCAGCAACTATTCTTCAAAGTTCTTCAGCAATCCATCATATCAGCATCATTGACAATTATGTACATCAAATCATAGAGTTTCAGTCTATTCTCATCACTTCCAGGTGTGTTAACTCCTGTGAGAGGTGAATCATTGAAAATTTTAAATGGATTTGATGTCTCTTTACCAGTTAGCCATTTACTCTGGAGTAGTCAGTCCTTTTGGCCTCCAGAAAGGTGTGTTCCATGGTTAACTGAAAACCATTTCAACTCAGTACTTGAAACATTGGGGAGTTGAATACATATGGTTTTGGCAAAACCATTACCGCATAAACGGATTTGATATGCCTTTTACTGTACGCGTGTTGCTCAGGGCTAGTCAATCCTTTGGCACCTAGAAAAGGGTAATTCATGGTGGATTGAATAACCATTTTGTCACTCTTTGTATATGAAACTTGGTGAGTTGAATATACCATCCATTTTTGGGTAATAGTGTCATATCTAATATGGATTTGACAATTTGTCGTTACCCATAAGCTTTAATCTTAAGGGAACTAGTTATGGTTTTTCCACAGGCCTTTACCAATGCCATAAACTTGGGGCTAGCCAACTCTTAATTAGACAGATATGGTGAGTATGAAAACATTAAACTTTTTTGCAGTTGTTCAACATAGAACGGATTTGGGCGTCTTTACCAGAGCCGTTTGCTCTTGGACTAGCAAGTCTTATGTCGGTTTTAGACCTGGTGAACTGATAACCATTTGTGTGTTAGTGCAATAGCAACCTCCACCAATTGTTATCCTTTCATCTCTATTCTAGACTTCTAACTTTACAAAAACTTCACTACTCCTAATACCCGCTTGTCTTTTCCATCATTTCAACACTCTTAGCCAAATCCTCATTCATTTATCCATCCAAAGCTTCATTTTCAGCATAGTTTGGACTACTGCAGAATTAAGGGTATTTTCTTTCATACAAAAATATAAACATCCATGGATTTAAGTTAAGCAATTCTACCGCTACAGGTATCATTTAATATTCTCTAACTTATAATCTTTTGCTGTCCTAAATTTTCAGTCATACTAGGATCTGTATAAGGGTTCTTCAAAATAATTCTCAAACATTTCCAAAAACCCTTCTTTACTTATCTCTGGCCCATCCAATCCCTTATCTATTCATTACTATCCAACTCAGTTAGATCATCTCTAGGATATAGATTTCAAATCGCACCAAAATTAATAGACTATATCTGTTCCATCTTCCTAACTATTTTGGTACACCTCCTTTTTTCCCATGCTTAATAATCTTATAGGTAGCTACACTAGGTGTTTTCATAGCTACAGGAACAGGATTAATAGGAGTTTCAGTACCTGTGGTAGTAGACTCTTCTTGCTCACCAACCTATCTTAATTTCAGAGTCACTTCTTATCAAACACTTGCATGCATTCCTTCTTGCCTTCTATTTTTTCTCTTTCCAGTACTTTCTATTGTTGGTCATCATCTTTGCTTCATCATCTTTCAGTCTTTTTGGAGTCTTTGTCTAATTCTTCACCAAATCTTTTCAAACTAGCTTTAGTGGCTTCAAAAACTTATTGGTGCAAAGGACTCAACCTGTTTCACAAGCTTGTCAAATTCTTCCTTGACTTCTTCAAAACTCAATTTCTTCAGCTGAGATAACTTCCATGTCCCTTGATTCTTCAAGTAGTTCATCATATAAGTCTTCAGCTGTGATTGGGTCATGGGCTTGTTTCTTTTAGCTTTAGCTCTTTCTTCAGCAAAATACTTCTTTCTTTGATTCACAAGATCAACCATTTTTTCACAATCTTCTCCTTGAAGTTCACTCCTAGCATGCTTTTGAAATCTTGCATTTACTTCAATTCTTTGACTCTAATCAAATCCCAATCTTTATTTGTGTAATGCTGAGCTTCAAACTGAACTTGAGCTTTTCTTTTCTTCTGTTGCTCATTCAATTCTTCTTCTTCTGCAATTCTTTGTGCTAGGAGAGAGTCCAAATGTACTTGTTTAGCCACCTCTTCTTTTTGCAAAGTATCCAACCTAATTGCTTCAGCAAGGCTAGCTTCCTCTTGTAGAATTTGTTCTTTTGACTTCTTTGGAGTCTCTTCACTGATCATAGGAGCTTTCCCTTCTCTTTGTCCTTTATCTTGAGAAGAAGTGGACTCCTTAGTACCACAGTATAACATTGGTTCATTGCCTTAGTACTAACTTGTTCACTAACAGTATTAAGTTTAATACTGCCAGTATTAACTCCTTCAGCAGTACTAACCGTGTTCAGCCACTCTGCAGTATTTAACCTGTTCAGCACCACATCAACTTCTTCTTGACAATCCAAGCTGAGACTATCCTTCTTTCTTTAGTCTCTTTTCTTCTTTGTATCTCATTCCATTATCAATGGATCTTGACTTGAAAGTGGCAACTTTGAGTGATTTTTTGGCTGCTTCAAGAGTATTTGGACTTATTTCTTCCACTTGTTCCTCCCCTGAAGTGTTTACTTTTGTTGTAGGAGGAGTAACCAGTCCTTGTACTGAAGAATCTAGAGGATCATCTTGACTTTTCCTCCCCTGAACCTCAGGTTCTTCTTTCAGAGTTGTCAAAACCAATTCCTTCTTTTCATAACCCTTTCCAACTTCTTCACCTCTTGACTAACTTCACTAGGGATTTTCCCCCATGTCAGCTTGTGTTTATTTGCGAGATCCATTTCAGTGCTTGTCAATTCTTGATATCAACTTAGGAACTTCATGAAGTAAATCATCCATAGGCATTTGACTTGAAGCCTGTTCTTGTGGTGGTGAGAAGTGGTGGTGGACAGGAGATTGCTCCTCATAGATGTGCTCAAGTGGTGTAGGTTCAGTGTCAGGTGGTGGTGTAGGTGTAGTGATAGGTGGTGGTGTAGGTGTAGTGATAGGTGGTGGTGTAGGTGTAGGTATAGGTGGTGGTGTAGGTGTAGGGATAGGTGGTGGTGTAGGTGTAGTGATAGGTGGTGGTGTAGGTGTAGGGATAGGTGGTGGTGTAGGTGTAGGGATAGGTGGTGGTGTAGGTGTAGGGATAGGTGGTTGTGATTGTGCTTGAGGTGTTGATGAGGATGGTTGGGATTGAGCCACAGCAGCATGTTCTTGTCCTGCATTTGGGTTAGTAGCAACAAGTAACATAGAAGGCAATAAAGGTCTTGGTGCCCCTTGAAAACCCCTTTTCATATTCCCAAAGATCTTTTTGGTCAGGCTCACAGCTAGATAAAGGTGTTTGTTTTCTGTTTGAATATTCAAAATCATTTGCAGAAAACGGGGATACATCAAAAACTTTGTCTTGCTCTTCAAATTTGCCACCATACCATCAAAAATAAGTTTCAAAAAATTATAAACTCTACCAGTGGATAGACAGAATAAAAGCCTGTGTAGCAATATTGCTACCAAATTGATCCCATCCACCACTTTTAGAGCTTATACAGTGTAAAAGATGGTGGACTAAGTATCGCCATTGGGGTGTGAAGAAACTTTTCCAAAAGGTAAAGGTTCCATCAGTAGGATACCCTATTTGCCCCATTCCCTCAAAAAGGTCATCATTTGGCAACATTGTTATTCCTGTGGCGTCTTCTAATTGAGTGTTTCCATAAGTGGCACGCCTCAGAGATGGTGTACCTTATGGTATCAATGGTTGCATTAATTTCTAGAGACCCATCAGCTTTAGTATTGGCGATAGCACTCTGCCAAAATTGTTTTACAAGAGAGTCATAGATAGTTGGATTAGCAGTTAAGGCATACCTGAGGTTGGAACCTCGAAGAAAATCCTTATCTCAGCAAACCCTGCACTCTCGTCAGGCTTGCGCAAAAACCCCACTTGATTGTGTTTGTCACAATACTTTAATTGAGCCATTGGACAATCGTATGTAGATACTTGGGTTTTTATGCGAGTGTTATTGTAGATGCTGGTAACAGAACTCTTGACTATTTTCGTTATAAAGGAAATTTTTACTTTGCACAAAAAGGAGATAGCAATAAAAAGAAAAGTATGAAAGAGAAATCAAACTTTATCTATATATAGCTTCTCTGTTGTACGACTATTGCGCCGTAAAAATCTCTAACGGTAACATTTAAACAGTGATAAAGCAGAAAAAGTCAAATTTCCCGCAACCAGCATATCAATAATCCATTTCAGTAAATGAACAATTTTACACTAAAGACTTAAGTTTGGTCAAACAGAATTAATTAAGAGTCAACCCGAATTAACTCTTTTTCAACCAGAATTAAGTATGTATGAAAAATGGTCAATTGTTAAAAACCTTGGCACTCCTCCCTTTCATCCATGCTATGCCTGCAAAAGTAGTCTAAAACAAAGAAAAACATATTGCAAAAATTGTATAAACAGAATTAATGAAAACTAACTACCCGAATTAACTCTACTTAACTACCAGTATTAATAGGACATAACTACCAGGATTAAAATTAACTAACTAACAGTATTAAGATTACTTAGCTACCAGAATTAACAAACTATACAACTAAGCCTCCCCTTAAATGTTGCTATGGGTTGATCATACCAATGCTAACTCCACAAGTATTAATCCGTGGTCCATCAAATGGTTTGTCAACCAAGGTCAGCGACATTTAAGTCTTGTGTGGATCTTCTCCACACTTTTATGGCTTTCCTTTCATAACAATTTTATGAAGTAGGTGACGATTCTCGATGTGCTTGGTTTAGAATGATAGACTGGGTCTTCACAATGCAGATTGTGTTTCATCTATCATTGTGGATTTTGGTATTCATGAAGTTGAAAAACCATTAGTCCAGGCAATGATTTTGAACCAACAATACTTGTCTCAACCAATTTGCAGCAGCGTATTTCAGCTTCAGTTGTTGAAGTGGCTACAATTGTCTGTTTCTTACATTGCCATGAGATAAGTCTTTGTCCAAGAAATTGACAACCACCTGTTGTGGATTTCCTGTCAAGGTTGGATCCACCATAGTCACTATCAGAGAATGCTTCCAAATCAAAGGGTGATTCCCTAGTGATACCATAGCCCTAGTTTGGTTTGCCCTTGAGATACTGAAGATTCCTCTTGACAGCATGAGATGAGAAGTCTTTGGAGTAACCTGGGAAAACGGTGAAACAAACACATACTGCATACATAATATCAGGTTAGAAGCAGTTAAGTAATGAGGGAACCTTATCATAGATTGTACAAGTGTACATTACATCAAAAGCTTCCTCATCCTTTGTCTAAGGCAATTTGATTCGGATGGGTGTTGTTGAATGCAGCTTTCACATTCACAGATCAATTTCTAGAGTATTCAGTACATACTTGTCTTGAGATATGAAGATTCCTCCCTTGTGCTGCTTGACTTGTAGACCTAAGAAGAATGTGAGTTCACCCATGGAACTCATTTGAAATCTGCTTTTCATCAAGGCTTCAAACTCAGCACACCAAGACTTGTTGGTAGAACCAAAAATGATATCATCAACATACACTTGAACTAGCATGATATCCTTTTTGTCTCTTTTAATGAATAAGGTCTTGTCAATTGTGCCCTCTTGTATCATGCTTTCTAGGAATGATGATAAAAGTAGCATACCAAGCTTAGGGCTTGGTGCAGTCATACTAAAGCTTTTGACCTCTTATAACTTTTGTAGGTGATATGGTCAACAAAACCAGGAGGCTGTGAGACATAAACTCTTCTTTGTGCCATATAGAAAAAAGCACTTTTAACATCCATTTGTAATCTATGAACCAATAAATGAGCAAAGGCCTAAATAAACCTGATAGCTTCCTATTCTTGCCACAGGAGCAAAAACCTCATCATAGTCAATACCTTCTTCCTGTGTGTACCCTTGGGCCACCAATCTTGCTTTGTTTCTCACAACCACACCTCTTTCATCTCTTTTATTTCTGTAGACCCACTTGGTGCCAATTACCTTCATTCCATGAGGTAGATCTACAAGAACCCATACTTGTTGTAGCTTGAATTGTAACAGTTCTTCTTGCATGGCTTGATATTAATGTTCATCTTGTAAATTATAAAGCTTCAGCAATCTTTTTAGGTTCCTCTTGAGATAGAAAACATGCAAACAAACAATGCTGTTGATCTTTGTGATTGTTTCTTTGCTGTTTTTGAGTATGACTGAGAAGAGCATGAGTACTGTTTGTGTGCTATTGGCTTCAAGGTTGCACAGCTGACTTAGGATCACCAAGTATTTGACTTTTTGGGTGAATACTATGAATCCTAAGTGTAGGAGTAGGGCTAACTTCAATTTCTGTAGGAAGACTGTTGAAGTCAGTTATCACACCTTCCTCATCATAAGATGCCTCATCAAAAATTCCTGTCTCAGGCTTGTGAAAGATTTCGAGCTCTGGCATAAGTGAATCATCATGATCAAGCCTACCAGTATTAACAGTCTGACTACCAGTATTAACTGAGTAAGTACTGGTAGTGTTGTTTTCAGAGACTGTCCTTAAATGCTTTAGGGCAATTGCTTCCAACTCTCTTCGAAAAGCTTGAATCTTAAGATTAGTAGAGGAATCCTTCATCTCTTTTTGAGGTTCTGACAAGGTCTCCTCTGGCTTTGAATTTGTGGAAGTTGTCCTTGATTCATCTTTTTCTTCAGGGATCTTGACAGCTGAAGGCACAACAATAAGCTCTACTTCCTCATCTTTTTCCTCAGAAGCAATGGACTCAGGAGTTTGTGAAGTACCTGCACTGTTAGTTTCCTCTAAAATACCTGCATTGTAGCTATTGATCTACCAAAGATACAGGAAGATAGTTTCTTAGAATACAGTAAGATAGTCATATCAAACATCATCTATATCCGACTCCTTTGACATTGGGTTTTTTCTTCAAGGAAAAATTAAATGCAGATTAACTTCTACTCTATTTGGTTGACTAGAATTATAAACCTATAGGCTTTGCTGTTTAGAGAGGAACAACTAAGAATCTTCATTAGATTTTCTATCAAATTTTCCAAGCACAATAAGAGTATCTAGGATGGTAACATGACACCCAAAATGTCTAATGTAGCTTATAATTGGTTTGTGGCCAAACAAAAGCTCATACGGAGTTTTGTGTTGAGGTTTTGTCACTCTAACCCTATTAAAATATAGCAAGCAGTACTAACTGCTTCTGCCCAAAAAGTGGTTGGTAAGAGTGAATCTGCTTAGCATAGTTCTTGCTTAGCCCTCAATTAGGGTTTCTATTCATCTTCAGGCAACTCATTTTGTTGTGGAGTTTCTGGCATTTACTATACTCTATGTTTTATTCCCTTGTTGCCACAAAAGTCATGCATATCTACTATTCTTAAAATTTCAGTGTCATATCTGACTAATGATCTTAACTCTGTGTCTAAGCTGGTTTTCAATCTGCCATAATAAAAGGTATGAAGTATGCCACTAGTTTCAGCCTTAGAAGCAAAAAGTAATACCAAACCAAATCTGTGTACAATCATCAGTGATAACAAGACATAACTTGCATGATTAAGTTGTCACACGAAGTAGGACTAAAAGATCCATATTGGGCAAGGTGCGAAGTGCTTGTTGATAATCTTCTACTTGGCCTTGCAAGAGGCTCCTATGTTGTTTGCCTTTATGGCAAGCAACACAGTTGTGGTCTTTTTTTGAAAAACCATCGGAAGGTAAACTTCTACAAGGTTTCCCTTCACAAGTTTGTTTAGATTTTATAAGTTGATATGACCAATCTTCTATGCCACAATTTGATTCATCAGATGTGGCCCTTAGCAATCAATAGGCTAAACCTTTAGACGGAGATGGTGTCTCATGTCAAAATTGTACATGTTGTGATGTTAGGGACCTTAAGAGTATCTAATTTTCATACAGCATTTAAAGTCACGAGGAAACAACAAGACATTCAGTCTCAGTAAAAAGAACCTTATGCTGCTTATCACAAATTTGTGATATTGAGAAAAGGTTAAAATGCCCTAATTCTTTCACAAAGGACATAACTGTCAAAATCTAAATTGCCTATCTTATTCTACTTTACCAGCGATGTAGCCTTTGCTTCTCTCCAAGGTAGCAGATCCCTAGTGATTCTTCAAATCCTCTAGTTGATCCTTGTTACCTGTCATGTGCCCGAGGCATCCACTATCAAATATCCCTCTATCTACCATGTTCTTCAGTGGATGTTCCTGCACATAAATAAGAGAAATTAGTTTCTCTTAGGGACCCAGGCCTTTGCAGGCTTGGGTCTGCCTTGTGGACCATTAGCATTCACAGTTCTAATAAAAATAGGTCCACTGTTATAATTGAAGTTTGGCCTAGTATCCCTCCAATCATAACTTGCTGAGGTCTTAACAGCAGATCCCCAACTTCCCATTACAGCATTAGTATGAGCCATTTGTGCTGTAGACTTTGCAAAAGGTCTTCTTACAGATGAATATGATTTTGAAAAATCCCTTCTTTGATTAATTTGATCCATCTGTGGTCTTTTGGGACTCATACTGTTTGAGGTTGTGCTAACAGAATTAACTTTAGGACTAACAGTATTAACTTTAGGCCTATCAGAATTAACTTTAGGCCTACCAGAACTAATATTTGTCCTACCAGTATTAATATTAGGCCTAACAGAATTAAACTTTGGCCTACAAGTATTAAGTTGTACTGATCTAGGAACAAAATTATTAGAGTGATTAATCCTGTTTGCATTTGTCCATACTGGTTTTGTCACCCCATTACCAGTATTAACAACCCTCTTTACCTCAGCTTCCCTAGCCATTTTCTTTTCATAATAGTCACAGTCTTTAATCAAGTGACTTAGACTACCACAAACAAAACATTTCTTCTTTGTAAAAGAGTAACCTTCCCCTAGTTCTCTTTTCATCATATCATTCCAACTCTTCCTATTAACTTTATGTGTTTCATTATCTTTGAGTGGTTGCCTAGGAGTTTTTATGTGTGAGACACAACTAGGTGCAACTTCTGTTGATTTTGGAACAGACACATCTTTTTCATTTGTTACTTCCAACCTTGACTTAGACATCTCATTTGGTTCTTCTAAACTTTCTGATTCAGTCTCAAAAGAGTGCTCAGAGGTATTTTCACAAGATCCTTCACTGTCATTGGATTGACAGGTAGAATGCTCAGAAGAATTTTCATCTGACACACTAATTTCAGGTTTTTGAGGACCCTTCTTGCCATAAACATACAAAGCATCATCAATTTCCTCTTGTGGTTTAGGAGTATAATCTCCACTTAAAGGAGGTGGGACACCTTTAAAATCAGTGGTCTTTGTAAATCTACTGTATGAAGGCTTTCCTATTGAATCCTCTTTTGAACATTTAAAAACAGAAAAGTAAAAAAAAAAAAAAAAATGAACATTTAAAAACAGAAAAGTTCATTTCTTCCTCATAACTTAGAACCTCATCATTAGATTGTATTTCAAACCCTAAGCCAAGTTTATCATTTGAACTCATGCCAGAATTAATTAATCTCCAAAGATTCTTAGAAGAATCTTTCCATGAATCTACTGTTTTCTGCAATTGTTCCTTTTCTTTTACAGCTTTCATTCCTATTCTCCTATATCTTTTAAGCTTTTCATCTTTTTCATGTATTTCATTAGCTTGAAATGCAAGCTTTTCATTTAGAGAAAGTTGCTGTTTTTGAGAAGTAACAAGTTGAGCTTCTAGTTTCTTAACAGCTTGACTATAGGCAAGTATTTGTGCTTCTTGATCACCTAACTGATTCATTTGTTCATCACACAGTGTTTTAAGCTTATTATATGAATCAATGCAAGTTTTAGAACACAAAGATACCTCATTGCTTGAGCTGATAGCCATAAGTGCATGATTTGATTCTTCAGCTTCAGTATGTTCTCCCCAATTTACAATCCCATCATCCATTGTCAGCAAACCCATCTGATTCTTCTCTTGCTTCCCAGCTTCTTGATGTTGATAGAGAGAATCTCTCTTCTTCTTTCCATCATGTGTCCCCTTTGCTGTACATTCTCTAGCAAAGTGACCAGTGTTGTGACAATTGAAACACTCAAGCTTCTTTTTGTCAAAACCAACAGGGGACACGAACTCTCCTTCCTGTTTTCTTATAGAACTTCTTCATTCGAATAGCAATCATTGATATCTGCCAGTTTATGTCCATCTCTTCAATGTCTAAGTCATCAATTTGTTCCAGGTCTTCATGAAGTAAGTCCCAGTCTTCTGATTGTTTGGCAAAGAGGAAATAAATGACTTCATTAGCAAAACCAGCAAGAACTTCTTTTTCAGGAATATTGGTTGAAGAAGTGGAAGGAGTGCAAGTACTATAGGCACCAGTAAAACTAGACTTACCCTTATTAGTGCTACTTTTGCTTTGTGAAACAAAAGCAACATTTTGAGCACTTGAATATGTTTTTGAGCACCTTGTATTTCCTGCTCAAAAACCCTAAGGTTATTGTATAAATCATTAATAGATAAAGTATCAACATCTAGTTTAGTTCTCATAGTCATTGCCAGATTAGACCATGATGGGGGCAAAGACCTGAGAAACTTATAATTTGCATCCTCAGTTGATACTTCAGTACCATGAGCTTCCAACTGGGAAAGTAATTGTTAGAATCTGTCATATCCCTTTTCTAACCCTTCTGAACTGGATATTGTAAATGCTTCAAACTGTTGTTTGAAAACAGCCTTCTGCATTTTCTTTAAATTTGCATTACCACCAAACCTAGTTCTAATAGCTTCCCAGATTTCTTTTGCATCATCCATTCCATGAAATCTTCTCATATGTTCTTTAGGAATTGCCATCAACAAGATATTCTTAGCCTCCCTTTCCTTTTCAACAGCTTGAATTTCTGCAGCAGTCACTGGTGGAAGTATTCGAATAACACCATCCTTTCCAGTTAAAATTCTCTTATTGGAGTTTCCATTCTGAATTACCTTCCAAGCATCATTGTCAATGTACTCAAGGTAATGCTCCATCTCCATAGCCCATATATCATACTCCTCCTTCTTCAAAATTGGGAGTTTGATATTTGAGATAGCTGTTGTTTGAGGAATCACCTGTTGTTTTTGTTTAGGTGCAGCACTAGTGTCTGATGCATCTTCATCGTTTGATTCTTCATCATCACTGAGATGTTGTGAGAACTCATCATTAGCAGGTTGAGACATTTTAAAAGGTCAAACACGTCACTGTAAACTTAAAACAACTTCAAAAGTCATAAGATGTTAAGTGACCGATAAACTTTAAAAAAGTGGCCTTGGACATTTTAGTATATATTATACCATGTTTCTAACGATGAGCATTTCTTAAAATCAAAAAGAGGCTCGTTCTACATATGTGTTAACTTATTAGGTCACAATCAAAAGAATTAATCAACAAATGACATTAAGTCTGTTAGTATAAGAGCTATTAAAGATATCCGATATTATTTGTTAACAACATGCCAAGTAGGATTTTTGCTCTATACTTGATATATAATAGCTAAGTAAATCCACTTTTTTTTGCTATAACCTAAGATGAAAAGGTGACATCAGACATAAGCCTATAAAGTTTTTTTTCTGAAATTAAATTAGGACGCAAAATAAGCTAATCCAAACATAGTGTGTCCTCAATTCAATTTTCACAACAAAAAACACAACCTGATCCGTTTACACATGACTCGAGCATCATAGTTCATTTAATGTCTAAAAGAGCTGAACCGTTTATATATATGAAATTCTTTAGCAGAGGTCGCTACAACCAAGGGTTTACTTATACGCATTCAAGTTCATAAACGTAAAACAAAAAATGTGCTGAGCACGTTGAATAGATCAACCTTAGATTGTTGAAACAATTATAGATTACTTATCTCGACCCATTACCCAACACACCAACATGAATCGAGAGGGAAAATAAATACCTATCGCCTTAATACATCTTTCTTTTCAAGCTCTTTCTGAATTCTTTTATGATTTGCTTCAACCTCCTTTGCTATTCTTGCATTTAACCCATATCACATCATTCTACCACACGTCTCTAGCTTTACCAAACAACCCATACCTAAAAAATCCAAATTAACAAATTTTCTTACTTCAAACACACTTTATCTCAATAAAGTTTCAATTTTTACTAATTAATAATCCTACACATAGTCTCTCATCGTCATTCTCATCTTCATCTTCATCTCCATCATATAAAACTCGAAAATAACAAAACAAAACCAACTTTAGTACAACAAAACCCATAAACAATATCAAACTAAAGTAACGAAAGAAAAAGTACCAACCGATACGACAGCCTGTGCCATATCCCGAGGCAATCATTTATGAATCGCGCATCAGCTGCACCAATCTATTAACGACATACTAATTGGGTAAAAAAACTAATCATAAAATGAAATATAAAATCTCAAGAATTAACTTATTAGTCTGTAATTCAATTAAGATAATAAACTCACCTTACATTTCATCTTGATTCTAACATGCAAGACGATTTTATTTACCAGTCTGGCTAAACGAAAAAAATTACAACTGCATGTCGATTGTTTTTTGTGGCTAATTTTTTTTAATAATTATGGGAGATGATGAATCACTATCTAGATGATACCACATGTAGTAACAATATCATCATCTTGTTGTTTATATAGAACGGAATTTTGTATTTTTTATACATATATGGTGTGATGTGTATTAAGCATGTGATGAGAAAGAGATGCTGATCTGTGAGAAACGAAGGCGTGTTGGGTACGAGAGAGAGAGAGAAAACTTGTGTGGGGAAATTCAAGAAAAGAGGCATGGGGTGAAGTGAGAGATGAAGTAAAGACATTTTAATTTAACGATTTAATAATATTCCGGTTGTCGGTTTCAGGCGAGAGGGTAGTATTTCAGGCGTCAAGTGGTAAATGTGGTTTCCGCGGGTCAACCAACACTCATTAAAGCAATTTGGGTTGACGCCCTGTTCCCCAATTTTAATAAATAATAATTTAAATATATAATAGAATTATTGTCCAAATTTAATAAACAGTGTTTAAATACGATTTTTAAATTGATTTGCATTTAAGATTAGACACATACCTCTTGTTCGAAACCGATCAAAACTACAAAAAATAATACTAGTAAGCTAAGCATAAACTATTAAAAATATTTATAAAAAGAAACGACAATAAATTAGTTTTATAAGTTTATAAATTTTAAACAACATTTTAGTAATATTTATTCTCTAATTATTATTAAAAAATAACAAAAAAAATTATTGAAAAAATCCGAACTTATGTGTTAATACAAATAATGTCAAAAAATGTTATTTATATTTTTTGACCTCTCGATGTTTGAAGATAACAAAATTAAAAACGGCTTTACGATAAAAATAAAAAAACTTTACAATTATTAATCGTAAATTTCCATTCAATGTATTAAATCACATTAGGAAACAAATCATTAAACATAATTATGATCAATAAAATAATTTTTCTACCATCCATATTTTCACATAAATTATTTTTACAAAAATAAATATATACAAAATACTTTTTAAAAAAGATGTTTTATTTAAACATTAAAAATTCAAATATGTATTCCCCGCAAATTGAACCTCTATACCAATAAAAATATTCCCACTAAAAGACATAAAAGGACCTTCATCTAACGTGTCCCCCTGACAGCTGGGCGCCCTCAGATATATCTAGGACCGTCGGACCGCCAGCATGACTGTATTGTGTTTTCAGCCTAAAAATTAGCTTTACTATTCCACATCTGAAAAATAGACCCTTTGCACAAATTATTTTAGTCTTATTTCTTCTCTTCTAAAAACACTTCTTTCTCTCTCCTCAATTCTTGATCACTAACATTTTTTGATCTTGTTTCAAGTGATCCAATCTCTTCTTTCTCATATCTCCTCTCTATCAAGTGCAAGAGAAGAATATTTTGTTTGAAGAAGAGATTGAAGAAAGATTAAAGCATCGTAGACAGATGAGAAGATGGGAGATGTTCGTGAATGGAAGACCACTTGGACCACGAAGAGAACGCCCTGAATAATCGACCCTTAGGGGGAGATTGTTAGGATCATTAAAAGTGTCGATTATGTGATTTTGTGTTATTTAGTTATTAGTCTTTCTTTTGTTAATGTCAATGTAGTTTGTAATAAGGTGTATTATGCTAAAAGAATGAAATAGCATAATTACCAAAGTCTAGGGACTAGAAGTGTTAAGTTAGGAAAATAAAGGAAGGGAAGCCTCCTTCCCTCACCTATAAATACCCCTCTAATCTTCATTAGAGGGTGATGCTTTGTAACTAACTCTTCCATTTTCCCTCCATTTTTAATATCATTTGAAATTTGAATACTTACCATCCTCTACTATTCTCTCTATGCTTTCATGATCGATATGTTTGATTCAAGATAAACGAGACCTATCAAGTGGTATCATTCGCCAATAGAGAAGTAGATTGTTCAATTTGTGAGATTTTTCCACGACCGAGAAGCAAAATATGATGTTCGAAGAATTCGGTTGAAGATTTAGAGCTTTCGAGATAAGTTTTGGCAGCAAATTCAAGTAATTGGGCGTTATTGAGTATAGTTTTGCATTTTCAGCAATCTCGGAAGTATTCTTAACGTTCTCGGAAGAGGTTTTGCATTCTCGGAAGTGTGGTTTCGTGATGTTTTAGGAAATTCAGTAGTATTAGTTGTGTATTTTTAATAGAAAAATATTGTAATAGATATATACGACCTTTTGGTTCTATCGAAAATCGTATATTAGGTGCTTAGTCTCAAACTCGGTTTATCGAGTTTTATGAGTTTCACATTTTCGGTTCTATCGAAAATTGTAAATAAGGATTTGATACGGTTAATCTCGGAAATAAGCTTTCAAAGTCGTAACATACATCAATTTCACGGTTTTATCGTGAATTGAAGTGCTGAAAAACAAAAAATTTCACATTCTAAAAACTCAGAAATCAAATTCGGTTTTATCGAATTTGATATTAACGGACTTTTGGATTATCTAGTGATCATAAATTTCAGTTTAATCGAACTTGTGGTTATTAATAATCCATAATTGTTGAATTTTTTAAAATTTAGGTTTATCGAGTTTGAAGTTCAATCGAGTTTTGGGTTTTATCGAGTTTGAAGCAAGATTATTTCCGAGTTTAGTAGGTTTTTAAGATTACAGAGTTTGGTAGTATTTGTTGTCCGAGTTTGTGTACTGTTCGAGAAGTGTATCGAGTTTCAGACTACTTGTTATCCGAGAACAGAGTTGTCCGAATTTGACAACTGTTACCGAGTTTGATAATATTCTCACAAATATCACTCATTTTCGTCTACAAAGATCCAATCTTTGAATCATAAGACATGTCGACATCCAAAACATACCAACAATCCCTTGCTGATGCCGGTTCTGAGAATAGGCCTCCTATGCTTGAAAGGGGTAGTTATATACCATGGGCAAGTAGATTCAGACGATATCTAAACCGGAAGAGAGACAACCGGAAGTGGCTTCTCAAAGCACTTGATGAAGGCCCTTATGAGTTTAAGAATTTCGTTCCTGAAGGCTCGACAATACCACGATTGCAAACTGCAGAGGATCTTGAAGGTGATGACTTATTGCTCCATGATGCTGAAATGGAGGTCATGAATATGATTCTACTTTCTATTCCTAATGAGATTTACAATTCTGTGGATGCTTGCACTTCGGCCAAGGATATGTGGAAACGAGTTGAACGATTGATGAGGGGAACTATACAAAACAAAGTTGACAGAGAAACGCGTTTTACGAACGAATTTGATCAATTTGTTGCTGAACCAGGGGAAGCACTTGTTTCTGTCTACAACCGTTTTGCTCAGTTAATGAATGATTTGGAACGAAATAACATGAACTTTCCAACTGTTACAATTAACACAAAGTTTCTGAATAGTTTGCAACCGGAATGGTTGAAATATGTGACTCAAGTTCGTCTTGCTAAACGATTGACAGTGGATTCGTTTGATGATCTTTTTGATTATCTTCAGCAATTTGAGAAACTGGTTAATGCATCAAGAGCAAAGAAGTTAGAAAAGTCTCATGACCCTTTGGCTCTAGTAGCACAAACGGGTTCATCATCCAAACAAACATCATCTTATTATGTGACACATCCTACGTCTGTGGTTGATTATGATGATGAGTACCCAGGCAGGAATGCGTGTTCATACAATTTGAAGATCCTCTAGTCTCTGCGATGTTGCGACTTGCAAAATACATTACTCAAAAATTTCTCTATCCAACAAATAATCGTCTTCGTGCTTCATCCAACACCAGAAATCAAGCAATCATTCAAGGAGACAGGGTGAATATTCAAAGCAGGAATTCTGGCAATACTGGAAGAAATAGCAGACGAGCTTATGTTCAAGAGGAAGTTGTTGAGGGAATGAATGCTCTAAAAGAGACTGGAAATGTTCAAAGGACTCTTCGAACTTCATCTTCAGGCAATACTTCAACTGTTCAATGCTACAACTGCAGTGGAAAAGGACATTATGCTAGGAATTGTCCAAAGCCAAGGGTTCGTGACTCGAAGTATTTCATGGAACAAATGTTGCTGGCAAAACAGGATGAAGCTGGCGTAATTCTTACTGATGAGCAGAATGATTTTCTCTTTGCTGACGCATCAAGGATGGAAGAAATTGAAGAACTCAGTGCAAACATATGCTTAATGGCCAGAATTCAACCAGCTGATCATACTTCTGATGATGGGCCAAGTTGTGAGTCTGCATTTATAAGTGAGGTACAATCTTCATCCATCGATGAGAATAATGAACAAATGTATCCAACTCATACTAAAATTATTAACAGTACCATTGGTAATGATCAAATTAATAGCAATATTAAATTTGATTCATTCAAGGGAAGTGTTAATAGTGGCAGTGTTGAAAAAGATACACATGTTCCTGATCTATGTGCAATAGAAAAACTTGCTAGAAATGCATATCAGGAAGCTGAAAAACAACAAATATTTGCTCAACAAGTCCAAAAACAAAATACGCATTTGACTAGTCAGCTTGAGATGTATAAGGAACGGGTTCGGATTTTGGAAAACATAAACAAAGATAATAATTATCTCAAAGAATTTCTTGAAGCTGATGAACGGGCAAAACGTTATAATAAACAAGCTCAGTCTCAATTAGTTCGTGATCGAGATATCATTCGAGATCTCGAAAAACAAAGAGATAAATTAGATTTAGATGTCAAAAATTACAAACGGAAAAATAAGGAATTACAAAAGACACATTCGATTTTAAAAAGGCAAATGAGTGAACAAGAGGATACGTATCATGATACTATTCTAGATCTTGAGGCCAAACTGAAAAAGAATGTTGATCTGATTTTGTAACTTGGTAATTCTTTACAAGGAATGTTTATGCTTGGACCAAAACCATTGTTAGTATATGACCAACAATTAAAACATGGTTTGGGGTATCCGAATCCTTATACACTCAAGCAAGCAATTTCAAAGTGTCCAAAATTATATGTTGCATCTAGTTTGGGTAATTTAGAAATTCCTTTGAATGTTAGAGATTCTGAGGACACTCTTGAGGATGCTTTCAAAAGTCAACAAAAGATGAACGAAAAAATGAATGATCCAATTGTTGTTGCGAACAAACAAAATTGTTGGACAATTAATTACAAACAATTAAATGCGCTTTATAAAGATTTTGTTCCTCAAAAAGAGCTTTCTGTCGAGCAAAAATATTTTCCATCTTCTTCTATTCCCTCGGTTAAGATTCCGGTATCAAAAAATATGCCAAGTGAGTCACCTTTGATCAAAGAATTAGACAAGATAAAAGGTTGTTTTGAAAAGTTGTCTGTGCTAATACAACAGAACTGTAAAAGAGCGAGCATTTTTTACACATCACCGGCTGAAATACAAATTAATGATTTTTGTCAAGATCAAGTTAAACCAATTCTTAACGAGTTGAAGGTTTATCTTGAATTCTTTCGGAATCTATTTCAAAGGGATATAAAAGAAATGAAAGATGTTTTTGAGTCGACAGAAAGTGAGCTTGATGAACTAGAGAAGCAAAATGATTTGTTGAAAGATCAACTTTTGGAAGCATCACTCAAACATGATGTTGAGCTGTGTGTGTTGTTAAATCATGAATGTATAGATAAGATCTTAAATGCTGAACTTCAACAAGTCAAAAAGAAATCTTTTGAGATTCAAGAGGGTTTGCAAGCAAGAATAAAAATTCTTGAAAAAGATGTTCAAAGATGTCAAAAGCAAAGTGTTGATTTTGAATTACAGTTACAACATGAAAAAGAAAAACATAAATGGGATTCAACTTCGAAGAATAAGAACACAAATCCTCTTGATTACTCTTGGATTTCAAAGTTGGAGAAACTTGAGAATGAGAACGTGTCTTTGGATTTTCAAGTACAATCTTTGATAAAAGAACGCGACAATGTCAAACTAGAATATCAAAAGCTTTTCGATTCAATAAAAAAGACACGGTCTCAAACTCAAAAGGAAATGGATGAATTAATTGTTCATGTTTCTGAGAAAACATATGCATATGGTGCTATTCGTGCTGAGAATCAGAATCTTTTATCTACCATATCTGAGTTAAAGACAAGATTGGAAAAAGTTGAAAAAGGTAAGTCTGTAAATACTAAGTTTGACAAAACAAATGGTTATCAATCTCTTCTTTGTGTCACACCACTAAACAAACACGCTTTTCAAAAGAAAACAGATGTGATGTTCCTAAAATAGAAGAAAACCATGTTGTGTCAAAACCAGTCAACTTTTACATACTCCCTACCAAACAAATAGGGGCAAACAAAATACACAAATGTCATTAGACCAGAATGTACAGAGTTCTGTCACACAACACAAGACTCACAAACAAACAAGACTAAGAGTGCTTTATCTTCTACAGGAATGAATGCTACATCTAGAGTTAGAAGACCAATGAGTAGAGATTCACATGTTGCACACAGTGTCTTAGATAACTCTAAGAAAGCAGCAAAGAATGTAGCAGTTTATGTTAGGAAGAATAAGCAAACAGACAATACATCTGCAGATGTTATTCCGAACAAGGAAAATGTAATTGATGTTGATGTTGCAAACGCTTCTAAAGCGAAAACTTTGTTATGTGTTTCTTGTATGAAAAATGTGCTTATTCCTTGTCATGATAAATGTGTTGCAAAGCATAAATTGAATGTGCGTTCGAATGTTCGTAGAACCTTCTTAACTAATTCTAGACCACCAAAATCTTCAGAAACTACTTTTGTAGCTCCTAAGACTAGGTTTTCTGAGAAAAAGACACAATCTAAGACTCTAGATACTACTTCTGTAGTTTCCAAATCTAAGATTGATGTAGAAAGTGCCTCAAAAGCAAAGGATAAGGTTTCTAGTGCGTCTAGGATAAAGAAAACAAATTTGCGCGATAAACCGTTAAACACATTCATAAAGAACAAGATACGAACAAGTAGAATTTGGCAAAAGTGGTTTGAATCACAACCAAATGTTATTTGGACTCCTGTCAGCATAAAACTGAATGATCATAATACTCGTTCATCTGAGAAACCATCGGTTTCAGTTAAGAAATGGGTAGTCAAATTGCCCAGTTGTCCATGTGTTGTCTCTTCTTGTGTTGCAGGTAGTTCAGATCGTTCTGTGGGTTGTTGACAGCGGTTGTTCAAAGCATATGACGGGTGATCGGTCACTATTGAGAAATTCATGGGCACCGTTCGCTTTGGAAATGATAATTTTGCAGCAATCACAGGCTATGGCGATTATATACATGGCAATATCACTATTTGTCATGTATATTATGTTGAAGGTCTTGGACATAACCTCTTTAGTGTTGGACAATTTTGTGATGGAGATTTAGAAGTGGCTTTTCGTTCCAATACATGTTACATACGAAATCTGCAAGGAGATGATTTGCTCACAGGTGGACGTGATTCCAATTTGTATACTATCTCCATTTCTGACATGGCTGCTTCTTCACCCGTTTGTCTCATGTCCAAAGCAACTTCAACAAAGTCATGGTTATGGCACCGAAGACTGTCACATCTTAATTTTGGTACCATAAACGATCTTACCAGACTTGACTTGGTTGACGGTCTACCAAAGTTCAAATATGGAAAGGATCACCTTTGTTCTGCTTGTGAAAGGGGAAAAAGCAAGAAAGCTTCTCATCCACCTAAATTGGTTCCAAGTGATCATTCCAAATTGGAATTACTTCATATGGATTTATGCGGTCCAATGAGGGTAGCTTCGATCAATGGAAAGAAATATATTCTTGTGATAGTGGATGATTACTCTAGATATACATGGGTTTATTTTCTTCGCTTAAAAGATGAAACTCTAGAGATCATCAAGAAATTCATTGCTCAAGCTCAATTAAATTACAAAGAAAAAGTTTGTAAGATTCGCACTGACAATGGTACTGAATTCAAAAACACATCTCTTAAAGCTCATTATGAAAAGTTAGGCATCATGCAACAATTTTCAATCGCTCGAACACCTCAGCAAAATGGAGTAGTTAAAAGACATAATCGTACTCTTGTCGAGGCTGCTCGCACAATGCTTATCTTTTTTCGGTTACCTGAATTTCTTTGGGCTGAAGCAGTGGCTACAGCTTGTTTTACTCAAAATCGGTCAATCATCCATACACGATACAACAAAACACCTTATGAGCTATTACGCGGTCGATAACTGAACATTGCTTATTTTCATGTGTTTGGCTCATTGTGTTATCCAACAAATGATCGTGATGATCTTGGAAAAATGAAACCAAAAGCAGCCATTAGGGTGTTTATTAGTTATTCGGAAACATCAACACGTTTTTGAATTTATAACTGACGGACCAAAATGATAATGGAGACCATTCATGTCAAGTTTGACGAGCTCACAACAATGGCTTCTAAACATGACTATTTAGAACCCGAACTTCAACGATTCAACAATCATAATTCATCAGCAGCACCAATGAATACTCCATCCAAAGAAGATTTGGATAATTTGTTCGGTCCAATGTTTGAAGAATATTATGAGCAGAAGTCGTTTTGATACCCCATTCTATTCCGCATGCACAACCGACCCAAGTTCATGATGGACTTACCTTCCCCCTTAATAAATCTAAAAAAAAATTTTTCATAAATTATTATACTAATACTATATCTTCATCATTGTTGGACCACGCATGAGGCTCCTCCTGTTGTCACTACATCTGACGAACAAACTTCTCCAATCTCTTTGACCAAGGCTGATGAATTTAATCAAGAAGACACTGCTGATTTTGATTGTAATGCACAGTTTGTTCCATATAATCTCAAGTCAGTGGAGGAAATTGAGTCATCCTACAACGGCTCTAGAACATCTTGTGCAGAATTTCCATCAAGTATAACCCTTCAACTACATTTTGACAAAAGATCATCCTCTAGTCCCAAAGTTATTGGTGACCCATCACTATCCTGTCATGACTCGTCAACGGTTTACTACAGATTATGATGTTTTTATGCATGTATGCATTAAACCGTTAGTTCTATTGAACTAAAGAATATCAAAGAAGCAATGGAAGACCCCCATCAGTTTGGAGTGGTTCTATTGCAAGATGAGTTGAATCAATTTGAGAGACTTCAAGTTTGGGAACTCATTCCACGACTAGAAGGAAAGAGTATTATTGCTCTCAAATGGCTTTGGAAGAATTTATGTGATGCTGAAAATATTATGGTTCGAAACAAAACTCGTCTTGTGGCTAAAGGATATAAGCAGGAAGAAGGCATTGATTTTGAAGAGTCATTTGCTCATGTTGCCCGTCTTGAGGCTATTCGGATGTTTATTGCTTATGCTGATCATAAGAATATAACTATCTTTCAAATGGATGTCAAAATGACTTTTCTTAATGGTCCTTTGAAAGAAGAAGTATATGTCAGCCAACTGAAGGGTTATTATCCAGAATTTCAGATCACATCACGTCTACAGGTTGAAAAAAGCTCTATACGGTCTTAAGCAAGCACCTCGTGCATGGTATGACAAATTGTCTTCTTTTCTAATTGAACACGGGTTCACTAAAGGTATAATTGACCTAACTTTGTTTACAAGACGTCACGGGGGAGACATATTACTTGTTCAAGTATATGTTGACGACATTATTTTTGGTTCAACAAATCCAGATTTTTCAAAACGTTTTGCAAACCTAATGAAAAATAATTTTGAAATGTCGATGATGGGTGAACTAAAGTTCTTTCTTGGACTTCAAGTTCATCAATCTCCCCGTGGCATATTCATAAGTCAGTCACAATATGCAATTGAATTGTTAAAGAAACATGGTCTAGATGAATGTGTCTCCATGAGTACACCTATGGCAACTGAGAGGCTGGATGCTGATTTACAAGGCACTCCTACTGATCAAACGACTTATCGTCGTATGATAGGAGGGCTTATGTACCTAACAGCCAGTCGACCAGACATTGCTTTTGCTACTTTTGTATGTGCTCGTTATCAAGCACGTCCTACGGTCAAACACCTCAAAGAGGTAAAACGGATCTTTCGGTACCTGAGACAGTCCTATAACATGGGCCTATGGTATCCGAAGGATTCCGGATTTGAACTAATTGCCTATTCAGATGCGGACCATGCAGGATGTAAAGATGATTGTAAAAGCACATCAGGAGGATTGCAATTTCTAGGTGGAAAGCTCGTGAGTTGGAGTTCAAAGAAACAAGATTGTACTGCGATGTCTACTGCTGAGGCTGAATATGTTTCCTTGTCTGCATGTTGTGCACAAGTAATTTGGATGCGTACTCAACTGCTTGACTATGGATATAAGTACAATCGGATTCCGATGTACTGTGATTCCAAGAGTGCCATTGCTATTTCATGCAATCCGGTCCAACATTCTAAGACTAAGCACATTGACATCCGGTATCATTTTATTAAAGAACATGTTGAGAAGGGTACTGTGGAAATTTACTTTGTCGGGACAGAATACCAACTTGCGGATCTATTTACTAAGGCGCTTCCAAAAGAACGCTTTGAGTATCTAGTTCATCGCATTGGTATGAGATGTATGACTCCAACTCAGTTGGAAAGCCTGACAAAGTTATCTTCTTGAAAAGTTCATACATCAAAAACATGTAAATAAATTTTTCAAAAACAAAAGAAAATTTTTGACATATTTTTATAAAAAAAATAATAATAATAATAATAATAATAATTTAATAAGATCACATGATTAGATTCATGATTCCAAGTTTTTATAAAAAGCTTTCAAATTGAAAATACGGAATCATGATCTAAGGGGGAGTTCTTAAAATTTTCCATTCACAAACATCATTTTGGGAATAAAATAAAAACAATGATCTCTCATAAAGACTGAATTTATAAAATGTTACAGTTTCAAGGGGGAGTTTTTATTTAAGCATTTTCATTTTCGGACTAAGTACTTTACATGATTTCATTTCAAGGGGGAGTTTTTTGACAAAAATTCATTATTCAAGGGGGAGTTTGTGAAAAATTGAAAAACAAATCGAAAATGATAATCACAGGGGCTAAATGTGTCAATTTTCAAAAAAAAATCGGTGGCTATAAAAGGAGGAAAATTTTTCATTTTATTTTTTTCTAATTACCGAATCCTTTGATCGAGTTTGAGAAGAAAATCAACGCAAGTCTTTTTGAGTTCATTACAACGATTTCTACCACTTTTCTTTCTCAAACGTAAGTGGGTGAGAATAATCAAACTGTTAATTGATGATTATGTATTATCGAGTTTAAACTCGGTAATATTGAAGATTACCGAGTTTATGTGTCATCGAGTTTTTGTCAATAATTACACATCAAGGTTGATAATATGCATAGATTCAGTAAAAATACGTGATGAATAGCCTATACATGATTAACCATTAGTTTAAATTGAAATTCGGATGTGTATGAGGTTTACCGAGTTTGATGTTTATCGAGTTTAATTGACTTCAGGTGGTAATTCGAGAATGATAAGATAAAGGATTGAGTTTGGATTGAGTTTGGTTTTTTATATGTCAAAAAGAATCAGTGTTTGTGAAACTCAGTAATAGTCAAAAAATAAAACTCGAAAAGGTAAAAAAGTCAAAATTCAGTAATACTAAAAAGTCAAAATTCGGTGAAAGTACGTTTGTGGAAACGTGAAGGCGTTTTGAGAAAGAAATAATGTTGATGATTCATGCTTATGATGTTTAATGCTTAAATGTCTGTGGAATAACAAGATCAGTTTCTCAAGCGTGGTGAATAATTTTGAAAAAGCAATCAAGTTTTTATGAATTATGAGCTATGGGTCATATATATCTATTCATAATTGTTTAAGTGGACTAAGTTATGTCCGGTTTAGGCCGTTTTCTGCAATGAACAGAATGAGGAGTGAGTGACTTAGTGTCCATTCAATTATTGAATTAGATATGTTTGTCTTCATTGTTTAGGATTCATGACAAAAAGTGAAAGAAAAAGTTTTTATGACTTGAATCTGTTAATCTAAATCTCAATTGTTTAAGTGGACTAAGTCATGTCCGGCTTCGGCCGTTTTCTGCAATGAACAGAATGAGGAGAGAGTGACTTAGTGTCCATTCAGTTGAGGGTTTGAGATTACCTGATTCTATGTTATCATTATAAAGAAAGTTTTTGTCAAACGATTTCTGGAAAAAGTTCTTAAAATCTGTTATTGTGTCAAAATGATACTGTTTCACAAAACAATTTTAAGAAGTTGAATGATTTCTCTTTAATTTTTCATAAAAGAGTCTTGATTAAAATCAAAAGAGAAATCTTCATCATTCTTGAAAGAGTATCATGTCACAAAGAATTTCTGGTGAGGATATTCTAAAAACAGAAAGAGAGAGCTAAATCCATACGCGAAAAAGCAAATCAAAAGTGTGTTCGAAAAAGAATTGCTAGAACACACAAAAATGGTAAATCAAAAGAATAAAGTGTATGGCATGTGCTAGAAAAAACAAGAACGAGCACATGGGAAAGAAACTAATCAAAAATATGTTCAAAGAGAATTGCCAGAACATATAAAACAGACATAGTGGAAAAAGACAAAAATGTCAAATGAATTGCTTGTTATCTAATAACTCAATTGTATTCATTCAATAATCATCATGGCACAACAACAACATGCAGCTGATGTTCATCCAGATGAACTGTGTCCTCCAAACAAAAGATATGATCTTATGGATGCTAACAAGAAGGTTGATCTTGATCATATGCAATGTCCACCGGAAAGCAAAATTCTGACGAACATCATCAAGAATCATCCATTACGATTCAGCATTGCAGCTTCTTCATCCGTACCATGGATTTATATGGCACAGTTCTGGCATACTTTGAAGGAAGACAGATCAAAGTATAGGCTCAAGTTTATGCTGGACAAGAAAGAACTTAATCTTACACTGGATGACTTTAGAACAATCTTTCATCTTCCACAAGCAACTGACAACAATCATAATTCATTCGTACCACCACCATCATTTTCTGAAATGGTTCCATTCTACAAACAAGTATTAGGATTTACAATGGAGCTGAAGACACCATCAAGTTTCAAGACAACTGGTCTTCTGCAGCCATGGCAAACGTTATGCAAGATATTCTCCAAATGCTTGACAACACGTGTCACTGGATGGGATCAACCGCCATTGCAGATAATGCAAATGTTGCATTGCTTTGTCAACAACATTCATGTGGATTATGCGGAGTTACTATGGGAAGGACTTTACTATTCGCTTCATCATCCAACATCTTCGATTCCATATCCAAGATTTACAAAGATCATTGTCAGTCACTACATGACTATCTTTCCTGACATCTCAAGACGTGCTCGAGACATGTATCACAACTTGCAAGATGATGATATCATGAAGAATATTTTTAACTCAGGAAGACACAAAAACAAAGTTGGAATGCAGATACCAGCTTGGATGATCACTGATGAAATGAAGCAAACGGAGCATTATCGGATGTATGCGGAGGTGTTTGGGATAGATGTTCCTCTGACTCAGTCACAGCCGACTGAGTCTACCCAAGGAACGCATAGGACACCTAGCGCCCCTAGGTCACCTAACCCTGATAAGGAAGCCGCAGAGTCAAGTGCTCCAAGACGATCAACTGTGATTCGTCTTCGTATTCCTGAAAGGAGATCCACACGTCTTACACCACCAGCTCCAGTGCCAACTGTTGACAAAGCAGATGAGATGATTTTACAAGATACATTACAAGTTAGTCTTGCTGAGCATAAAAGTCGTGAGGAGCAGGAAGCAAGAGAAAATGTGGCACTGGTTGATGAGCACTTGGCATCTAAAGAAATTAAAAAGATGGTGGATGGACAAGAGACTATTGTTGATGATAGTTCAATCCCTAGGAATGATGAACCAAATATTCCTAGCACTAAGATAGAGCCCGGGAGTAATAAGGAAAGTCCGGAGGTGGAGATTACTAAAGATAAGGAGGTAGAGATTACTAAGGAGACTTCAGTGGTGGAGATTACTAATGTTGTTATACTAGTGAATGTAAATGATGACGATGAAGAAAATAATTGATGAGGTGTATGAATTAAAGAGAAGGGAGAAAGGTAAACTTGTAAAGGAGACTAGGAATTCACCAATCCCCACACCAATTAGATCTCTTAGGATTCATACTAATCTTGTGTCTTTGGATACCAAGAAACTCCAGGAATTAACGGATACTCCTCATACTACATCATCATCAAGTTCACCTCACAAAAAGTTAGCTAAAATGAATCGACTTCTATCATTATTCAAGACAAAACCTACTCGCTTCAAATGCTACAAGAGCTTCTTTCACGAGTTACAAGGACGTTATGGTTACTTGTTTGCACATCTGCGGGCGAGGTTCATGCGATACAAATTGAGAATGCAATTGCCAATGTCATTCCTTCTTAAGTTGATGCATTCGTACGTAGTTATATGTCTGGATATATTCTTCATGTTCATCCGGCTCAATCACAAACATCCTCTGTTCCAGATCAACAATATCAACTGTATCTTCCTATGAAAGTTGATCCTCAATTGCAACAACAAGACATAGCAATATGGTTGGCTCTCCAGATGAAGTTTGAAAGAAATACGGTACTACAAACTGCATGTAGAACTCCTGCCATTAACCCAAGAGATCAGGACGATCCTCATGATGATGCTCATCTTGAGGGGGAGAATAGTGCAAAGCGGTAGAAGACATCGGAGTATGAAGCTTATGTGTCTGGAAAGTCGTCGTCTGGACAAGTTTTTCAAGAGGAACAAGCTCCATCAACTTCAGGAAATCAAGAGCAAGATGATGATTTTGATTTTTAGACTGACTCTTATGCTTCATATGATGATGAAATACCAACGAAGCAAGTATCACAAGACATTATGGAAGAAGTATCGTTGACCATTGATGAAGCTAAGCTGAGAAAGATGGCTGATGAGATGTTGAGACAGAGATGTACTTCAGGAGATGGGCATCAATATCACATTGATCAGATGAAGAATTTCTTGAAGAGTGACATTGTCTGGGAGAGTAGAAAAGAAATTATTGTCTCTCCACATCCACGAAAGACCACATCATTAGTTCATAGTTGTCAAAAAGATCCTGAAGCTCCAGCATTATCTCTGATTAATCAAGACCTTTTGTATATGAAGAAAGGAAATTCTGGATCCGAGAAGATAGTATTATCACTTTACAAGTTTCCAGCAATTATCTTCAACGATTATGATATTGAAGAACGAACTTCTAGATGGGTGAATAAGTGTGTAAAGAAATTCAATCCTTATGCTCGATATGGTGTTGAACATTAGAAGAATCCTCATGCGAAGATCTTCTACATAAGGAAACAGAAAGAGCCTAGAAAATCAAAGGAAAAGATTTATTTAAACTCAAAAATCATTCAAGTCATCAAGACATATTAAGAATTGGGTCATGAACACAAGTTTATCACAGAGATTGTTGTAAGAAGAGCTAATGATTGCATTGAATCAATTACTGAGCCTAATTACAAGAATCTTAACAAGAACGATATTGAGGACATATACTTATTGATTATGAATGGAAAGGTACCGGATTATGCAGATACAGGATTGTTATGGTCTTTATCGGTATTCATTAGAAGTACAGTGATATGGGAAAGAGTGCATGACTTCTAACTAGGAATTGAAAGCTATCAACAGAAGGTTAATCTCACTGCACCAATAATGACTTTCTCAGGAATTGAAGATCATGAAATGTTCTCTGTCATCTATGAGCCTGTGCATGGAATTATTTACAAGAATAGCAAGAAAGAGAAACGGGTGATGAGACATTCAGAGATCCATAAGTTTTATGATGCAACATTAAATAGAGTGTTAGAAGGTTTGAAGAGTTATAATAACGATGACAAGTATGGGTATGTATAAAAAGATCTCACTAAAGAATAAGCAGAGTATTTGAAATTGTTTGAAGAAGTGATTGAAGAAAGATTAAAGCATCTTAGGCAGATGAGAAGATGGGAGATGTTCGTGAATGGAAGACCAGTTGGACCACCAAGAGAACGCCCTGAATAATTGACCCTTAGGGGGAGATTGTTAGGATCATTAAAAGTGTCGATTATATGATTTTGTGTTATTTAGGTATTAGTCTTTCTTTTGTGAATGTCAATGTAGTT
Source organism: Tanacetum coccineum (assembly GCA_026074375.1). Classification (NCBI taxonomy): domain Eukaryota; kingdom Viridiplantae; phylum Streptophyta; class Magnoliopsida; order Asterales; family Asteraceae; genus Tanacetum; species Tanacetum coccineum. Next base: position 101,389 of record BQNB010000153.1, on the reverse strand, counting down.
TGTAATAAGATGTATTATGCTAAAAGAATAAAATAGCATAATTACCAAAGTCTAGGGACTAGAAGTGTTAAGTTAGGAAAATAAAGGAAGGGAAGCCTCCTTCCCTCACCTATAAATACCCCTCTAATCTTCATTAGAGGGTGATGCTTTGTAACTAACTCTTCCATTTTCCCTCCATTTTTAATATCATTTAAAATTTGAATACTTGCCATCCTTTACTATTCTCTCTATGCTTCCATGATCGATATGTTTGATTCAAGATAAACGAGACCTATCAAAGATTAATTTTCACTGTCAGACAATGACGCCAAAAAATTGATGTGCTGTCGTTGTATGGTATATTTAAGATGATTTAAGTTTTAAATTTATATTTTGCCGACTAAACAAAAAACAACACTTTAACGGGTAGTGTACCCGATCGGTAGTAGTTTCGTGGTAAGTAGGATGTCGAACACTTAAAGCCAGGTTAAATCTATCAATTTAATTAATATCTAAGTTATCTAATCTATGTTAATTCTATTCTATTCTAAACCTATGTCAGTCTAAATCCTAATTCTAATAGGAAAAGGGGATTTTCAGCCTGAGAGACTGGCACGGTTTGGTTGGTGTCTATAATCAATTCAAGGCACTTTTACCCACGCAAGCTAATTAACAAAAGATGAAAGAGCGGTCAAACCTTATATAAGAAAATTGTATTAACCATTATTAATCCGATTAGAACATTTAGTGCAATGATTTCTTCTCTTGAGATGGCATATCATTCTAAAGACTTAGGCGTTACATCATCCTAAGACCTAGACACATTAATTCTGTCACAATTAAAGCATCCTTATTTGCTGATTATAATCTATATTAGGGATTAAAGCAATGGTGATCTTGTTAAACCTTAGCTCATAGAGACTTTACCCACTTACCGCTTAATGGCAATTTATACACTAGTAGTCCACTTGTCCAACTATCCAATGGAATCAGAATGTTACTTGTGAATTTATCTAGGTCACCTGCTTGTCAACACGATCAATAAAAACAATGGCAAAATCCAATTAAATAGTTAAGCTGAAGGCGCCCATCCTAGCAAGAATTAGAAGGGAAATATTTGATGAAACTTAATTCTAGATGTATAAATCACTATATGGAGAGCTATCCCGGACTCTAGATATACTTGGTCCACTTTACTAGATCCAGTTGAATGATAGGTCGATACAAAAGCGCGTAAACAAGTATAAATTAATAAACATAATCAGAATTCAATGTTAATCAAGGTAATGGAGATAAATAAATTACCAAACATTCAGATCTTCATTAATTATGGCTAATCTCGAAGTTCATTATAGCCTTCAAGCTTCATAATTAAATACAAGAGCAATTTTTAGTCAAGGTAACTAACTGAGAAAAATTAATGAATGATACCAAAAAATTATAACGATTACTAATGTATATGGGAATTACAACTATGTCTTCTATGGAATTGAATACGTTGCTCGACCTCTTCTGCTCTTTTTCTCCTCTGAAAATCGACTTTTATGGTTTAGGTATCGAGAATATGATTTAGCACACTTAAAACTCATTTTTGAGTTTTGTATCTATAAGGTCTGGAAGTCGGTTGGATACGGCGTATCCAAGAGTTGGATACGGCGTATTGGGGATTTCTTGGAGTAGGGACCACGCTTGATATCTTCCAGAATATTATATTGATTCCATATCTTGAATACGGCGTATTGAGTCCTCTGGATACGGCGTATTGATCTTTATTCCTGAGTGGTCTTTGGTGAGTGCAGGCACGGATATGCCGTATCTTCCTTGATGGATACGGCGTATTGGTCTTCAGAATAGTAATCTTCAAAATATCTTCATTTAAGCTCTAGAATGCGCGCCTTTTGCTATCTTTCACCAATTACTATATAATTACTGCAATTCTCAAATATAAACGATTAAGTAACAATTCTTTGCAATACCTATACAAAATGGGTTAATAACACGGGATAAATGATGCTATAAAATAGACGTTATTTGATGTCATCAGTAATAACATGCCAAAGATCTAGATCTTTTGATTTCACATAAGTTTTGAATCTATTTTTCCAATAAATAAATCCATCACTTTCAAATAGTGGTGGTCTTTACATAGATTGCCCTTCTAAATATTTTTCTGATTATATAGATCGATTCAAGTTTTAAAATACAGTTTATTTTAAAAATCTTGTTTGACGTGGCTCTGATACTAATTGTAGAAAACTAGAAGTGGGGTTGAATAGTTTACCGCTTTTTAAATTAATGTTATGCTTGTTTATAAAAATTTAGATTCGACTTTGTGTGATCTCAATATGTGCACAATATGAACAATACAAGTATGTAAGTAAATGACAAGTAAATATGAAAGACAAGAGATAAGAGTTGGAAGGATCAAACCACAACACAAGGATTTATAGTGGTTCGGTAACGAAGCACCTCTTCGCCCTACTCCATTCCCCGAGCACCAAACTTGAGAGTTATCTTCACTATGTCAACTAACTCCCTTTAGGCGAAGAAGACCGTACACGACTTAGCTTACACCAATTTCCGACACTAAGCGAAATGTCGAGTTCTAATCCTAGCTAGAACCAATCTATCGCAACACAACACACCACTTCACAACAAATCATAACTTGGGTTCACTACACAACTTCTCTCTACTTCATAACTTCTCTTTACTTCACAACTTTACTTCACCAAGACACTACTACGATCACACCAATCTATCACTACTTACTAAGATCACCCCGATCTAACTATACTTACAATGATCATAACAATCTACTTATTGTACACAACTACGATACACACCTTCACAATATACACAAATGATTTACAAGATATAACACAACTACACAACTATACCAACTAACTATAACACTTCTTGATTTGATGATAAGAAGTATTCTTCTCTTGCATTTGAGAAATTGAGCTTGGATCACTTGGAAAAAAAGTTTTATGATTAAATGAGCAAAGGAAAGAAAGAAGTGTATAAACTGATTTAGAACAGAAAGAAAGTGTGTGCAAAAGGTGAGAAAATCAGTGGGGAATAGTCCAGTATTTATAGGCAAGCTGAGACAAAAAAACACATGGCCGGTCCCTTTAATTAGGGTGCCGATCCCCTAAAAATTAAGGGGGCCGCCCGTTATAATTAAGGGGGCCGCCCATGCCTGACGCTCCCTTTTTTGTCTTTTCTGGGGGAGGTGTTTTCTGGAATATTTCTAGCCGTTTTTGGGTAGAAACTTTGAATTCAAAATATTTATTTGAATGAAATATTTCTTTTAAATCTAAAAATGTTTTGTAAAAGATATAAAAATATTTGAGTCATTTTTATAAAAAGTGTGAGGTTAAATAAAAAAATCATTTGATCATAAACTACATTAAGCACTTGTTTATTCATACCTTTAAGTGATTAAATTTTCGAAATGAAAATTTAATACTAATTACTTGTTTACTATTAATTTTTCATTAATTGTTTTGACATTTTGTGATTATCAAAACGTAGAGAGATCGAAAAATATTAACAATGTTTTTAGGCATTATTTCTATCAACATGTGTTTTTAGTGCTATAGGTTGTGTTTTAGGTGGATGTGGTAGTATTGAAGGGTGTGTTTTATTTAGGTATAATGGTATTTCAAGTTTCTTTTTTTTGCCAGTGCAAATGGTAGGATAACTTTAGTGAAGGCGTTGCTTGATATGGAGGATCGCCGGCATGTTTTGCTTCTGTTTTCGATTGCTAAATATGTAGGTGTTATCCCTTTTTCATTTGTTTCTTTTTCCACATAAAAAAACGACACACATAAAATGGGTGTAGGTAAGAAAAACAATCATGGTTTCTTTATTTTGCTTTGTTTGCTCTGAAATGTAGGACGTTGATTTGAATGTGCCTTGTTTGTTGTTTGTCATGGTTTTTCTATTTGTCTAATATTTTCCATTGTGGGGTGTGGGGTTTTATGCGACATGCAAGATCTCAATTAAATCAATTTAAGATTTTACTCATAACATATTTTAAGCATAGACAAATAGATTCTAAATTTTAAATTTACGGGTGATTTTCGCAATGTCAATGGCGATTTATATTAGTTTATGTTGCAAAGATAGTCTCTAAGAATGAATTGCATAATTTTAGCTAACACGACACTCCATTTCATCACCACAACAAATGCGTAGAAGCACTCACGATCATACATTGGTTTATTTATGTCTATTTTTTTGAAAAGTTATTTTATAAACACAAAGAGACTTTGAGAGCGGACTCAAAAGCTATACAAAATGGTAGATAAACAAAAATCAGACAACCAATAGACTAAGACAAACCGACCACACTCACGAGAACACCTAACCACCCAACAAACATATCTCGAATATGAATACATTGAATTCAGCTAGCTGAAACATTCCTAGCTCGAGCAAAAAGTCATATAACTCAGACCAATTCGATGAATTTTAGGGAAAAAAAAAACCTTTAAACGGAATTTTTCCAATTGAATCCTAGGTAGATTCACAACTTATTTCTCCATTTCATAAATGACAAATTGGTTCAATTGATATATACCGCACAAGGAATTTTGTTAAAAGTTGGACTACCCAAAGCTATATTCGAGATAAACAAGATCAGGTAGAAGTTTCTATGCGCAACGACTCATATTCTATTCAAATAGTTATTCTGGTAGTCAAAGCTAGGTTGGGATCTGGATTAACTGATTCTCCACGATTATTTGTTTTGTTAGTCTTACAGATGAGGTATATGGAAACCCTATATTGTCTGGGCAATCTTTCTTTAACGGAATATAATGACTACGGACCCCAAGAATATGGATTTTCACAAATATGCACATAAAATTTCCAATCCACAATTAACTACTTTCGTGGAATTGCGAAACTATGATCAATAACTATGTGATTTGTTATTAACAACCATGATATTGAATCACCTCTAACCTTGTTAATTTCATCTTTAACCAAACAACGATACAACATTATGGACACACTTTAAAATCAACACCTAATAAAGATATAGATCAATTTATCTAAAGTTTAGCAAAACTCTAAAAGGTTTAAATCGGTAGGAAAACTTTGATCTCATGCATCTTTTGATGCCGACACACTTCGTCAAAGACAGGACTCCATGCAATGATTTACTATTCCAACAACGTTAACCTAATCATCAAAATGTAATAACTTAACTAAAAACAGAAATATAGTAATCCATAACATTAGATTGAGTATTTTCTAACAAGATTATAATATAAGAGACTAGATGAAGGCCATGTCAAGTTAACCATTTCCTATTTTAGATGTAATATTTTCTATCATGATTATAATATGAGACATAATGAAAACCATGTGATGATAACAACGAGGTTGTAAGCCCGTGCTCCGCAGTGAGGTGTTTGTTAGGTGTCGATATTGTCATTGTTGTAACATTTTTATTTGAGTCCATGGAGTATATATTCTTGATTGATTCACTACACTCAGCGGCTGGTTGATATCATTTACAGGTAACATCATTTGCAGTAAAATCAATGTTTTAAAGATTGTAGCTCAAACGCAATCATCGTTTCACTACACAGTTTTATATGGGACACGATAACCAACACTAGAGTATAGGTGAGTAAGTACATATTTGATATTTTATACAGTCCAATGAATCCTAGTTTAATTTTTTTGGTGTATTTCCCAAAAGCAGTAGAGACAATGGTGTGTTCAAAACACACCCATGGTACATACAGTTTGCAATATGCATACAGTCCAATGAATCCATGTACCATGGCTCAAATGCAGTCACACACACACACACATGTGTGTGTGTGTGTGTGTGTGAATATATTTATTATATATATATATTATATAATATATATATATTTATATATATATATTATATATATATATATATATATATATATATATATATATATATATATACCGGTAGACATATTACGATATTTAATCTATACATTCTCTTCATGTTTTGGTGATGACAAACATGTAACTTATAACACATAACGTAAACTGCTTAAGTTACTCGTGATTACTAATCATCAATGCATTTATACGACAACATCTCTCGACGTCTCAAGTCTGCTTCAACGAAGTTTGCACCCGACGTAAATCACTTAAGGTATGAATAAATAAATGCTTAATTTATTTTATGATCAAAGGAATTTTTATTTTTCTTAAACCTTACATTTTTATAAAATGTAACAAACATTTTTTTTAAACTTATACAAAACATTTTTGTATTTAAAAGAAATATTTTATTCAAAATAAATATTTTGAATTCAAATTTTCTACCTAAAAACGACTAGAAATATTCCAGAAAACACCTCTCTAGAAAAGACAAAAAAGGAGCGTCCAGGCCTGGGCGGCCCCCTTAAATATAAGGGCGGCCCTCTTAGTGATAAGGGGGCCGGCCATAGAGCTAAGGGGGTCGGCCAAGCCAAAGCGCTCCCAGCTTTGCCTATAAATAGCAGACTGTTCCTCATTGATTTTCTTACCTCTTTGCACATAGTTTTTCTCAAATCTAGAACCTTCTTCTAAACCTTTTTCTTTGACCACTTAACTTTTTATAAGTTTGTTTAAATGTGATCCAATCATCCATCCATTCAAGTGCAAGAGAAGAACTCTCGTTATCGTCAAGATACGAAGTTATGTAGTTTAGTTAGTGCATTCGTGACATGTCTTACATTCACAATGTATAGATCGAGTTCATGTATTCCAAACTTGTGTAATAGTTAGATCGTGGTGATCATAGAGAGTATAGATAGATCGTGGGTGATCGTAGAGAGAATAGATAGATCGGGGTGATCGTGTTAGTATTTATGTGAAGTGAAGTGTTGATAGTGCGGTTAGTATTTTAGTCCTGAAAACACAAAGTTTGTGGTAGATTGCTTCTAGCTAAGATTAGAACTCGACATTAAGCTTAGTAACGGAAAACATTATAAGAGACGTAGTGGTTTGTTATGTTAGTCCCTAAACATAACGAGTTTGGTTGTACCCGAAGAAGAACTCAACATCTAGCTTAGTGTCGAAAAATAATGTAAGCAACATTGTAAGGTTTTCTCCACCGAGAAGGGAGCTTGTTGAATAGTGAAGTAACTCTCGAGTTGGGTACTCAGGGAGTGGAGTAGGGCGAAGAGGAGCTTCGTGACCGAACCACTATAAATTATCGTGTCCGCTTTGCACTTTCTTTTACCTTTCGATTTACATCTTTATTTACCTTATCGTCTTACATTTATATTTGCATTAGATCTATATGTGTGTTGATTGTTGCTTATATTGTTTGAATGATGATTGTGTCATGGATAGAAGTTAATATTATGATTGTGTTTATATTCTATGACATGTTCTAATTGATATAGATGTATTATTCACACTCATCATATTGCATCTAACTTGATGGATAATTTGATACTAAATATTTTTAGTTTTTAAATGGAAACGTATTCATCCTCATCTACGATTTCCACAATTGGTATCAGAGCCACGTCGCTCTAATTTTCAAAACAAATGGTTTTAAAAATGAAGCATGATCCATGTATCAAATTACCCATGAAGGGGGATTAAATATGAAAAGTGTTTTGTTGCTTAACTTGTATTAGTTTTATTGTTAAATACACTTAGTATACTAGCTCGAAGTAAAAATGATGCTTAAAATAAGTGTTTTATGTTCCGTATCAAACTCAGTAAGTTCTACATCTTTCCGCTAAGTCACTAAATGATTTTGTACAAAAAATGCAAATCTGAGTGTCAGATGGGCGGCCCCCGTATCTCCCTAGGCAGACTCATTATCTCTTGGGTGGCCCCCTTATCAATCAGGGGGACTCTTGTCTGATTCGGCAGATTTTCGGAAACTTTAAAATTCATATAAAATCAACCGTAAGTTCGTAGAAGTCGTGCCACCCGTCATTTTAAAGATAATTGAGTCTACTTTCGTTTAAAAATACTTTCAAATATTTATTCCAAACTTAAATAAGTCGGAAATGCAAAATACTACATAATGGTCAAGAATTTGTGTCTCGTTTTGACGTAAAACTTGTATTTGACCTTTTCCTTCGAGTCGGACATTTCTAGTCGATGTATCTTTGAAAAATGGTGTAATTAACTTTTCAAAATTATTAAAATTGGTTAATTTTTGAAATGGGGAGGAAACTAATTCGTTTCCAAACAAAATCGAGCTAAATATACATTGTTGTATCTAATACACATAACGACGACAAGTACTCTTATGTGTTATGCTATGTGATTATGTGCACTTCTTACTGTCTTAAGTTTGTTAATAGAAATTATTAGATGATCGTTGCTATTTGTAATTGAGCTAATTGAATATCTAAGCACGCGTGTCGTGTACACTATTCGTTTGTAGCTAGTTTTTCGGATTATGCCTTACTAGAACTTATGCTAGATTTCTTGTACTAAGTTGCGAAATTGTATTTGCATTGCATATAGGCATAGATCACATAATTTACAAATGTTACATAAACATCTTGTAAATATTTTTGAGTATGAGAATATACTTAGGAATAAGAGTTCAATAACTTGTCAAGTATATTATTAAATGTGTTAAAACTAGTCACCTAAATATTTCCAACAATTTAATCTATTTTCAACAACACGTTTAAATATTTTCATCAACTTGCTTTGTTTGACTTTGGGTTGGTTAAACAAAAGAAAAGAGTGTATTAATACATTTGTAAAGAAAAAGAAAAAGCTTGTGCTTGCATGATTCTAACATACACATAATTATATTTTTTTAAAACATATAATATTTTATAAAATATGTGTGTTGTATAAAAATGGTTAGAAAACTCATTTATATACTTATAAAATGTCAAAAACTATGCATATTAAACATAACAACAAATAGTTTTTTCGCACAAGTAAAATTTACGACAATCTTGAAATAAGAAATTAACTTATCATTATTCATCAACCTCACCTTACAACTAATCTTGGGATTAATGGAACACACTATTTAAATATTTATCTATTTTCTTTTAAATGAGTGTTCGTGAGGGTCAAGAAAGATTTCGAGAATATATCAATTCATTATTCAAATTATGATTGATATCTTTATTGAATCTAATTGACAAGTTTTCGTGTATGGACATGAAATCGGATTCTTATTTGTTTAGTTTCAAGATTATATCAAAATATAACAAAAGATATCATCTTGGATCTACATAACTCAATCACACTTGATTGATATGAAAATAATTACATCCTTTTCTAGATGAAAAGAATATGCATCGGATCATAACTCACACTTGTGTTGATGATGCCATATTGAGTCTACTTGTCCAATGGTTGTGTTCCAAATATTATACTAATATGTTTAATACATGCATAAAATACACAATGAATTAGGATTGACGACTTGGATGTTTCGTCCGAAATATTCAAGCAATTTACATTGCAATGCAATTGGTAAATGTGTCATTTCCGAAAAACCAAACACGAGCAAACTAACAACATATGTAAACTTTGCTCATACAATATAAAAGCACAACTCAAAGCCAAAATTCACTTTTAACTAAATTCTCAAATAAGAATAATATTATTGTTTATTTACCTAGGATGACATGATGTTTGGGAAACATTGTGTTTAAAGAATTTTAGACTTATCGTATTAAACGATTAATAAAGGATAATATATATCCTATTCATTTTATTTTCTTCGTAGCACAAATGGTTGTGTTAAAGAAAATACATTACATATAATTTGAAAAATATAAGTTATTCGAATTGAAAAATAACCTATCACAATATGTGTCAATGCATAAACAAGTAAAAATACATTTATTCAAATACCTATTTAATTATGGTATACAACATTGATAAGAATAATTATTTTAGAAAAAGCATACGTGTTTAAAAATAAAATATGTCTCTTTTCAATCATTTATCATTAAAAAAATCACAAACTCAATTAAGATAAATAATATTGATGAGATTCATTTCACAGGGCATGCAATGGAGCATTCTTAATACACTCACAATATAACATAATTTTCATTGTCACAAATAAGCACATCTCTTGGCTTTTAAAAACCCAAACATGTTAAATATCAAATGTGACTGTTGGTAGAAATATTACGATATTTAATCTATACATTCTCTTCATGTTTTGGTGATGACAAACATGTAACTTATAACACATAACGTGAAGTGCTTAAGTTACTCGTGATCACAAATCATCAATGCATTCATACGACAACATCTCTCGACGTCTCAAGTCTACTTCAACGAAGTTTGCACCCGACGTAAATCACATATGGTATGAATAAATAAATGCTTAATTTATTTTATGATCAAAGGAATTTTTATTTAACCTCACATTTTTTATAAAAATGTCACAAACATTTTTATAACTTTTACAAAATATTTTTAGATTTAAAAGAAATGTTTTATTCAAATAAATATTTTGAATTCAAATTTTCTACCTAAAAATGGCTAAAAATGTTCCAGAAAATACCTCCCCTAGAAAAGACAAAAAGGAAGTGTCCAGGCTGGGCAGCCCTCTTAATTATAAGGGAGGTCCCCTTAATTATTAAATGGACCGGCACCCTAATTAGGAGGATTGGCCAGACAAAAATCTCTCCCAGATTGTCTATAAATACTGGACTGTTCCCCACTGATTTTCTAACCTTTTGCACCTTTTCTTTCTGTCTCAAATCAGTTTATACATCTCACACATATTCTAAAAACCTTTGATCATGTAATCATAAGCATTTGTTTTCAAGTGATTCAAGCTTATTCCTCCAAGTGCAAGAGAAGAACTCTCGTTATCATCAAGATACGAAGTTATGTAGTTTAGTTAGTGCATTCGTGACATGTCTTATATTCACAATGTATAGATCGAGTCTATGTATTCTAAACTTGTGTAATAGTTAGATCATGGTGATCATGGTGTATATATTTGTTAGATCGTGGTGATCATAGGAAGTATTGTTAGATCGGGGTGATCTTAGTAAGTAGTGTTAGATTGGTGTGATCGTAGTAGTGTCTAAGTGAAGTTGTGAAGTGAAGTGAAGTGAAGTCGTGAAGTGAAGTGAAGTCGTGAAGTGAAGTGAAGTTGTGTGGTGAAGAGAAGTTGTGAATTGTTGTGAAGTAGTGTGGTTAGTTGTGATAGATTGGTTCTAGCTAGGATTAGAACTCAACACTTTGATTAGTGTCAGGAAATCGGTTGTAAGCTTAGTGTGTTCGGTCTTCTCCGATAAAGGGTGCTTGTGGACTAGTGAAGTAACTCTCGAGTTGGCTACTTCGAGGAGTGGACGAGGTTAAGAGGTGCATTTCGTGATCCGGAACAACTATATAATATTCGCGTCCCGGTTTGCACTTTCTTTTACTTTTTCGCTTACATCTGATATTTAACTTTATCGCCTTTACATTTATATTTGCATTAGATTCTATATGTGTTGTTGGATTGAGCTTATATTGTTTGGTTATATGATTGTGTAATAGTTTAGTACGTTAACATTGTGTTGTGCATTATAATAGTATGAAATGTTCTGTAGTTATAGATGTATTATCCACAACTTATCATATGTGGCAATCCTAACTTGAATGGATAATTTGTTAACGAAATATTTCAAGTTTTTATATGACCAATGTATTTTCCATATCTCATCAGATCCCCCCCCTCCCTTCCTACGATTTAAACATCTGGTATTCTACGATTTTCACAGTGTATCAGGAGCCACGTCGCTCTTTTTTTTCAAAATAATGGTACTATTGTTTGGGTTTTAATATTGAGTGCGATCCATGTATCAAATTACCCATGAAGGGGGATTAAATATAAAAAGTGTTTTGTTGCTTAACTTGTATTAGTTTTGTTGTTAAATACACTAATTATAATAGCTCGAGGTAAAAAATGTGATGCTTAAATAAGTGTTTATCATGTTCGTATCAAGTTCAGAAAGTTATACACCTTTTTGCAAGTCAGAGTTAAACAATTTTGTACAAAAAATGGCAAATTTGAGTGTCAGATGGCCGACCCCCTTAAGTGTATGGCCGGCCCCCTTAATTTTATGGTCGCCCCATTATATTTAAGGGGACACCTGTTTTATTCGTAAAGTTTTTCGAAAAAAACTGTTTTGAAACTTCATATAAAATCAACCGTAACGCTCGTAAGTCCTTAGAAGTCGTTGACCACCCGCCATTTCAAAAAATAATTGAGTCTACCTTTCATTTTAATTATATTTTCGAGTATTATTTTTTTTAAATTAAGATTAGCCAGAATGGCAAAATACTACTTATTGGATCCAAAACGTTAAGTTTATTTTAACGGAATACTTTGTTTTTATCTTTTCCTTTCGGTTTGGACATTTTTTAGTCGTATATCTTTAAAAAATGGGTGTTATTAACCTTTTAAGATATTAAATTGGTTAATGTTTGAAATGGGGAGGGAAACTAATTTGTTTTCCAATTTAAAAACGAGCTGCTATGTATACATTGTTGTATCTAATACACAAAACGACGACAAGCATTTTATGTGTTATGCTATATGATTATGTGCATTTTTTATGTCTTAAGTTTGTTAGTAGAAATTATTAAATGATCGTTTCTATTTGTAATTAAGCTAAATTGAATTGTCTAAGCACCATGCGTCATGGAGTATTCAACTATTTGTTTGTAGCTAGTTTTTTTGGTTATGCATAACAAAAACTGATGGCTAGATTTATTGGATTAAGATTGTGAAATTGTTATTGCATGTAATATAGGCAGAGATCAATTTAATTTAACAAATGTTTACATAACATCTTTGTAAAATCTTTTCGAGTTATGGGAATATACTTATGAATAGAGTTCAATGAAACTTGTCAAGTATATTATTACAATGTGTTTAAAACTAGTCATCATAAATATTTATAACGATTTAATCTATTTTCAACAACACGTTTAAATATTTTCAACAACTTGCTTTGTTTGACTTTGGGTTGGTTAAACAAAAGAAAAGATTGTATTACATACCGTAGTAATAGAAAAAGAAAAATGTTTGTGCTTGTATGGTTCTAACATACAAACATAAATTATATATTTTTTTAACATATTGTATTTTACAAATGATGTGCTGTTGATATAAAATGGTTTATAACTCATTTATTTACTCATAAAATGTCAAAAACTACGCATAATTTACATAACAAACAATAGTTTTTCGCACAAGTAAAATTTACGACAATCTTAAAATAAGAAATTAACTTATCGTTATTCATCAACCTCACCTTGCAACTAATCTTAGGATTAATGGAACACATTATTTAAATATTTATTTATTTTCTTTTAAATGAGTGTTCGTGAGGGTCAAGAAAGATTTCGAGAATATATCAATTCATTATTCAAATTATGATTGATATCTTTATTGAATCTAATTGACAAGTTTTCGTGTATGGACATAAAATCGGATTCTTATTTGTTTAGTTTCAATATTATATCAAAATATAACAAAAGATATCATCTTGGATCTACATAACTCAATCACACTTGATTGATATGAAAATAATTACATCCTTTTCTAGATGAAAAGAATATGCATCGAATCATAACTCACACTTGTGTTGATGATGCCATATTGAGTCTACTTGTCCAATAGTTGTGTTCCAAATAGCTTACCAATAATGTTTAATTCATGCATAAAAATACCACAATGAATTAGGATTGACGAATTGGATGTTTCGTCCAAAATATTCAAGCAATTTACATTGCAATGCAATTGGTAAATGTGTCATTTCCGAAAAACCAAACACGAGCAAACTAACAACATATGTAAACTTTGCTTATACAACATAAAAGCACAACGCAAGCTAAAATTCACTTTTAACTATATTCTCACATAAGGAATATATTTCTTGTTTTTTCACCTAGGGATAACAAGATCGTTTGGGAAATCTTATTGCTTATTGATTTTTTATGGACTTGTCGAATTAAAGATTGTTAAAGGTTAATATAGATCATATTGCATTTTTATTTTCTTAGTATCAAATAAAATGGTTGTGTTACAAAGAAAATACACTACTATTATTTAAAATATAAGTTATTAGAATTGAAAAATAACTATTAAAATATGTTGTTCAATGCTTAAACATGTGAAAAAATATTTTTATTCAAAACTATTTAATTTATATTATACAACATTGATAAGAATAATAATTTTAGAAAAGCATATTTGTTTAAAAAAAATATGTCTCTTTTTAATTATTTATCATTAAAGAATCACAAACTCAATTAAGATAAATAATATTGATGAGATTCATTTCACATGACATGAAATAGAGAATTCTTAAAACACTCTCAATATAACGTATTTGTCATTGTCACAAATAAGCACATCTCTTGGATTTTGAAAAACAAAACACGTTAAATATCACATGTGACAACTACACATGTAAGATGACTAAATATAAGACATCCATTAAATCAAGCAATATGTAATCGAAACCAAACAACCTATAGATCTTGAACAAAAGATTAAAACATCTTGCTTATGCTTATCTTAAGTATTTTCAGCATTTGATTAGGATTATTGCGAACGAAATTAACAGTATGCTACGTTGTAGTCATGTTAAGCCACTCTATGAAAAGATATACAAATTTTTCTTTGTACACTTCATTAGGAAAATATAAGAATTTTATTTTGTCTAACTTGAAAATGGCTACTGGAGAATCTATTGCACTGGAAATTCAATTTGACCTAACGATTGAATTGCTTCTAAGAGTAGAGTTGGGTTCGGTGTATAACCTATAAAAATGGTCGTGTTTAGCCTGAATTGAGCACACTAGTGGTTTGTCTAATATTCATCTATAATTTTGATTTAAATGCTCTTCTAAATGTGCCTTTGGTAGTCTACATCGATAGATTTGTATATCATTAGGAGTACACACTAAGCAGTAGAATTTATGATTTATCCTTAGTCATCTAGACACAATGCACCTACATATGTCGCTTTAATGTTTGAAGAGATTGCTTGTTCATGTGTACAATGTAATTATTATGTCCTCTATAATATTGATGCTCAAATTTATTGCTTTGAGATTCATTAACATGAATGTACAATATAATGGCATTTGTCTTTTTCTAGCAATTTAGGTAAAATATTTATTAGTTTATCTAAATGACACAGCCCCTAATGCTAAATGCTAACATGTTTTACATGACGATTACATTTAAAATTATCATGTTTTGTATGCGTCATTTTACATGACTTACATGTTAATTGTTAACCAATCGCACTATATTAGCTTTTATATGAAAATTAACGTTTAAATGCCATAGAGTCTTACACATTAATCTAGTTGATTATTGTGTCGATGCATGCTTAGATAAACTTATATGCCCGTATCTATATGTCTTATGCATCTCGGTATATATTTTGTCACACTAGAATATTTTTCTTCGCGTCTGTGTCACAAATCTAAAAAGTCAAGAGTCGTAAAATGGTCTTAATTTCTACCTAGAGCTTCACCATCGCATTCACCTTATCTCATCTTGACCTTCTTCCAAATATCAACTCTTTCGTCTAGAATAAGTTTAGTACAATATCTAACACTCCTCCAAGTAGGTTTGACAACTTAAATATTTCATCCGAAATATTCAAGTATCTTTAACTTGCGATCGCAAACGTTAAAGGTCATATCTGAAAATTCATATTCAAGCCTTTTAACAACATATGAGAAAATGTTCTTCCGAAATCTAAAATCTTACATCAACCTTTGTGTGACAAGGGTCTTACGAGTAACTATATAAGTGATTCGTTGCCTCTGTAATATTACACCTTAAGACTACAGTACTTTACTTCCGTTAGGTCTTTTACTACTCTTAGAATGTCATTGTTTTATCGTCATTGCCTCTCTCATAACAAATAAGGATAGACATTACCATCGATCTTAGGATAGAAACTACATTCAAAATTCAGTCGTCATTTCCTTCATGACAATGGTCCTAAAAGGAAATATCTTCATTGAAAAAGTTTCATCGAAAGACAACATCGTTGGCATCTTCACCAAACCACTCAAACGTGAACATTTTTAAGTCTAGGTCTAGGAATGATGAAACAAATCTCATAAGCGTGTCATTCTCATTTTATTAGTCATTGTTACTATTAATAATTCGGTATGAATCTCGACTAACTTAATCATTTCATACGAATTTGTTTATGCGCATTTTTAATTTGCGAAATGCAAATTAAAATGTCACTCATTGTTTATGTCTAAGTCGTTTCACAAAAACCTTACTCACGCCTCTATTATTATATAGATGGTTAACATCTTTCGTCCACATTTCCGCTACCACCTTTAAGATAACCTCGTACCTCGTCGTGTGATTGTTCTATGAACATTCATAACACTCGAGAAGAGCTATATAACTTCGCAGATGAAGTTCATCGTATGCTAACCGTCATCCATCATGACATTGTCAAGCTTATCACTTCTGTCGTTATTTCTCTTCATTTATTCTTTTTATAACTTATGTCCGGATGAGCATGAATTATAGGGAAGGGAAAACACACCTGTTCAACATTTATCTTTATCCAAAAATACTTCTAGAACTCACATATGGGTTTCTTTATTCAACATAGAAGAAAACAACAATGGTAAAATCGAGTCATCCTTACTACTACCAATCTCAAGTCATCCACCTAGTCATCTTCACAAGAAGATTAACCATGTAACCATTCCCCATAAGTGAATTTCGCAATGAAATGAGTCTCGTCTTTTTCTTCGACCATTCATAAGCTGTGTGCCTAGTTGTCGAAAGATAAGTGATTTCAAATGAAATGCGTCTCATCCGCATATTCTGTCTTCATTTAGCATGTGTGCCTATGTTGTTTCAAAAGCAAAGTGAATCTTGTAATAAATGGTCTCATCGTATATCCCGTCATCATAAGCATGTGTTGTTATGTGTCAAAAGTCAAGTTAATTTGTATTGAAATGCGTATTCATCCAATCATTTCCTCTTTTTAGCAAGTGAGAACACAAAGATAAGATATTCAATCTTTAGTATTGTTGAAGTCATCACATGTTTCAGTCTTTTACTTCTCTTACACGATTTTCTTATTTTCACCTTTGTCAGTCAACATTATACAACCAACAAAACACCCAAACAAACCTATTGTAAAACCTTCCTTTTCCATTCACGCCATCCTTTCTTCGTTTATGTTCCCTCCTCAAATTACTCTATCATCAACATTTTAGTTTGATCTAAAGGTTTACGTTAATAATGGTTGATCCTTAAACACTCCTAAAACATGAAAAGCATACATAATTCCTAACAAAGAAACCTTGACGGATTTAAGAATCTCTCAATACACCCTTGTCTATTCAAATCCATATCATTCATCTTGGTTAGTGAGATTATCCATAAGGAACTGTCAATCATAAATCGTTCATCTCGTATACCAAATGACATCTTGGAAGATGTCATTCTCATAATAATAGTGTGCCAATCAATAAATGAATTTTGTTCTCGTTTATTAAAGTCGGTATTATACCAAAGGGTGTTGGTCAAGTCTTAGTCCTTAAGCATGTGCCGGTCAAACTTTATCATTGGTTCCTAAACATTCTCGTGGATGTCCGTATTTCTCCTTACAGGATAGTGATGATATAAATTGAAACACCAAAGTCAACTAAGTCTCGGATGTTACAATTATTCCCTCTAAATAGTCAAAATGATAACTCCAACGTCAACTAAGTCTTGAATGTAGACATTTCTTCCTACAGGATACTGATAATCTAAAGGAATCATTATACCTATGTGTACCTCTTTTATCAAATATATCTACTTCTTTTAAGAATAATCTTAGAGATTAACCGTTTGAGGAAGCATTTATTGAATCAGTAACCAATCTTCTCACGCTTAGAATAAATCTTCTTACAACACTTCCCCCTTGTATCTTAAATGATGCATACTTGAGATCACAAGATATATCCACTCTAAAATGAGAATAGGGTATGAATTATATCACGTGTACTCATTATCTTTCTTGTATGTCTATTCCTTCCCCTTGCTGGTTTTGATACCTCGGAATTAGCAAAACCTAGTATGCATATATACTTGAGATCGTGTTCGAAGAATTGATAAGCTTAAATCTATTTTGTGAGATTCAACTAAGTCTTAAATTGCAAAAAAGTCCCTAAAGTTTGAAACAAATGACATTGATATGTGTTTAATCACATATCATTTTTCTTTAATAAAATGAACTTAAAAGACCAAAAATACATGAAAAATGCATTATATATGTGTATTTTGTGATTTGTATTGTGCAGGTAACAGATATATCTAAAATAGACAAAAACGAAGCAAAAAGGACAAAACCAAGCACGAGATTGAAAAAGAACAAGAAATCAAAGCCGAAGGCGTATACATCTTTAAATGGACCAACCTATACCCATTTAATAGGCCGGGTCAGCCCATTAAGATTTATACTATAAATCCTTAAGCCTAAAATTATAATTCCAAATTGGTATGTGCTTAATTACACATACCTTTTACCTAATAAAACGAGCCTAAATGATCAAAAACGGACATAAAATTGCCAAAAGTATGTTTGTTTTGCTTTGTGTACTGTGCAGGTATCGGATATTCACTAAAGGACAAATCAAAGCCAAACCGGCCAAAACCAAGCACGAAATTAGAAAGAGAACAAAAAAAAACCAAAGTCGAAGGCATAAGCATCTTATTGGGCCAACCCGTACCCGAGTTAATAGGCCGGGTCAGTCCAAATTGCTTATTTATTAACAAAAAGCCCAAAACCCCTTTATTTAAAAACCTGGCCCAACCTTTTTTTAATACACGTGGCCCAAAACAGTTAACTAGGCCCAATCCCACTTAACGAATGTTAGCCCACAACACCTTATAACCAATTACACAATTAGTCCTTAAGGACTAACATTGCTAGTCCTTAAGGACTAACACACTTAACCTTTACAACTTTTAACCCTTTACACCCCACGTCCTTACCCCCTAACTCTCGTTACAAAACAAACCCACAATACCTTTCCCGCCCAAACCACTTACACCTCTCATCCTCTGCCAAACCTGCAACTACCAAACAACCCTCCTTAACTTATTCCCCACAACCCAACAAACCTTAATTGACCTTTTCTTCAAGGAAAATAACAACCACGTTGGCAATCCTAAGAAATTTGATTCGTTGGGACTAAATCAAGGGCCAAGATCTAATTGAAGAAGCACAAGATGGAATTGAGGGCTAAGATTCAAGCTTGGAATACACTCACACAACAAACACAAGTTCAAGACCCCTGCACCTTAGTTTTTTTGTATAAATAGGATTCGTTTTTCATATGTAATGGAGGAGTAGTGTAGGAGAGTTTAAAACTTATTTTCCAACTCATTTCTAGCTTATTTGTCATTTACTTTAATGTATTTTCCCTTTTAAATCTTGTACTAAATTTCAGTTTTAATATACGTTCAAGTTTTATCAATTCTGTCTTTTAAATTTCTGTTTTTAATCTTATGCAAATTTGTTTAAAATGGTGTTGGATATTACTAAACAAGCTCATATAAGCTCTCTTGTATTCCTGTGTATCTTAGACAAGCTTTTTCAAAAGCTTATCTAAGCTTTCATATTAAATTCACCCAAAAAAATATTCTACAGCTTAAATTGGATGATGAGCCAAAAAGGGAAGGGCTTATGGACCTCACCAGCTTATCTTTGATAAGCTGGAGATGTTGTAGATAAGCTCTAAGAGCCTTATTGTCCTTGTTTTGTGCAAAGGACTAAGTAAGTCTCATTTTACTTATTTTGGCTTATTTCTGTTTGCTTATAGCTTATTTTCATGTTCTGCTTATTTATGCTTATTATTTTCTTATTCTGTCTTATTAATGCTTGCTTATGCTTATTGTCTGCTTAGAATGCTTATGTTATGGTTTTGATGTTCTTATTTAAAGTTTTGACTAAATCTGTCTTAAAAAGCCTAAATATGATTATTCTAGTTGGCTTATTATTAGTGCTTAGCTCTGAGTTTTTAGTGCTTATATTATTTATTTTTACATCTTAAACTTAATCTGTTTTTACTATTTGAAGATTTATTCAATCTATTTTAATCATTAAAATGAGTTTTAAGAAAATAAGGGAGTGTTTGGTTTAGGGAATTTTGACCCCAGTTTCTACTGTTTGTCACCATTGGCCTTTAATTTACTTTCATTTAGCCTTAAAACAGTATATTTTGGAGTTTTTGGTATGTTAGTTTAAGTTTTGAATGGTTTTGAGGTTTAGGTTAGTAAGTTTAGTTTCCTGCTGTTCTCATCAGGATCATAAGGGTCTAACTTTGGTTCTTTCTTAAAGATGCATTAAAGTTGTAGTTTTTGTCTTTCATTACTTGTTTTGCTGCATTAGAGTTACAAGTTAGTAATCCTTTTTGAATTGCCTTTAGGTGTTTAGAAAAATCTTAGTCAAAACTGTTTAGTTTAATTGTTCTTAAATCCAGTTTTTAGAAATCATTTTTAAGTATGGAATCTTCTTCAAATATGTTTAAGATTGATGTTTTGAGTTAAGAATTTACTGCATTAGGTTTAAGATTAGTTGCTTTAAGAATTGCCTTCAAAGTTTTGGGTCAAAATGGGTTAAAACTGCTAGTTCATTTGGTTCTCTAATGTCAGATTTTGATGCTTATTTTAGGATTAGTTTAAGTTTGAAATCTGTTTAAGTTTGATGTTTTGAGCTCTTTGGTTTACATTCTTAATCTAGTTTGATGATTTGAGCATTTTAGATTAGTTTTGAACTTAGTTTTTAAGCTTTGAATCTGCCTGTTTAGCCTTAAAAGCCAAGACCATGTTTTAAGTTTTCTGCTGTTTTCAGCAGCTTATTCTGTGCTTATTTTTAAGATTCAGCAAAAGTCCTAGTTATAAAAAGTGCTTATTTTCATATTGTCTTTAAGTTTTCAAAAATAAAATGTTTAAAAAAAAGAGTGTTGGGAGTCCAGGGAGGACTCGAAATCAGACTCAACCAACACCTCTTCTTCTTAACCATTTGCACTAGTGGGACAATTCGTTAAGAGTCCCAACTAGTTTCCTTTTAAGTGCATTTTTGCCATTTAAGCCTATAAGCTCCTTTGAGCTTATTTCCAGTTGATTGTGATAAGCTGGTTTGCCCATTTTATTTTTCATAGATTTTGCTTAGCTTAAAGTTTTTTCTATACTTTTTTTAGTTTTTTATAGATTAGTTTAATATTTTTAATAATATTTTTAGATTAAAACAGTTTTTAATTCATAATGAATTAAATAAAAGTCAAAAAAATATAATTCTTTTTTCTAAAATTATTTTTAGTCATTTAGGATTTATTAAAATTAAATTTGAGTTTTTAGGGTTAAAATTTGATGTACTTGCTTACTTGTCGTGTTTTATTAAATCTCGTTAACGTTTTCATGTTTTAATTTTAATTACTTTAATTGTTTACTTGTCTTCACTTGCTCTTACATGTTTTTATGCGTTTTTAATAGTAGTTATAGAAACCAAATCAAAATCTTTGTTAACCATTCAAATTACGCGATCACGAATGTTGCCGATTCTCAATTCACGCCTCGTCGGGAAACGACCCGGGAAGGTTTTTTTTGGATTTTACTTTGGTCAAAAGTAATATCTAATCTTTTAAAAGCCTTACGGAATACTTACTCTCTCTTATTAATTGACATTTTAGGAATTCTTCTTATTTATATTATATATATAATTTTTAAAAATTTATTTAAATTATATATACCACACACCAACACACAAACACAAACACACACACTCAACACTTATAATTTATATATATATATATATTATATATATATATATGTATATATATATATATTATATAGGCTAGGATTATAAGAATCAATTTTTGGCGCCATTGTCAGGGAGGTGTGTGCGATTATCAAGTTTACGTTTGAAGATTAGTGTTTGAAGACCCTTCCCCGTGAAGTTATCGTTTTCATTTGTGAATATTATCAAGTAATCAAAAATTCCAAAAAAAATTTAAAAACAACAAAATCAACCGTTGTGTCACTTGTGAATTTGGCTCACCTTTATATTACAAACTATAAGAGAGGTATAAGGAGGGTTGATCCGAAGAACTTCGACCCGAAAGGAGAAGGTTTTTAAAACGCTTCGCGCTTACCCGCTCCTCCGCTTCTTTGTGCATTTTCTAGAGAGCTATCGTGCACCTTTGACTATCGGTCCCAAAATATTTTTCTTTTATATTTTTCTTTCATAAAAATCTAAAAATAATCTTCTTATCCTCCAATTTGATTAATTCTAATGTCGTCATACAACCGACGTGGTTGTTTCAAGTGTGGAGGTCCGTTTGGTGGTCTATATTGTCGACAATGTACTTGTGAGCGGTGTAGAAGAAATTATACGGATGAAGTTTGTGATTTATGTTGTTATGAAGTTCAAAAATCATTCGTTAATGATTCAAATCCAAACTCTTTCATTGATTCTCCAAATATTTTCAACCCACCTCCACAACCCCAAACGTATTCTTGTGAGTTTTGTGGAAACAATGTTCATTATGGTTACGTTTGTCCACCTCAAGTTCCGTTTATCTATAATCCGGAACCGTGCTACAATCAAGACTTTGATAATGATTTCCCATAAAGTTTTCAAAGTTATCCACAACAATATCTGTGTTGTGAAAACTGCGGAGGTCCTCATGAGACTTTTCAGTGTCAACCGATGAACCAAAATTTCTATAATTCTAATTCTTCCGGTTTTGACCAATTCCAACCCCCGCAGTATTCCGACGTTCATCAACCTCCTGAAGAGATAAGTATCAAAGAATTAAAAACAATGATGCAATCCTATTGTGAAATAATGAGTCAACGACGTGAGCAGGAGGCTATTCTTTTACAAGAGCAGGCAGCTCAGAAAGAACAAGAATTACTAGAACAAGAGCAGGCAGTTGAGGAAAAACAAGAATTGTTAGCTGAAGAACAGGCAGCTAATCCTTCCGAGCCTTCACCCGTCTCATATTTTTACAATGCTGACTATGATAATATTAGCACTCCGTCTACTACTTATACTATTCATTTGACCAAAAGTGCTACTATTATTACTAATCCTTCCGAGCCTACGCGACGTATCTATCATAATCACGACATTTTCTATGATGGTGATGATGACGAGGAACTTTTTCCAGATGAAGTTAAAAGAATTCAACAAATTCTTGAAAGGACTTCGTTTGATGCAATCACACCCGACTTTCCGATTACGGACTCTCTAAGTATGGGGGATGAGCATCTTAGCATTATTCCGAAAACGGAATCGGACAAATTAATACAGACTAGTGTTGAGAACCTTGTCCCAACCCCAAGTGAGTCCGAGGATTTATCCAAGGATTTATCCGATATTGAAAGTGAGTGTAATGTGCCCGTTTGTGATGATTTTACAATTGTCTCTAATCCTCTCTTTGATGTTGACAATGATTTTTCCTCTAGTGATGACAAGTCATTTTCTGATGAGGATGTTTCGAAAGAAATTTTCAAAATTTTTTTGAACCCTCTTTCTGATGAAGAAGCCATTTGTACTAAGATAGATCCGCATCACTTTAATGCAGAGTCTGATCTTATAGAATCTTTACTTAATCGAGATACTTTGATAGTTTCTTCTCCTAAGTTTGATTCTCTTCTCGATGAGTTCTCTGGTGAACTCGCTCATATCAATTTGATTTCTCCTTAAATTGATAATGCCGACTTTGATACCGAGGAAAAAATTTGTCTAGTTGAGAAATTGTTGTATGATAATTCATCTCCTCGGCCTCCAAAAGAACTTAATTTTGAGAATTCTGATACTGTTATCGAGTCTTTCTCTCCATCTCCTATCCCCGTTGAGGATAATGACTCTCTTATGAAGGAGATTGATATTTTTCTTACTCCGGATGACTTAATGCCACCGGGCATTGAGAATGATGATTATGACTCGAAAGGGGATATTCTTTTTATAGAAGAATTGCTTAGCAATGATTCCCTTTCCCTTCTTGAAAATGAGTCATTTCATTTTAATCGATATTATGATCCATCATCTCTTCGTCCTCCTGCGAAACCACCGGATGATGATGTTTACTTTGATATTGAGCCCGATACGGGAGTTTTTAAAAAAGTGGTGGATGATATTTCTGATAATTCGACAAGAGAACTTTATGTTCATGTGCCTAATGTTTTACCCACCTTTCCCAACCTTTCTCCAATGTTTGACACTTTGCTTCCATTTTCATCCGAAAATGACGACAACGTTTTCAATCCTGGAATTCTTGCTTCTAATGAGGAGAAATCTCCTCTTCTCTTATCTCATCGGGGCTTTAAAGCTTTCCAGGTCATTTCTGATTTTTCTAAAAGCCCGATGATGATCTATGGAGAGGACATTATGGGGGAGCAAGTCAAGCTTCGTGACTCAATAATAAACAAGCGCTTCATGGGTGGCAACCCATGCTTATCCGTATATAATTATATAATAGTAATGAATAAGTGTGTTGTGAGGAGGCTCGCCTCTTCCTTTCTCATGTGCTTTGTGTTTTGTGATGTTTGTCCAGGATTGTCCCGGATTTTTGAAGCCTCTCGTGCTCGTGGTTTTGTCCTTCGTTCACTCGAGCTTCAATCCTTAGCATTATAGGAATCCAATATCCAAATCTTATCGACTAACGTTTATCTTTAAGCATACTTAATAAACGGCTTTAGATTTATGTAGAAACCTTTCTTAAAACATTGAGGACAATGTTCAATTCTAGTATGGGGGGGTCTATCGATTTGATTGTGCCTGCAGTCGTTGTTTTCACGTAATCTCGTTTTTACCACCAAAATACCAAAAAAAAAAATTTAAAATTTTTCAAAAATAAAATAAGTGTTTTATCAACAATAGTTGACTTTTCCAGCTGGGTAGACTAAAAAAAATTTTGACTCGATCGAGTTAGTTAGCTCTAGCTTTATCCTTAACCGATTATAACTTGACAAGGCATTCGCGATCTTTTTATTAAAGATTTTAATATTTGCGAAGAACGAGAAAATGAAAGGAGTTGAATTAGAAATTAGAATGCCTCACAAGGATTAGTTGGAATCTAAGAGCTCATAAGTGTAGTTTGTGGCTTTTTCTCCCATAAGCTTCTAACCGGACTAACAATACGTGCTCTTTTTGAAAATTAAACTTAAATCAACGATTTTTGAAGTATAGTTGATAACAATAATTTATTTTTAGTTCAAAATTATACTTAAATTTTCTAAAAAGAAATTTTCTATATATCGTGGTATTATATGTTAAAAAATGATGAAAAATGAAAAATGAGGTAATAATAATAATAAAAACTGTCGGCTAATAAAAGTTTACTGCATCTTGCCGACTCACAACCGATGTTGTAGTCTTCTAAATAAGGCACATAGTAATTATCCGAGACTGATAAAAGTTTTCTGCATCTTGCCGGCTCATAACCAATGTTGCAGCCTTCTAAAAGGTCGAGGATTTCTTTAGTTTAAAAGATGCGTAATTATATTAAGTGTAATATATGTGATTTAATAAATATAGGGAAAATCTCTTTTTCTTAAATTTAAATATGCTTTTGAACTAAGACTATTTCGTTTTAAGTTATGATTTTTCTAAATAAATTATGTATATACGGGAAATCCAAGGGTTTTGAATCCGAAGGTCCGTGAGTCTCGATACTAGTCTCAGTGGGGTGTCAAAAGCCTGGTCACTTAGCCGCAAGGTTGGGATGTGTCGAGACGAAAGTCACTACATAGGATGATCTCGCCTTCAAACTCATTACTTTTGGGTAGAACGTGACGCATAGAAATTTTGCAAAACGTTGATCCATGGTTGAAATTCGAAATTAGCACACTCACCTAAGATATAATAATTATCGGGAGCAAAAAGTTTCACAAGGTACATATGAGTTATGGTTAGAATCTAACTTAATTTTAACGGTGATTTCGTTTTTAAGCTTGGTTTGGGACAAGTAAAAAATCAGGGACGACGAATTTATCTTTTTGGGCACTTTAGGATTGAAGCGCTTCTTATTCTATGACCCTAAAGGTTATGAAATAACGAAAGTCCAAACATTCTAGTTAGAAAAAGAAAAAGGAAAAATATAAAAAAATGATGTGTATTAGTTAGTGTAGATTTATAAAAATGGTCAAAACGGGGATTTTCAAAACTAATGATTCTTTAATTCCCCTCGATGAACACTTAGCTACTTTTTGAGGTAATTAGTCGAGGGGGATTGAGATTCTTGGTTTTCTAAAGTGTTTACTTATGGCATTGCGTGAGGACACGACAATAGTATAGTATGGGGGATTTTGGTATGTGCTTAATTACACATACCTTTTACCTAATAAAACGAGCCTAAATGACCAAAAACGGACATAAAAATGCCAAAAGTATGTTTGTTTTGCTTTGTGTACTGTTCAGGTATCGGATATTCACTAAAGGAAAAAAATGAAGCCAAACCGGACAAAACCGAACACGGAATTGGAAAGAGCACAAAAAAACCCGAAGCCGAAGGCATAAGCATCTTATTGGGCCAACCCGTACCCGAGTTGATGGGCCGGGTCAGCCCAAATTGCTTATTTATTAATAAAAAGCCCAACACCCCTTTATTTAAAAACATGTTCCAACCTTTTTTTATACACGAGGCCCAAAACCGTTAACTAGGCCCAATCCCACTTAACGAATGTTAGCCCACAACACCCTATAACCAATTACACAGTTAGTCCTTAAGGACTAACATTGCTAGTCCTTAAGGACTAACACACTTAGCCCTTACAACTTTTAACCCTTTACACCCCACGTCCTTACCCCCTAACTCTCGTTACAAAACAAAACACACCAGTACTTTCTCGCCCAAACCACTCACACCTCTCATCCTCTGACAAAACCTGCAACTACCAACACAACCTCCTTAAACTTATTCCCCACAAACCCATCAAACCTCAATTGGCTTTTCTTCAAGGAAAATAACAACCACGTTGGCAATCCTAAGAAATTTGATTCGTGGGACTAAATCAAGGCCAAGATCACTAATTGAAGAAGTACAGTGGAATTGAGGTAAGATTCTTGCTTGGAATAACTCACACAACAAACACAAGTTCAAGACCCCTGCACTAGTTTTTTTGTATAATAGGATTCGTTTTTCTTTTGTAATGGAGGAGTTGTGTAGAGAGTTCAAAACTTATTTTTCCAACTCATTTCTAGCTTATTTGTCATTATTTGAATGTATTTTTCCCTTTTAAATCTTGTACTAATTTCAGTTTTAATATACGTCACGTTTTATTCAATTCTTGTATTTAAATTTACTATTTTTAATCTTATGCCAAATTTGTTTAAATGGTGTGGATATTACTAAACAAGATCATATAGCTCTTTGTATTCCTGTGTATCTTAGACAAGCTTTTTCAAAAATGACTTATCTAAGGGCATTTCATATTAATATTCACCCAAAAAAATATTCTACAAGCTGAAATTGGATGCTGAGCCAAAAAGGGAAGGGCTTATGGACCTCACCAGCTTTTCTTTGATAAGCTGGAGATGTTGTAGATATGCTTCTTAGAGCCTTATTGTCCTTGTTTTGTGCAAAGGACTAAGTAAGTCTCATTTTATTTTTTCTGGCTTATTTCTGTTTGCTTATAGCTTATTTTCATGTTCTGCTTATTTATGCTTATTATTTTCTTATGCTGTTTTTTAATGCTGCTTATGCATATTGTATGCTTAGAATGCTTATGTTATGGTTTTGATTGTTCTTATTTAAAGTGTTTTGGACTCAAATCTGTTCTTAAAGCCTAATATGATTATTCTGTTGGCTTATGATTAGTGCTTAGCTCTGAGTTTTTAGTGCTGTGCTTATATGATTTTTTTTACATCTTAAACTTAATCTGTTTTCACTATTTGAAGATTTATTCAATCTGTTTTAATCATTAAAATGAGTTTTAAGAAAATAAGGGAGTGTTTGGTTTAGGGAATTTTGAGCCCAGTTTCTATTGTTTGATCACCATTGGCCTTTGATTTACTTTCATTTAGCCTTAAAACAGTATATTTTGGAGTTTTTGGTATGTTAGTTTAAGTTTTGAATGGTTTTGAGGGTTAGGTCAGTACGTTTAGTTGCCTGCTGTTCCCATCAGGATCATAAGGGTCTAACTTTGGTTCTTTCTTAAAGATGCATTAAAGTTGTAGTTTTTGTCTTTCATTACTTGTTTTGCTGTGGTTCTTTCTTAAAGATGCATTAAAGTTGTAGTTTTTGTCTTTCATTACTTGTTTTGCTGCATTAGAGTTACAAGTTAGTAATCCTTTTTGAATTGCCTTTAGGTGTTTAGAAAAATCTTAGTCAAAACTGTTTAGTTTAATTGTTCTTAAATCTAGTTTTTAGAAATCATTTTTAAGTATGGAATCTTCTTCAAATATGTTTAAGATTGATCTTTTGAGTTAAGAATTTACTGCATTCGGTTTAAGATTAGTTGCTTTAAGAATTGCCTTCAAAGTTTTGGGTCAAAATGGGTTAAAACTGCTAGTTCATTTGGTTCTATAATGTCAGATATTGAATGCTCATTTTTGGATTAGTTTAAGTTTGAAATCTGTTTAAGTTTGTTTTGAGCTCTTTGGTTTACGTTCTTAATCTAGTTTGATGATTTGAGCATTTTAGATTAGTTTTGAACTTAGTTTTTAAGCTTTGAATCTGCCTGTTTAGCCTTAAAAGCCAAGACCATGTTTTAAGTTTTCTGCTGTTTTCAGCAGCTTATTCTGTGCTTATTTTTAAGATTCAGCAAAAGTCCTAGTTATAAAAGTGCTTATTTTCATATTGTCTTTAAGTTTTTTCAAAAATAAAATGTTAAAAAAAAAGAGGTCACAGGGGTCGAACCTGTAACCTCCCCCTTTCTTAGCCAACACCTTAACACACCACATACTCACCAACTACCCTGGGGTCTTTTTCATTATAACTTCACTTTAGTTTTCTTTTAAACACTTTTTAGCTATTAAACCTTTCAGCCCTATTTTGCTTTTTAACAACTTATTCTAATAAGCTGTGTTAACCATTTTATTTTTCCTAGGCTTAGAATTGTTCTAAGCAATTTTCCTGAATTTTTCAGAATTTTCCAAGTTAGTTTAATATTTTTTTCCAAAATTTTCTTATATTATTTAGGACCTTTAAAAATTAGATTTGCTTTTGAAGGGTTTAAATTTGGAGATTTTGGTTTTAAAAGCACGGGTTTAGGATCCCGTTATCATTTTTCATGATTTAACTTTAATTGCTTTCGTTTTAGGCTTGCTTTTACTTGATTTTGCATGTTATTTGTAGAAATAGAATTAGAATCAAAAAAATCATTGAATCATTCAAACACGCGATCACGAACTTAAATTTGATTTTCCATTCACGCCTCGTCAGGAAACGACCCGGGAAGGTTTTTTTTAGATTTACTTTGGGTAAAAGTAATCTTCTTGAAGCCTTACGGAATACTCACTCTCTCTTACTATAATTGATATTATCCTTATATATATTTATATTATATATATATGTATTAAGTTGAAATCACAAATCCATTTCATTCATTACCTGGTCCAAGCCCAAATAATAAGTCAAAGCCCAAAGTCCATTTCCTAACCCAAGTCAAATCCAATAAAACACGCGCCTGTTTTACTGTTCATCCATCCCTTTCAACCTTTCACCCTGAAGCTGATTAACATGGTAAAACCATTCCCCTGCCACACCCCACAACACACCCCCTTGCTTCTAGAAGATATCCCTGACACCTCTAATATCACTACCTTGCCACGTTGGCGATCCTACGCAATATCATTGGATAAAGAGGCGTGGAAGTAATCTAACGGTGAAAGGAAGGTTGTTAAGATCTAAGGGCTATGGATGGGTGTTGAAGACGCTCTTCAATGGCCTAGAACCTTCTGCTTATTGCTATAAATAAAGAGCCAATTCACAGCAGTTAAGGTTGTAAATTTTAATCAGCTTAGAGTAAGTCATTTAGTGTGTTATGGCTTAAATACACATACTTTTTAACCTTAAAAAACGAGCTAAAATAATCAAAAACGACTTAAAATGCCAAAGATACCTTGTTTTGCTAATTGTATGTCAGGAACGGATGAACCAAGAAAAGACAAAAAACAAAGCCAAAACGACAAAACTGAGTCGAATGGAAAGACTGTGAAAGACAAAGCCAAATCAAAGCCTGGAAAGTCCAATCCAGTCAAAAAGGTCCAACAGAAAAGTCCAAACTGTCAAAGTCAAGTAAACCCAAGTCAACCCCGGAGGGCCAAAGTCAAAAGAAATATAAGTCTAGGGGCTGAAATTGCCAAACCCTAAACTTATTTATAAAGAAGAAAAGAGAAAAAGAAAAAGAAGGCTTTATTTTGCAATTTGCCCAAAAGTAAACATGTGAGGGGCATTCTGCAACACCCCAAACTTGTATACAACCAGAACTAATTTGCAAAGAGTTATATAACTCTTGGGGACTTGTTTTGCCAAGTCCCCAAAGTTATATAACCACAAGGACCATGCTTGCAAATAAACAAGTAACCCAGAGGGACCATTTTTGCCAACTAGTGAAACTTTCACTCTGTAACAGCCCTAACCTTTTTTCCCGCTCTTTTTTCCCTCTCAAACACACTCACGGGTTGATATACCCGTTTTTACCCCATGAATCTTCACCATCACCATGGTTATTCATCTCCCCCCTCCTCCACTACCTTTCCCAGCCATAAAGTTGCCAACTTGGCAATCCCACATCCCCCAAGACCCATAGTCGACGGCTTAGATTGATTTTCAAGATTGAAGGGCCAAGATGAGAACTTTAAACCTCTCACACAACAAACACACCTGTGTTTGTGTGTCTACAAAGAAGCACAACAAAGAGAAAGAAGAGAGAAGACCTAGTTTTAAGTTTTCGGCTATAAATAAGCCTTGTAAGCCATTGTGGCAAACATTCAGTTTTTAATTCAGTTTATATATCAAGTTTAATTCAGTTTTTATTAAGTTTTAAGTGTTTTTAAGTTACTTTCTCTTATGCAATTGTAGTTCTCAATTTTAATGAAAAATTAAGCTCTTTTTACTCAATAAGCTCTCAATAAGCACATCAGCTTAATCTTCTAATAAGCTCAATTCAGCTCAAAATCTGTTATAACTCTTTCAATATGGCTTAGTTTGAATAAGTTCATAAATGTCTCATTTGGGTGCAATTTGGAAGCCATTTGAAGAAAAAGCTCCCAAGAGCTTATGAGCTTTGACTCAGGATTAGAGCTGTGGGAGCCATTGGACAAGTTTTCTAGGCCACTCACTCAGAAAGAGTGGCCTTGGTTCTGAGACAACAAAAATCCAAGGTCTCATATCTAAAATTCTCATTTAGCTTAATTTTTAGCTTTAGACAATAGCTTATTTACTTTTATTCCTTTCAAACATGTTTGTTTAAGTCTAATATCCAGCTGTTTTTTATTTTCATTAGGTTAAGTTTGTTTAATCCTAGTTTACAACTTAAAACTGTCATAATAGGTAATAAGCTAGCTGAGAAACTAGCTTATTTTTCCAAATAAGCTAAAACTTTTAGTCTTAAAATAGCTTAAACAAGTCAAATGAAAGTATGGCTTAATAAAGTTATTTAAATTTTTGGTTGTAAAAATGATCTTAACCTATTTTGGGATGGCGTTTTTAACCTAAAGGGGTGATTGGCACTATGTTAAAACCGGGTCAAAAAGGCTATTGGCATGGGTTAAGGTATTTGGCTAATTTAAGGTTCAAGTTTTATTCACTTTAAGCGTTTTTTAAAACATTTTTAGTAAAAAAATTGTTTTCCAAGGTTTTCTAAAACCTCTTTTGAAACTGTTAAGGTTTTTAGAATCCCACAAGTGCTTATTTGATTAAGCACTTGTGGTTTGGGTTTAAGCATCAAAAAGTGTGTGTTCAGTGTGTCTAAACAAGGCTGTTAAAAGGCCTTTGGTCCTTTGACTTTATAAGTCAAAACTCACCAAGCTTTTTGTGTCACAGTTTATACAAAACCAAAAGCCCTTTTTCTCAATCAAAAATAAGCAAGTAAAAGTGATTTTTAAAAGTCCAAAATTTGTGCACAAGTAGTTTAGCTAGAGTACTCAATCTGTTTAAGCTTCTTTTTAATTTTAGAGCTTATTTGACAGCTTAAAATAAGCTGTCAAATAAGCCCTTGAGGTTTGCCTTAAAGCTCCCCTGGTGCAAAGGGGGAACTTTAGGCCTATTGATCTCAGCCTTTAAGCTAAATTAAGCCCCAGTATTTGGCTTATTTTGAAAGCTTATAAGCTCTAGTATAGTCCCTCAAAGTTTCAGCCCTTGATAAGCTTATTTGGTTGCTTATTTTTAAGCCCAAAGATACCCTTTGGCTGTTTACACCAACAGTACTAACACCCAAGTTAAGTTACTGTCGTGGGGTATTAAGGCCACTTCTTGGCGTATAGCTTACCCATAATCTCAAATTGTGCCTAAGTAGAGCTTTTAGGTTAGTTAGTTAGTTAGTGTGCTTATTTTCAAGTTTTCTTTTAGCTTATTGCTCAGTGATTTAGTAAATTAGCTTATTTTAGGCTTATTTCATGTTTCTGTCACTTAAGCCCTTTTCCATAGCTTATTAGTGTAGCTCTTCTTTCCTTTTAGCTGATTGAATATTTAAACCCTTTTTTTGCTTATTTTAGTCCTTGGCTAAGCTTATTCTACCAATAAGACTTAGCAAATTGGCTTTTAAGCCAATTTGGCTTGCTGCCCACATTAAGCTTATTTTATAGCTTATTCTTTTGTCCAAAGTCAAAAGTGTCTTTGTTAAAGTTGTTAAGTATAGCTGTTCTCTAACTTTTACGTTTTAAGTTTTTGCTAAAAATCACTTTTTAATAAGCTAAAAAAATAAGCCAAGCGTAGGGTTTGTTTTGTCACTCTTTCCATAGTTCAGGGGCACCCGTTTTCATAGTAGTGTATTTTCTAAGTTTGCCCCTACCTTTATTTCAATTTGTACACTTTCTACCCTAGAGTTTTTTAAAAAAAAAACAAAAGGGGAAGATACTTGGTCCGGGTGAGCAAGACTCGAACCCCGTAGACCAAGCAGTACATCCCCTTTATTTCCCCACACCTTAACCACTGCGCCCTTGGTCCTTTTTCGTATAGTCCCAAGGTGCAAGAATTAAGGGGGTTTTCACCCTTTAAGACTTAAGAAAGCTGTCGGCTTTATTTGGGGGCTTATTCCCTAGCTTATTTTTGTTTTAGCATTTTTCGTAGGAAACTTAAGTTGTAAATATTTTTATAGGAAATTTTTTCAGAATTTTTTGTAAACATTAATATTTTTTATAATTTTTATTTAGTTTAAAGTTTATTTAATTCATAATAATACAAAAATTAGCAAAACAAATTTTTCCTTTTTTAGAAAATTTTCTTTTGTCATCTAGTTTGTAGGAAAAATATAAAAGTTTTCGTAGGGTCATTTTTACAACTTTCCCTCTTTTAAAGAACGGGTCCGGGTACGGGATTTTGTTTTGACTCGTTTTTGGGTCAAACGAACTCCGTTTTCGGTCTAGTCTTTTTCATTCTTCGTTATTGACCCGTAGAGGTAGTTTAGAAGTGGAAAAATTTTCCGTAGGGTTATTTTTTTTAAAGTTTTAGGTTTTCCCCCTTTTGTACGGAGTCGGGGCTTCGTTTTTTAGTTTAAATTTCAGACTTTTTAGTTTTTCTTAAAACGTTTTAGTCTATTGTTTTAATTGACTTTTTCAACTTCCCAAACTCATTCCTTCCTTCAAACTCAAATCTTCGATCGTATCGATTTACCATTCCAGCCTCGTTGGGGATTTACGACCCGGGAAAGCTCTATACTACTTCTCGGTATCATTGATTGTTGGTTTTTACACTTCTTTATATATTTTATATTTTATTATATATTATATATATTTACGGTGTGAATCCGGGACGATCAATTTTTGGCGCCGTTGCCGGGAAGGTTGTTAAGATCTAAGGGCTATGGATGGGTGTTGAAGACGCTCCTCAATGGCCTAGAACCTTCTGCTTATTGCTATAAATAAAGAGCCAATTCACACAGTTAGGGGGTGTAATTTTTAATCTAGCTTAGTGTAGCTTTTAGTGGCTTAATGTAACTTTTAGCTTATTTTATCCTTTTCTTTAATGTAATTTCCCTTTTAATCTTTGTAATCTCTTTTGGTATTAATAAAATTCAAGTTTCATTAATATTGTGTTTTAAATTTATGTTTTGATTTTATGAAAATTTGTTTAAAATGTGTTTGGAAATGACCTAATAAGCTCATTAAGCTTTTTGTTACTTAGTAAGCTAGTCCAAACTCAGTTAAGCTCTCCTAAGCTTAACTGAATTAGCCAGAAAGGGATGGGCTTATGGTGTTTTACCAGCTTGTTTTCAACAAGCTGGAGCTTGTAGATAAACTCTTTTGAGCATTTATAAGTCCTTGTTTGAGCAAAGGACAAGGTACACCCTCTTTACTCTTTAGAGCTTAATTTATGTCTTAGCTTATTAATCTGCTTAATTGTGCTTATTCTCTGCTTATTAGTGCTTATTCTGTCTTATTATTGCTTATAATGCTTAGTTCATAGTTTAGATTGGTTTAAATTTAGTTTTATACCAAACTGCTTGTTTTTAGTTAAAACTGCTTATAGATTTAGCTTATTACTAGGTGCTTATTTTTCCAAAGACTTTGCTTAAATGTCCTTAATATGGTAAGTGCTTAATCTATTTTCAAAATTCAAAGCTCAAAAAGATCTGATTCAGCTTTAAAATAAGATTACAAATTTTAAAGGGGTGTTTGGGATAAGCATTTAGAATGCAAGAAAATAGAGTGCAATCTGTTTTTGGATATCATTCTTGATTTCATAAGCTCTAATTAAGTTTCTAAACAAGTTTTTATAAGCTTAAAGCTAGTTTTGTCAAGTTTAGAGTTTGTTTTATCAATTTTTAAGTCTGCCAGTCATTAGGGATGTCAAACTGCTTATTTGATTAATTTTTCAAATGCTTGTGTGAGTTATAGTTTTCTGAGTTCAAATGAGTTTATATAGCATCATTGTCATCTGTTTTGGAGTCATTTTGCTTGGAATAGCCTTTTGAGTTTTTGTTCAAAAAACAGTCAAGAAAATTAAAGTTAATGGTTTGTTCTTTTAAGTCTTGTATTTGCAGATCATTAAAGGTTAATTCCTAGCTTAATGTAGGTTAATTCTAGTTTAGATTTGCTTATTAAGTCATGTACTTAATCTGTTTTAAGCTCTTTGCATTTTAATTTTGTTTATTGAGTCTTAAAATTATGATTGAAATCTGTCATTCATCTCAAAAAATTCCAAAAAGATACTAGTGTAGACTGTCATTTCACTTATCTTTTCTAGCATATTTCTTAACCATTTTGCTTAATTTCAGCTTCTTAGTGTTAATTAGGTGAAGTTCTTAATATGTTTTCTGTTCATAGCTTATTTCTAGTGCTTATTTGTTCAAAATCTTTGCTTAAAAAGTGTCAAAAGTCCTTTGAACCCCCTTTTTAGAGTTAACTGTCTTAAAAGCTTTTAGTTTATTTTCAGCTTATTTGGTTTGCTTATTTCAAGTTCTAGTGCTTAGTGGGTCCAGGGATAAGACTGTTTCTAGCTTATTAAGTTTTCTTGTTGCTTATTGTGTCTAAAATCTCAAATCAGTTTCATCTAATTTTCTAAAAGTCTTAACTTGTAGTTTAGCAAATTGTCACTTAAATTCGTGCTTATTTTAGCTTATTGATAAGTTGTGTCAAAATGTCCTTTATTAAAGTTGTTTAACTTTGCTTATTCTTTTTCTTTTTCAAAAAGAAAAATAAAAAAAATGTTTTCATAAAAAGG
This sequence comes from Tanacetum coccineum, assembly GCA_026074375.1. Lineage (NCBI taxonomy): Eukaryota > Viridiplantae > Streptophyta > Magnoliopsida > Asterales > Asteraceae > Tanacetum > Tanacetum coccineum. The sequence goes on along the minus strand of BQNB010000153.1, from coordinate 65,577 downwards.
AAGTCACAGGGTTCAAACCTGTGACCTCCTCTTCACACACACAACACCTCAACCAACTGCGCCCGTGGGTCTTTTTCGTTTCATATTGGTTTTAGTTTGTACTTATGCTTTTTATAAGTTTTGCTTATTTAGCTTTTATGATTTTTAGCAGCTTATCTGTTTCTGCTTATTTAGTAATTTTTCTTTATAAACCTCCTTTTTAGCTTATAGAATTTTTATGAATTTTCTTAGATTTTTAGGATTAAGTTTAATATTTTTAATTTCATTTTTTAGTATTATTTAGTTAAAAAATAGTTTTAAATAGTTTAAAAATCCAAAAAAATATTTTTTGTCTTTTAAAAAATTAGTTTAAAGTATTTAAGTTTAAAAATTTGTAGTTTGAGATTTTAGAGTTTTATTTTGTCTTATTTGTTTAATTAGTTTGTTTTAATTTGCTTTAATTGTTTTTAAATGTCGTTAAATTTTTTTAGGTTGCCTTAGTTTCTAGAATAGCGTGCCTTTATGTGCTTTCCCTTTGCGTTATTAGATTTAGAATTCAAATCCAAAACTTAAATGACAATCAAGCTCGATTTACGATATGAACGTGAATTTTCATTCACCTCTCACCGAGGAGAACGATACCCGTGTTTCTATCTTCTTTTTTCTATTTTCTAATAAGTGTGACGTGAGGAGGCTCGCCTCTTCCTTTCTCGTGTTTCTTGGTTTGTGTTTTATGTCCAGGATTGCCTCGGATTATGAAGACTCTCGTGCTCGTGGTTTTGTCCATCGTTTACTCAAGCTTCAATCCTTAGCATGCTTATATATGGGAATCCGATATCCTAGGTCTTATTGATTAACGTTTATCTATTAGCATAATTAATAAACGGCTTTAGATTTACGTAGAGACCCTTTTAAACATTGAGGACAATGTTTAGTTCTAGTATGGGGGATCTTTTGATTTGATCTTACTTGCATTTGCTTTGTCTTCATGTAACCCCATTTTGCCACCAAAATTTCAAAAATATGTGATTTTATGCAAAAATTTAAAAAATTTCAAAAATAAAATAAGTGTTTTGACACAAATGTTTGACTTTCCGCTGGTGAGAACAAGAATAAATTTTGACTTGATCGAGCATGTTGCGCTCTAGCTTGCCCCTTAACCTATATAAATTTAAGCTTTTGCTAGTCTTTTATACAAGAAGCTTTACAATGCGAATTCTAGCTCGAAAAGCCAAGAGTTTGCAAGTTTCCATAATAGACTTTAAATGTGCAAAGTTTGTTTTTATTAGACTAAGCATTCGCGGATCTTTTTATTAAAGATTTTAAATTTGCGAAGAACGAGAAATGATAGAGTTGAATATAAGTTGGATGCTAAGCAAGGATTAGTTGGAAATCTTAAGAGCTCATAAGTGTAATTTGTGGCTTTTCCTCCCCGAAGCTTCTAACCGGACTAATAATACGTGCTCTTTTCGGAAATTAGACAAGTTAGTGGTTTTATCACTTAAAAGTCCTTTTAAAATCAACATTTTTAGACTTTTTAGTCTTAGTTCAAATTTATACTTAAATTTTCTAAAAAGAAATTTTTTCTATATATCGTGGTAATGTGAAGTGTTAAAAAAAGTGTGTATAATATATATAATAATAATAATACCTTGTCAGATTACTGGATCATGGTCGGCTCGCATACCGATGTGACAGTCTTCATATAAGGCAAGGTCCGAAGCCGAAATAAGACAACTGGATCATGGTCGGCTCGCATACCGATGTGACAGTTCGTTTAAAGGGTGGAGGTTATAAGTATAATTATATTAATGAAGTGTAATGTAGTGGATATTAATAAATATAGGGAAATCACTTTTTCTTAAATTTAAATATGCTTTTGAACTAAGACTATTTCGTTTTAAGTTGTGGTTTTTCTAAATATGCTTCCTTTTAAATTGAGCTTTGGTGTCATGAGCTTAGTGCAAACGTAAATGCTTTTTATGTGAAGTTGTATCTGTTATAACTGTCACGTGCGTACTGTGAACTAGTGGTCCACTTTTAATATTAAATTCAAACCTATGAATTCACTCAACTTTATGTCGACAATTTTAGCATGTTTTTCTCAGGTGCTTAGCTATGGATGTCTTTGCTTGCTTTATGGTGTTGCCATGCCTTGGGCCGATTTTCAAGACTTATTAACATTTATGTTAATATCGTTGTCAAACTTTAAAACCTTTTATTCGCTTTCGCATATTATTTTTGGGCCTATGTAAAACTTTAACTATTTAAATTAATGCAACGATGTTAGATTTTCAAACGTACCCTTAGAGGTCGTTCTTTGTATCTTATGTGATGTATATTATGACGTCACGCCCCCGGACACGTGTTTTCTGTCCAGGTCCCATTTGGGGGTGTGACAGATTGGTATCCAGAGCCAGGGTTATAGAGAACCAGGTAGTATATCTAGGTCTGGGCTATAACCAGTATGTGATCATATGTGCTTTTACCTGCTTACATATATCTTATAATAATAGTGTTTAATATATATATAAGTACTGATTATATATATTATATAGCCATAATTACTTTATTCGCCATTGATTTGTGTTTAATCACATATCATTTTTCTTTATTAAAATAAGCTTAAAAGACCAAAAATACATGAAAAATGCATTGTATATGTGTGTTTTTTGATTTGTATTGTGCAGGTAACGAATATATCTAAAATGGACAAAAAAGAAGCAAAAAGGACAAAACCAAGCACGAGATTGGAAGAGTGCAAGAAATCGAAGCCGAAGGCGTATACGTCTTTATATGGACCAACCCGTACCCATTTAATGGGCCGGGTCAGCCCATTAAGATTTATACTATAAATCCTTAAGCCTAAAATTATAAATCCAAATCCATTTCATTCATTACCTGGTCCAAGCCCAAATAATAAGTCAAAGCCCAAAGTCCAATTCCTGACCCAAGTCAAATCCAATAAAACAAGCGTTGTTTTACTGTTCATCCATCCCTTTCAACGTTTCACCCTGCAACAATTTACACAGGGTAAACTCTCCATACCCGCACACCCCTGTCATCCCTGACACCTTTGACATCACTACCTTGCCACGTTGGCGATCCTAAGCAATATCATTGGCTAAAGAGGCGTGGAAGTAATCTAACGGTGAAAGGAAGGTTGTTAAGATCTAAGGGCTATAGATGAGTGTTGAAGACGCTCCTCAAGGGCCTATAACCTTCTGCTTATTGCTATAAATAGAGAGCCAATTCACACGGTTAAGGTGTGTAATTCTTAATCTAGCTTAGTGTAGTTTTTAGTAGCTTAATGTAACTTTTAGCTTATTTCCTGCTTTTCTTTAATGTAATTTCCCTTTTAATCTTTGTAATCTCTTTTGGTATTAATAAAATTCAAGTTTTATTTATATTGTGTTTTAAATTTATGTTTTGCTTTTATGAATTTTTTTTTAAAATGTGTTTGGAAATGACCTAATAAGCTCATTAAGTTTTTTGTTACTTAGTAAGCTAGTCCTAACTCAGTTAAGCTCTCCTAAGCTTAACTGAATTAGCCTTTTACCTTAAATCACTCAAAAAGTCATAATAAGCTATTGGAAGATAAGCCAGAAAGGGATGGGCTTATGGTGTTTTACCAGCTTGTTTTTAACAAGCTGGAGCTTGTAGATAAGCTATTTTGAGCATTTATAAGTCCTTGTTTGAGCAAAGGACAAGGTACACTCTCTTTACTCTTTAGAGCTTAATTTCTGTCTTAGCTTATTAATCTGCTTAATTGTGCTTATTATTTGCTTATTAGTGCTTATTCTGTCTTATTGTTGCTTATAATGCTTAGTTCATAGTTTAGATTGGTTTAAATTTAGTTATATACCAAACTGCTTATTTTTAGTTAAAACTGCTTATAGATTTAGCTTATTACTAGGTGCTTATTTTTCCAAAGACTTTGCTTAAATGTCCTTAATATGGTAAGTGCTTAATCTATTTTCAAAATTCAAAGCTCAAAAAGATCTGATTCAGCTTTAAAATGAGATTACAAATTTTAAAGGGGTGTTTGGGATAAGCATTTAGAATGCAAGAAAATAGAGTGCAATCTGTTTTTGGATATCATTCTTGATTTCATAAGCTCTAATTAAGTTTCTAAACAAGTTTTTATAAGTTTAAAGGTAGTTTTGTCAAGTTTAGAGTTTGTTTTATCAATTTTCAAGTCTGCCAGTCATTAGGGATGTCAAACTGCTTATTTGATTAATTTTTCAAATGCATGTGTGAGTTATAGTTTTCTGAGTTTATATAGCATCATTATCATCTGTTTTGGAGTCATTTTTCTTGGAATAACCTTTTGAGTTCTTTTGTTAAAAAACAATCAAGAAAATTAAAGTTAATGGTTTGTTCTTTTAAGTCTTGTATTTGCAGATCATTAGAGGTTAATTCCTAGCTTAATGTAGGTTAATTCTAGTTTAGATTTGCTTATTAAGTCATGTACTTAATCTGTTTTAAGCTCTTTGCATTTTAATTTTGTTTATTGAGTCTTAAAATTATGATTGAAATCTGTCATTCATCTCAAAAAAACCAAAAAGATACTAGTGTAGACTGTCATTTCACTTATCTTTTCTAGCTTATTTCTTAACCATTTTGCTTAATTTCAGCTTCTTAGTGTTAATTAGGTGAAGTTCTTAATCTGTTTTCTGTTCATAGCTTATTTCTAGTGCTTATTTGTTCAAAACCTTTGCTTAAAAAGTGTCAAAAGTCCTTTAAACCCCCTTTTTAGAGTTAACTGTCTTTAAAGATTTTAGTTTATTTTCAGCTTATTTGGTTTGCTTATTTCAAGTTCTAGTGCTTAATAGGTCTAGGGATAAGACTGTTTCTAGCTTATTAAATTTCCTATTGCTTATCTGTGTCTAAAAAAGTCAAATCAGTTTCTTATCTAATTTTCCTAAAAGTCTATAACTTTAGATTTAAGCAAACTGTCACTTAAAATCGTGCTTAATTTAGCTTATTGATAAGTTGATCAAAAAGTCCTTTAATCACAGTTGTCTATCTTTGCTTATTCTTTTCTTTTTCAAAAAGAAAAATAAAAAACACACACACATCTCACTAAAAGGGAAGTCACAGGTTTTCGAACCTGTGACTCCTCTTCACACCCCACAACACCTCACCCTACTGCGCTCAAGTAGGGGGTCTTTTTCGTTTCCATATTGATTTTAGTTTGTACTTAAGCTTTATTTAAGTTTAGCTTATTTAGCTTTTATGATTTTAGCAGCTTATCTGTTTCTGCTTATGTATAAGTTTTCTTTAATGAAACCTCCTTTTAGCTTATAGAATTTTTTTACACACAATTATTCCCTTGAGTATTTTTAGCTTACGTTTAATATTTTTAATTATATTCACTTCAAGATATATAATTTAGTTATAAACTAAATAGTTTAAAATCCAAAAAAATATTTTCTGTCTTTTAAAAAATTAGTTTAAAGCATTTAAGTTTTAAAAATTTGCAGGTTTGAGATTTTAAGTTTTATTTTGTCTTATTTGTTTAATTAGTTTGTTTTAATTGCTTTAATTGTTTTTAAATGTCGTTAAATTTTTTAGGTTGCCTTAGTTTCTAGAATAAGCGTGCCTTGTATGTGCCTCCTTTGCGTTATTAGATTTAGAAATCATATCAAAACTTAAATGACGAATTAAGCTTGATTTACGATATAACGTAAATTTTCATTCACCTCTCACCGAGGAGAACCGATAACCCGTGTTGAATTACTTATTATTTTTTCAATAAGAATAAATTTGTATGATACTTTCGCTTATGTATATGTATTATATAATATATATCTATATAAATATATATATTATATTTATATAATAATAGTATATATAGATATATATAAGGGGGGGGGGGGGGGGGTGGGGGAAAGTAACAAGTTAAAACACTGATTTTCTCTGCGGTTATGAAATTCGTCTTCCCGGAATGGCCAAAAATCAAAGAAGGCTACTGACTCTATCACGTGTACTTATTGTACGTTCTAGTGTATCTATTCCTTCCCCCTTGCTGGTTTCAATACCTCAGAATCAGCAAAACCTTGTACTCGCATATACTTGAGATCGTGTTTGAAGAATTAATAAGCTTAAATCTATTCAGTGAGAATCAACTTCAAGGCATTTAATTGATGACGCTTTCTCCCCCTCAAATAATGACCCGTTTTCTATTTAAAGAGTAGTTGTCATTGTTTGAGTGGTCGAATTGTCTTTGAAAATATTTTTGTGATTACTGAAAACACTGATTCATTATGAAGACAACTTTTTACCAATAAAATAAGATTTCTCTTATTTTGACAAATAAACGCACTGACACGTACACTTATTGTATATAGGAAGCATGGGTTGTGTTGCAAAGTAAACATAAGCCTTTGCATGGTCATAAAGTAGACCATGTCCGAGAATAAATTCCCGTTATGAGGTCAAGTTTTCTTGTTGAAATACTTGCCTTAAAGATGATGACCGGGTTGCTATCTGAAATAATAGCAAGTCATTTTTGGCATGTTTTAAAAACTTTTGAACTTCTGCTCGAACTTTATTTACAGCCTCGTATCATTATTAAATGACATTTCTAAGACCGTAAATGTTATCGATTTTCAGAAGACATGCCATTATTACCTCTTTTTATATTTTTCGCATTTTTTATTTTTTCTTTGGTTTTAATGATTTTATATTTTTGTATTTTGTTTTTATATAGGTTTTTTGAAAAAAGAAAAAATCTTTTTGGTTTTTTTGGTTTTTAATATATATACATATTATATACAGGATATTTGAATGGTATCACCACTATTTTTCAACTTCATCTGCCAATTGTTTCAGAGTCTTCGGCGTAAAACTTCGCATTCCCAGCTTGTTGATAAAATATTCAATTCTTTCTCTGCCAAGGGTTTTAGTGAAGATGTTCGCCAGCTGATACTCCGAATTGACAAAGTAAAGCTCCACTACTCCGTTCTCAACTTGCTCTTTTATGAAGTGAAATCTGATGTCAATATGTTTTGATCGAGAATGTTGAACATTGTTGCAGCATAAGGCACTAGCACTTTTGTTATCACAGTACATTGGAATTTTATTGAATCCAAGGCCATAGTCGGTAAGCTGTGATCTCATCCAAAGGACTTGAGCACAACAGCCAGACAAGGCTATATATTCAGCTTCCGTACTGGATATCGCAACCCTTTTCTGCCTTTTTGATGACCAGCTAACAAGTCTGTCTCCCAATAATTGCATACTTCCAGATGTACTACGTCTAGTATCTTGGCAACCCGCATGATCAGCGTCTGCATAAGCTGTTAGAGCAATAGAAGAATCCTTTGGATACCAGAGTCCCCTATTAACGGTTCCCCTTAGGTATTTAAAGATCCTTTTTATAGCATGTAAGTGCTTTTTTGGTAGGCTTTGCCTGATACCGGGCACACATGCATACAACAAATGTAATGTTAGTAATCTAATTGGGCCAAAAGGCCCATGGAAATCCCACAAGCTCTATATGGCCGGCCAATAGGGTAGTATAAATACCTTCTCCATGCCTTGGAGAGGGTGGTTGGTTGTTCATTATTTCACACACATAATACAAGTTTCCTTTCATATTTCTTTCTCTCTATAAAATGTTCATCCAACCACTCTCTCTCTAAAACCACCTATCTTTCTCTTGTCTTGTATGTTATTTGATTGTTCTTCAATTGGTATCAACAGCCATGGAGTGATTTGTTTAGTTTTTTGTGTTTGTTTTTGGTTCGAATTTTTCTTCAAACCGTACGATTTCTTGTTCTTTCTTTGTTTTTGAAGCTTTTTTGTACACTAAAGGATCATTTACCTTGGTAAATCTGATCTAGTATCTTTAGGATATAGGTGTACAAGCTTAGATTCAAGAAAAACATCATCTTTGTTCATCTTTTGTATTCGAAAAACTTTATAAAGTACAAATCTTGATTTCAAAATTTTTGGCTTAAAAACCATAAAGTTTGCATTTTTAAGGTACCTATAGGCTTAGTAATACTAGTTGTACAAGAAATTTTGGGAAAAAACAATCAAAAATGTGTCTATTTGTGTTTTACAAATTGTGTGTTTCGTCATAATTCGCAGTCCTCTTTTGGTAACCAATATCCTCACCGAATAAGCAGTTTTCTATGGTAACCAATAAAGAACCGAATTGCAGGCAGTTTCTTTGGTAACCTAATTAGCAGCACCGAATTAGCAGTTTCTTTGGTAACCAAATTAGCAGCACCGAATTAGCAGTTTCTCTAGTAACCGAATTAGCAGCACCGAATTAGCAGTTTCTTTGGTAACCGGATTAGCAGCACCGAATTAGCAGTTTCTTTGTTAACCGAATTAGCAGCACCGAATTAGCAGTTTCTTTGGTAACCGAATTAGCATCAACTGAATTGGCAGTTTATTTGGCAACCGAATTAGCAGCAACCGAATTGGCAGTTTATTTGGCAACCGAATAAGCAGTAACCGAATTAGCAATTTCAGGTTAAACCGAATTAGCAGATTCCTTTTGGCAACCGAATTGGCAGTTTTAATTGGCAACCTAATTCGCAACTTTTCATTCGGACACCGAATTTGCAACTAAAGTTAAATCACACAAATTTGTTAACAAAATTATACGGTTTATTTATGTGACTTGTAAAATCCCGTGAAATATTCACTTGTTTTCCCGGTTTTGTCAAGAATTGTAAAATCCCGTATAAATTTCAAGACATAAAACACACAAAAGACAACTCATAACAACACAATTACTTTCAATCACCGTTTGATGAAACAAGTAATCTTTTAACATACAAATTTCTCAATGACGACTCTAGCTGACAAAGCGATTCTTTCGGGTGCTGACAATCGTCCACCTATGTTGGAAAAAGATATGTATGATTCTTAGAAAAGCATAATGGAACTATACATGATGAATAGACAACATGGACGAATGATCCTTGAATCCGTTGAAAATGGTCCACTCATCTGGCCTACGATTGAGGAGAATGGTGTGACTAGACCAAGAAAATATTATGAGTTATCTGCTGTGGATGCAATTCAAGCTGATTGTGATGTTAAAGCAACAAATATCATTCTCCAAGGATTACCACCAGTGGTCTATGCACTTGTTAGCAATCATCAAATCGCCAAGGAACTTTGGGAAAGAATTCAACTTCTCATGCAAGGAACTTCATTGACGAAACAGGAAAGAGAGTGTAAACTATATGATGAATTCGATAAGTTTGCTTATAAGAAGGGGAAACACTACGTGATTTCTACTTGAGATTTTCACTGCTACTTAATGACATGAACACTACAAATGTGTAAACTGGGGAACATTTCAAGTGAACACCAAGTTTTTGAATACCCTTCCTCTTGAATGGAGCAAATTTGTGACCGATGTCAAACTGGTTCGGGACTTGCACACAACTACTATTGATCAGCTTCATGCTTACTTAGGATAACACGAATTTCATGCAAATGAAGTTCGTTTAATGCATGAACGCAATTCAGATCCGCTTGCTTTGGTTGCAACCCATCAGATGACCCAGTCCCTATCAAACCTCATCAGATACCATACCAAAAACTCTCAATTTCACCCATAAGTTTAAACTATATCAGTCCAACTACAATATGGATCATCTAATCAGTCCACAACAATACTCAAACAAGCAATCATCAACACCTCTCACAATCACTTATCTAACCAATGATTATCAAATCATCAGTTCACCAGAACTTTTATTTTCACCATCATCCATCCTCCAATTGTAATATGCCCCCACGGTTTAACCAGACGAACAATACCTGAAATTTTCCCTAACTAACTCAGTCCAACTGTTATCTAGTGTTCAAGCAAGGTGACGATCCCATTGATGCCATCAACCATATGATGTCATTCCTATCAGTTGTTGTCACATCTCGCTATCCTATTACCAACAACCAGCTGAGGAATTCATCAAACCCTAGGCAATAAGCTACCATTAATGATGGAAGAGTGACTTTTCAACCAGTACAGGGGAGGCAAATTTCTTTTGTTGCGGGTAACAAGAAGTACCAACAAACCAAGGAGCACGTGGAAGCTAATTCATGGGAAACAAAAGGTACTGTCCGTTGCTACAACAGCAAAAGGGGGAAGGACACATGTCCAAACAGTGCACTAAACCTAAAAGGAAACGGGATGATTCGTGGTTTAAGGATACAATATTGCTGGTACAAGCTCAAGCAAATGGTCAAATTCTACATGAGGAAGAACTAGCATTTTTGGCAGATCCAGGAATTGCAGAAGGTCAAGCCACACAGACTGTCATTACCCACAATGCCGCTTATCAAGCCGATGATTTAGATGCATATGACTGATTATGATGAACTCAACTCTGCCAAAGTTGCTATCATGGCAAATTTAGCTCATTATGGTTCAGATGCTCTCGCTGCGGTACACAATCCTGATAATGTGGATAACAATATGATTAATCAAGGAGTGCAGGTGATGCTGTCTTCTGAACAGTCGATGTCACACCCCGCCAAGGCGGAAACGCGAGGCATAAACAAGAATGGATATCATCACAACACATGGTGTCTATATAGAGAATACTAAAATGAATACTAAAGTAAAGCAAAGACACAAAGTGTCATAACAATACCCAAAACCTAATGGTGTCTTTATTAATGAGAAAGAGGCCTCGTCAATAAATGACATGCAGAACATAATCAACAAACAAGCATTCAACGCAATTTATTAATAACTGAAAGAATCAATAAACTACCAAAGCATCCTACGGTTCTTCTAGCACCTCGGCTCTAAAACTTTGCACCATTATAGCTCTAATTGAAAAGGGATGCTTAAAAACGTCAGAAACACAACGGTTGTTGTGAGGAGGTCATAGGGTTAAGGTCACATAACAAAATCTTTCGAAACAATTGCTGCGATTAGTAAAACAATTCAAAACAACACACATGACACCACAGTCCACTGGGTCTATCATTCCATACTCACAATAGGGTCATGGGTAGCTCACTACCTGGGTAGGCGTACCCCTCCGATCCCACATACGTCACTTACGCACCTAAAAGTCTACCAGCTAAAGCTTATATTTAGGCCTTTACCCATACCAATTCACTGAGTTGATCAATCTCAAATTAATGATCCATGAGATGATTAGCCCCACTATTAATGATCCTCAACACAACACAATATCATGCAACAACAATCCATATGCAGTCACATAATGTCCACACGCATTCAAAATATTTCCAAAACACTTAGCATCATTTCCACTCCAATTTAAAACATTAAAAAGAGGGACTATGAAACTCACCTGATGCTTAGCTTCCCAAAAGAATCCAACAAAAGCTTCACAAATACTTCACGGATAATCTAAACAATTAAGCACACAATAAGCTACCATCAATTAGGCATTCAACCCAATATGATGTAACCTCAACTATGATGGATATCTAAGCTATCTACCATAATTCTATACTTGATTTAAACAGAAGTGGCTATGTGGTGAGGGGTCGGCGATCGCTGTTGGGTTACTCAAGGCTATCTCTGTGGTGGTTAATTTATTGTTGGAGGGGAGGTGCCCTAAGATTTTGGCGGAGTTTATGGCATCTGCGCCCCTCACGCCGTTGCTCAAACCGGACAATGGGATCAGGCCTATTGCTGTGGGCGCGATTTGGAGGAGGTTGACCTCTAAAGTGGCTATGAGGGGTGTCAGGAATGAGATGTCCAAATACCTTGGGGACTTTCAGTTTGGGGTGGGAGTCCCCAGCGGGGCAGAGGCCGTGCTTCATGGCGCGAATAGATTCTTAAATAAGTTTCACTCAGA